>JAVQMG010000122.1:15405000-16005000 GCA_032878915.1 Castanopsis chinensis
CTTGAACAACTACATATGTCCTAACAATCTCCCGCTTTGGCAATCCGTGACAAAACCACAACATACAAATGACGATATGAGAGAAGTCATAAATCACTCAACTCATACTCACTTGTTACATACAGTAAAATCTATCCTAACACAAACTCTTGAAAAACTTTGCAAGAAGAGAGTTCATGGCAAGAAGACTTTGACAATCTGTATTTCTGAAACACTTATAAACAAAACACATCAAGGCATCTTTGTGTGAAACAGAAATAATAGATTGCATACAAGTAAAGAAACATGTGTATAAAGACAGAAAAGAAACAACACATGTAGAGATAGGTGAAAAAGAAAACATACATCATCATATAGAGAAAGAGAATAAGAACAATGTATGTAAGTACATGATCAATGTATCTCTAAAAGATAAGAAAAGAAAAAAATACATCTGATCACCTCACTACATCCCTCAATCCACGCTCCCCTAACAAAAATGTCCTATGCTAACACTCCCCCTAAGTATGACTACTCTCATACAAAACTACTCCCCCTTTTTGTCACGAGTGACAAAGGGTAGAGTGTCAAGTAGACATCTCATCCGATGAGTCAACATCTCCATCATCATCATCGTCGGAAGCATCATCATCATCGCCATCGTCATCAGCCTCGGTCTCAGTCGACACATGAGGTGGCGGAGGAGAAGCCTCTGCAGCAAAGCCGCCCATGGTCGCCTGTCGCCTGGCGATGCGACCAACACGGACATTCACCTGATACAACTCCGTGGAGAGTGTATCTAGGCGAGCATCCATGCGCTGTAGCTGCGCCATGATGTCTCCCAAGCTGACATCGCTCGAAGAAGTAGAAGCAGAAGCTCGAGCAGATCTGGAGGTGGTAGGACGGGTGGAAGGAGTGGCATCGTCGGACAGTCGCGATCGGAACTGTGCCTCGCTACGTTTTACGGTAGCGGCATCTATGGCGGACATGACGCGGAAAGGATCGGACGAAGGGAAGGGAATGGAAAAACGACTCAGAATCCTCGTGATAGCGGAAGGGAAAATGAGCTTATCACGGGTGGCCGTATCTCTATAGACATCTATGATGGAACAAATAAAGTGAGAAGGAAAGTCTATAGAGAGATCCTCAAGGAGGGATAACAAGAACCGAGCACGAGGCTCTGTGATCGAGTTGTAGTGAGAGAGTGGGTGCAAAACAAAAGTCATCACTATGTTAAGGAATCTAGGACCTTTAGCAAAAGGTCTACATGGTGTGTACATGTGATCTCCCCAAAAGGTAGGACGTTCACAGAACGCCGAGATCATCTCGTCTTTGGACACAGTCCAGAGACGCTCACAGCTAGGGTAATCAGGATGATCCACCCTAGGTACATGGAGAACCTCAGAGACTAGCTCTGGGGTGACACAGAAGCGCGTACCTCTAACGCAAGAATAGAAAGAAGGTACTGAAGAATCTATCCCGTGGATATTGGAGTAAAACTCCTGTATCAACACGAGAGGAGATGTGACCGGGACGTCACACAGTGACTCCCAACCCCGAGTGTGAATGACATCGGGAAGGTCAGTGTCGGCAAAGTCTGCCAAGACGACGTGGCGTTCCGAATGAACACCGCGTTTAGAAAAGTTCTCCGAGAAGTCCTTGTGGGCTTTCTCATCACGGAACCGAACAGAGAGAGGGGTAGAGTCAGAAGAAGACTGTCCCTTAGAACGCAGAGGGTTCTGGGACGGAATGGACTTACGTTTAGGAGCCATAGACGCTACTAACGCAAACATAGAAGAGGGGGAAAGAAGAGACAAACAGAAAAGTCCCAAACAAATCAATATTGACAGAAGGAAATATTGAAATGAAAAGAACGTATGCATGAAAATGCATGAACATGTGACATGCAACAATAAACACATCATGGGCTCAGCCCAATCCAAACCTAACAGCACACAATAGATTTGCACACATCTAAATGCATGAAAATACAATTTGAATGCTAATGTGATGCAATGCATGTGGTTTTGAAGATCAAAACTAGAAAACCAACCCATAAGTTTCATGAAAACCCCAACAATTTTGAAAACTCCCAAAAAATTTTTCAAAAACACAAACCTAGGGTTTTGAAACAATGCAATGCATGAAATGAGGGATAAAAAGCTTACCAAATGATGAAGAACACGAAGAATCACTTGAGAAAGCCTTGAGAGAGGTTTGGAGGGAGAGTGAAAAGTTTTTGAGAGAAATCCGAGAGTTTTCGAGCGAGAGAGATCGAGAGAAATGAACTGAAAATCGCGAGGAATCAACTTATAGCCTCTCAGTAATTCTCGACAGCTGCAGTTGTCGAGAGCTGTCGAGGTTAGCTGTCGAGGTAAGCTGTCGAGAAATGCACGTGGACAGATACAGCTATCGAGGTCAGCTATCGAGGAAGAAGAAATAAGCTAGAGGGAACCTCGATCGATCCAGAAGCTATCGAGGAGCTATCGAGCAAACAGAAAGTTTCTCGATCGATCCGGCTGCTATCGAGGTATCTGTCGAGACTGCGATAAGAAAGAGTCTGAGGATCTCGACAGATAGCTATGTATCGAGAGGTATCGAGGAGGTGTCGAGATGCCTTTCAAAGCAGTTTTTCAAAAGAGGAAAAACACAGACATGAATGCAATCATGCATGCAACTCAACCAAAGATACAACCAATACATTAAGCTCTCAAAATCATCTCTCAACAAGAAATATGATGCACATGTATCTCAAAACACGCACACACACACTAAACAAGTCTAGCCAATTTTATTTTTCAAAAACAAGTCAAGACAGTTTAGTGAACATACATTAAAGCATATAAACCTTGTGATGGCCAAATCACATTGTACCTGCACATGTATCAAGAATAGCAAAGAGTATTGCGTGTCGTGTGTGAAAACATCGCAAGATTGCATAAGTAACTCAATGTTATGACGATTTGAGATATGAGAAAATCACTTTAACTCACACACAATCATAACTGCTCGATGGGGACTATCACCTTTGAGGTACATCATATAACTCCCACATCTCCTAGAAAACACGCTTGCAACCATATTTTAAAGCATTTTGATCTTTTTGCTTTTAATTTCTTTGCATATTTTCTTTTAACAAGCATATCATACATGGGCATACAAGAGAAAGAAAAGAAATACCCAATGATGTTAAGCTTTTGACACTGCACTTTTGCTATGCCGAAGCATACAGGTGTCCTATGACATTGCACTTTTGCTATGCCGAAGCATACAGATGTCATATTATGATTGGCGAGTAACAGTGGTGAGATGGTTATTTATGCCTTTCTCTTAGGATTTTCTAGTTCAACCCGTCAAAAAGAGTGACACGAGTGTTAAGAAGAAGAGATTACTTAACCTTACTCATCACACACAAAAAGCTACAAAGCTCACTCGCTTAGTTGTGCAAAAGAGTGCTCATCTAAGCTACAGATGATACAAAGTTTAGAAAACTCTGTTTCATTGGCCATTACAAAAGTTCGCATGAACTAATGCACACAAACACACACTGTTTTTGTATTTTTCATTTTTCAATTTTTTTTTAATTAAAGAAGCAAAAATAAAACACAAAACTGAAAACACACAAACAAAAACATGTAAAGCAAAACAATGCATAAAACTAGACTGACTCAAAACAATAAAGAAACACACAAGTAGTGCAACACACAAAATAAGAGAGAGAGAAGAAGAAGTGACTAAAATCACTTGGAACCCTTTGGCTTCCACACCTTGGAAGATCCTTTCCTTTTGGTTGACTCTTGAACCGGTGAAGAGGGAGAAGAATATGAACCGTTCAAGTTCGAAAGGAACATGAGGGCTTTAAGAATATCTCCAAGAGGAGCGAGAGAAGACTGAAACTGATTCTGGCTCCCAGATGCTATTTCGCCATTGCTCTTTTGAGTGGCAAGCCACTTGTAGCAATTTGGTCGAGTGTGACCGGCGAGACCACAATGATAACAGAGATGCGACTTCTTCTGTTTGGCCTTTTGAGAGTTATCCTTCTTATTCCTAGGGTTTCTAGATTCCCTTTTCTCAATTTTAGGGGGTGCTCCTAGGATGGATTTGCACTTGCCTATGTTCTCACTAGCTAAATCAGTTTTAACATTATTTTCCTCAGTTTTAATGTTATTAGCCGGTGGAACAAAAACAGTAGTACTAGCAGAAGGAGTATTAGAGATAGAGAATTCATACCCCAATCCAGTACGATCTGAAGAAGATCTCTGAGCACTTAGCATCTCGTCCAGTTTAGCACTTGACGTCCTTTCCAGTTGTGCTCTGGCTTGAAACAGCTCTGCTTCAAGCTTCTTGGTCCTCTCAGCCAAGAAATTGTTCTCGAACCTCAGTGCTCCAATGGTTTGATTCGCTTGATCAACCTTTGTGGACAGCTCCTCACGGTCAAGTTCCACATCACTGAGTTTCTTGGTGGCCAGCCTATAGAGCTTCTCATGCTTCTCAGAGAGCTTGTAGAGCTTCTCATAGGCGGTATGGATATCATCTTGATCATCCATAATCTCAATCTTGGATTCCACCAACTCTTCTTCTTCATCCACTTTCTCGGTAACCCCATCAGTAGGATTAACAGTGGCTGTGAAAGCATTCAAGATTCCGTCGTCTTCATCTTCGGAATCGTCCTCTGGTTCTGTGTCGCTCAAGGTAACAGCAAGTGCTTTGCTCTTCCCTATGCTCTTTAAGTACGTAGGACACTCTTGTTTCATGTGTCCAAAGCCTTGACACCCGAAGCACTTTGGTCCTGTGGGAACAGTGTACTGACCGCCATCCTTGGCATCCTTCTTCATTTTCTCCGGATTCCTGAATTGTGAAGAACTGGACTGTCTACGGTCTTTGTTGAAACCCTTTCCATTGGCATTCTTCATAAACTTCTTAAATTGCCTTGTGATGTAGGATTTCATCTTGGAATCTTCATCATCTGACGAGTCATCCGTATCACTGCTTTTGGCCTTCAGTGCCAAACTCTTGCCCTTGGTTGACTTGCCCAACCTGGTCAGCCCTAACTCATACGTTTGCAAGTTTCCAACCAGCTCAGTCAGAGGAATTCTGTCAATATCCTTCGACTCTTCGATCGCCGTGATCTTGGTATGGAATCTTTCTGGCAGCGATCTGAGCACCTTCCTTACAATCTTGGGTTCTGGGATGGTTTCCCCAAGATTGAAGGCTGAGTTCACTATGTCCTTGAGCTTGGCATAGAACTCATCAAACGACTCATCCTCTTCCATCTTAATTTCTTCAAAGCGGGTGGTGAGCCTCTGCAGCTTTGAATCTTTGACAGCCTTGGTGCCCTCATAGGTTGTTTGGAGGATGGTCCATGCTTCCTTAGCAGTTTCTGTTGAGGATATTTTCTTAAACTCCTCATTGGTGACTGCACTGAATAAGGCATTCAATGCTCTGCTGTTGAAGTTTGCCGCCTTGATCTTAGCATCATCCTAATTGGCCGGCGCTTCTGTAGGCTTGGTCCAGCCTATCTCCACAGCTTGCCACACTTTCTCATCTAAAGACTGCAAGAAAGCTCTCATGCGTACCTTCCAGTATGCATAGTTAGTGCCATCAAATAAAGGAGGTATAATTAGAGATTGTCCTCTATCCATGACAGCAGGGGTCAATGAATCACACACAATAGATTAAACCCTAATCAGAGTGTGCTCGCTCTGATACCACTTGACACGCCACAAACGCGTTGACCCCTTGTGATAATTAAGATTAATTAAATTAGCCCAGTTATTAATTAATCAAATTAACATGCACATTTACGTGGCAGCACAAACAAATCACCAAACTAAGTTATGCAGTGGAAAATAAACAACACGGTGATTTGTTCACGAATGGGGAAAACCCTAAGGCAAAAACCCCACCGGGTGATTTAAGGTCACCACTCCCGAAACTCCACTATTATCACAACAAGCAGTTACAAGTAAGGAATCCCAGTACCTCACCAACCTACAGTTGAACTCTTACCCCAATACCCAATTGGACTTGTTCTGTAGTGACAATTTCTCCAGTTAAATGCACGGCTCCCAGTACGTGACTAACCAATGTGATGCGCGGATCCCAGTACGCGTCTTACTCCTTTTGCACGAATCCAAGTACGTGACTCACTCACCAACTTAAGGAAGAAAGAATGTTGGCTGCAAAGTTCTTCAAATCATCAGAGATGAACTAGGGCACGAACTTTGTCTCACAGATCACAATTTGCATGAAAGAGAAGAAGCAACTTGTATCTTGTGAATTCTGCTTGTTGCTTACTTTGACGGCCCTTAAAATAATCCTTTTATATGTCTAGGGTTAGGAGAAAAGAAGTCCCAAAGACACACACACGGATTGGACTTGAAACAGACTTGGAATTCTGTTTTCTTTAATTCTCGACAGATAGAGGTGTCGAGAGGTGTCGAGACAGCTGTCGAGGCTCGGGCAAAACAGCTTCTTTAAATCTCGATAGATGTATCTGTCGAGGTAGGTGTCGAGATTTAAAAACCAGCACTTCCTTGCTTGTATCTTGGACAGACTTTGACGGCTTCAACACTTAATCTTGAACCACTGTTTCTTGAAGTGTTTAACACATCCTAGATCTACCCAATTACAAGTAAAGTGCGTTTTGTCTAAGGATAAGCCAATTACATAAAATAGCGACATATGTTCACAAGCTTGAACAACTACATATGTCCTAACATAAAGTTCTCTCTATTTATGGATCGTACTGCAAATCACCTTGATTAGAAGATCGAGTTACAGTCATAAACAATCAAGGAAACTCGAATAAACCATGAAAAAAAAACCAGGAAAAATCTAGAGTAATGAAAATAAATAAAAATTCTACGCTAAAAAAAAAAAAAAAAAAAAAAAAAAAACATAAAAACCCTTGAAAACAGTGAAATCTGGCCTCGAGGGTGTGGGGCTAGTAATCCCAAGGATTAACTAGTCTTGCTTAGAACATCGTTTACCTTTAGAGAACTATACTATCAACGCCTAGTTCTATCACAATTAGAATTCTGCCGAAAACGTAACTATCGAAAACTAACATTTTTTTTTTTTTTTGAAAATTTCAAGAACCAAATAAGGATCACAAGAAGCACAAAAGTCAACTAGAATCACTCCCCAACAACGGCGCCAAAATTTGGTGTGCTTTCGCAGATAACCAAAAATAAAACCTATACTCCCAAAAACATAATGTAGTAGTGCTCGCTCCCACGGAGAGTATCTAGTCTAGTTTTATGGTACATGAATAAGGAGGGGGGGTTTGAGTAAAATGATAACAATTTTAAGAAAAACATAAGGAACAATTCAAATTAAAGCATCGAATTCAATCAAAAGAACAAACCTTGGTCTAAGTTAACATCCACCACTAGAATTTTACAACTGATTATCGATTTAAGTATATATCAATTCACACTTTGAATATTCACCATTGGAATTATTTTCCTATCTCTCCTTAGTTGCAATTAATTAGAAAACAATCAATCTAAATAACTCTAACTACTAAACAACCCAAGACAAGCGGTAAAGGTTTAATCTAGTAGCAGCCTTAAGAATTAGAAAGATCGATGAAACTAAACGACACAAGCACAAGCGGTTGCATTTAATTTAGTCGAGCGTTCTTCCTAAGATCTAACAATTTTTGACGTAGCAAATCATTAAATCTTGGTTGCTTCACAAATTAGAGAGATCAAACAATTACAGATTTGATATCTAACCTAGCAGTAGATTGCAACGAATAATAAACTAGTAGGCCTCCTAGTAATTAAACGAGACAATCATGAAAATAGGTACAGAAGAACATCTGATACTTAAAGCATAAAATGGAACAGTAAAAACAAATTAGATCTTACAATTTTATTGATTTCGAGGCTTCCGTTTCCTTCGACCAAGTATAAATGTTTTAGCCACGCAGGGCCATGACAAAAACTCGAAGGAGAAAATTAGAGAAGAGGGGAAAGAGAGGCTTTTGTCTCCAATCTGATTTCTCCTTCCCTATTTTACATGTTAATTCCCCATTTCCCAAGCCTACAAAATCTCCTAAAAATATTCTAAATAATAATATCCAAATCTTTCTAATTAAGGAAAAATATTAAAAATAAAACAAAGTCCTAATATAATTAGGAAAGCGGTGTTTTTCAGCTGGAATTTTCATGCACCAGATCTGGAAGCTTTCGAAAATAAACCACATCAGATCTATGTATTAGAATTGCAGGCTAAGGAATGTTCCAGAACATTAGCAATGCAGGTGCAGCAACTTCAAGCAGGATTTCGTCCTTGATTCAGTCCATATCACTCAAAAATCAAAACATGAAAGTTGTATAGCTTTGTCTTGGCGTTCCATAGCATTTTGAATCATCTCAGTCGAAGCTCAGATGAGAGAGTTATGCCCAGATTACAAAGTGATGTCAAAGCTGTCCAAAATCGCCCAATTAGCTTCGTTTTGCACTTAACGCCTCCATTTGCATCCTAAATCAAAATATAAGAATAATGAGTACATTTAGGCACCAAATAAGTGTAGAAGACTAAACATTAAGGGAGAAAAATATGACATTTTGCATTTTCATCACATTCAGTCTTATAGCTACCCACAAAGACTTCAGGAATGTGCTAATGGGACAAGTATCAAAGCCAGCAATCTGGTCTGCATGTGGAGGGCTGAGATGAAGGAAAAAATGGGAATATAAAGAAGAAAAACTCCATTACAAAGGGATCATGAGATATTTTGTAGAAAGACCATTGTAAACTGAAGAACTGTAATTTTGTTTAAGTCTAAGAGAAATATATAAGAACAACCTTCCTTGGATTTAGCCAAGGAAGACTTTTCTTGTCCAAACTATTTGTTTATACTTTCCAGTAACAACTAACCTATTGTGATTATTGTCAACCTCACTTATTGAAAATTCAATTTCAAGCCCACTCTCTACAATGGTAGGTTCAGGGCCAAACCGTTAAGAGTCTGTGGGATCCCAACACCAAGATCAATTTCTCAATTTTAAACAAAGGAGAGACTGTGATGTTAGTGTACATACCACCCATACAAGTAGGAGCCATTCTAGAAGTGGAAGTCATGTGTCCCATGGAGAAAACACCAGGAACATCCAATTGGAGATAGACCACTTACGGAGGAAGTTGGCCATAAGCAGTGCAGAGGGACTCCTTTAAGCTCAAGTCTCCCTCTGGTGATGATGATGATAGCTACAGGCCCAGATCAAGGACTCTTTCCAATGAGTCTTTTTCATGTGATGAGGACTGCCATTATAGGTGAAGCAAAAGTCCATCATGCAGGGGCCTGGGCAATGATGCTATGAGCATGGCCTTACATCAGATTTTTGAATCACAGTTTACACGGAGGATTGAAGGAGGAAAGCTTTCTCGATGGTTTACTCAGCCAACGTTTACCATGTATAATGGTAGGAGAAACCCTATGAAGCATGTCAGCCATTTCAATCAAAGAATGATTGTTAACTCAAAGAATGAGACCTTTATGTGCAAGGTGTTCCCATTTAGCTTGGTCCTAGTGGCGATGAGATGGTTCGATAGTTTGAAAGAAAGTTCAATCAATTCCTTCCAAGAGCTTACTAGGGCCTTTAGAGCCCGTTTTGTTACTTGTAGTAAGGTTCCTTGTCCCTTGGATTCCTTGCTGTCTATGGCCATGTAAGAAGGGGAGACCCTGAAGACATACTTAGACAAGTATTGAGAGATGTTTAATGAAATAGATGAAAATTTTGATAATGTGGCAATAAAGACTTTCAAGGTCGACTTGCCTGTCGAGCACGATTTAAGGAAGTCTTTGACAAAGAAGCTTGTTAGGAGCATACGTTAGCTCATGGATCTAATTGATGAGTGTAAACGAGTCGAGGAGGATCAACAACAAGGAAAGGGGAAGACTAAAGTAGTTTCCCAAGGCCAAAGGGATTTCAAATTAGAGAGCTACAACAACAAATACCCAAGAGAGATTTTGCTAGGCATACTGGACCTACAATTGTCCAACTAGTTAGCTCTTTGTTTAGAGAGCCTATGCACCAAATCTTGGAGAAAATAAAGAATGAGCCTTACTTCAAGTGGCCAAATAAGATAGGTGGGGATCTCACGAAGTGTAACCAAAGCCTTCACTATCAGTACCACCAAGATCGAGGACATACTACAGAAGAATGTAGGACTTTATGGGATCATTTGGAGCAACTAGTCAAAATTGGGAAACTAAAACAATTCTTGTACCAAACCAATGGACAGGGGGCCAGCCAGGGTCGGCATACTAGAGGAATGCTTCTTCAAGATGGCCCTTGGGGAAAATCAGTGTTATTCTTGCTGCCCCAGATAGGACTGGTTCCTATCCATCCAGAGTGATTTCTATAGCTCGACCATATGCTGAGGACCTGATCCCTGATCCTAAAAGGGGCAGAATGGAAGTCCGACCAACTCTAAGTTTTTCTGACGAGGATAAGGTGGGAACCTTACAGCCAGATGATGATGCTCTGGTGGTTACCCTTAGAATTGGACGGTATGATGTGAAAAGGGTTTTGGTAGATCAAGGCAGTGGTGCAGAGATCATTTACCCTGATCTATAAAAAGGGCTCAGTATGAAGCATAAGAACCTGACCTGCTATGATTCTCCATTAGTGGGGTTTGATGGGAAAACAGTCATCTTGAAGGGCCAAATTAGATTACTTATTTAGGCAGGGTCGAAAGTCGTGGAGGTGGACTTCATTGTGGTAGATGCATTTTCCCCCTACATTGCTTTTATGGCAAGACCTTGGATTCATGCCATTGAGGTTGTTTCTTCCACCTTGCACTTAAAGGTGAAATATCCATCAAGGGATCAAATTGAGAAGCTGATTGGAAGTTAATCTATAGCCAGATAGTATTTAGTGGCTGGAATTAGACATCAGTTTGAAGGTGAATCCTTGGCCTTTGCAGAGAGGGATTTATAGCAATCAAGGAGAATAGTCCCGTCCATGGATATGGTGGTAGAAGGGACAAAGTGTGAAAAGTTAGAAAAAATCGTCATTGATAATGATGAGGAGAAGTTTCTCCAAGTGGGAGTTCAGCTACCTCTCGAGAGAAGGAAGAACTTATTGTTTTCCTTAAGAATAATGTTGATGCGTTTGCATAGAGTACTTATGAAGCTCCTGAGGTGGATCCAAATTTTATTTGTCATCACCTAAACTTTAATCCATCTATCACCCCTAAGAAGCAACTACCTTTGCGCTCTTCCAAAGAGCATTCTGATGCTATTAAGAAAGAGGTGATCAAACTTAAGCGGGCAGAAGCAATAAAAGAAGCGTTTTATCCTAAGTGGTTGGCCAATACAGTGGAGGTAAAGAAGAAGAATGAGAAGTGATGAGTATGTGTGGACTTCATTGATCTAAACAAAACTTGCCCCAAAGATCCTTTCCCGATACCTCGAATAGACCAATTGGTGAATGCAACAGTTGGTCATCCTCGAATAATATGTTTAGATGCCTTTTAGGGGTACCATCAAATACCGTTAGTTCTGAACGATCAGGAGAAGACTGCTTTTGTTACACATACACATTGGGAATTACCATTACAAAGTGATGCCCTTTGGATTGAAGAATGCTAGATCCACTTATCAAAGGATGATGACTAGGATGTTTAAACCTCAGCTTGGCAAGAACATGGAAGTCTACATAGATGATATGGTGGTGAAGAGCAAGGTAGAGTCCGAGCATGTAAATGACCTCGGAAATATTTTTGGAGTACTAAGAAAACATAAACTACACCTTAATGCTTCTAAGTGTTCTTTTAGCGCCATTTCAAGCAAATTTCTGAGTTATATGGTCACTCATCGTAGAATTGAAGTCAATCCTGATCAAATTAAGGCAATTAGCAATCTATAACCTTCTTGAAATCCCAAGGAAATCCATAAGTTGATAGGAATGACTACAACCCTAAACTGATTTATTTTATGATCCGATGATAGATGTAGGCCTTTCTTCAAATTGTTGCACAAATGGAAAGGATTTGAGTGGACTAAAGAGTGTGCCTTGGCTTTTCAGCAGTTGAAGGATTATCTTTCTTGGCCACCCATTGTGTCCAAGCCAGTAAAAGAAGAGGTTCTATTCTCCTATATTGTTGTGGCCTCTCATGCAATTAGCTTAGTGCTGATAAGGGTAGACAATAGAGTACATCGACCAGTTTATTATGAGAGCAAGTCATTGCATGAAGCAGAGTTTCATTACTTGCCATTGGAGAAGGCTATTTTGGCCGTGGTGCATGCCACGCAAAAACTCCCTTATTATTTCCAAGCTCACACAGATGTGGTTTTAACCCAACTTTATCCTTAATCATTGCTTCGAAAGGTTGATTATATAGGAAGAATTGCCAAGTGGGGAACAATTTTAGGAGCCTTTGATATCAAGTATATGCCTCAGACCTCTATTAAGGGCCAGGTTCTTACAGATTTGGTGACAGAACTTACTAAATCTCCAGTAGAAATGGAGGATGAAGAGTAAACCTTGGAAAGAAAATCAGTTGAAACAATCTCCTTACAAGGACCCTCATCTTGGAAATTGTATGTTGATGGTACAGCTAATCAAACAGAATTTAGGGTGGGGATAGCTGTGGTGTTGCTAGAAAAATTACTATTGAGAAGTCTTTAAGGTTAGGTTTCTTGGCCACAAATAATGAAGCCAGATATGAAACTTTGTTTGTAGGGATGGCTATGGTTCAAAAAAGAGAGAGGAAAGACCGTGGGGGTATTCTCGGGCTCAAGGTTAGTGGTGGGCTAAGTAAAGGGAGAGTTGGAAGCTAGGGATTTGAGAATGTAAGGGTATTTGAATTAAGCTAGGAGTTTGCAGTCAAGTTTTGAGTTTTTTACTTTGCAACAAATCTCGAGTAGAAATATACATGCTGATTCTCTGGCTACTTTGGCAACTTCTCTGCACAAGGATTACCACGAGTTATACTCATTGAGGATTTGCATAAGCCTACCGAGGAGAAGAAGTAGAAGGTCCAGGTTCACCTAATTAAGGTTGGGCCTAGCTAGATAGATTCTTTAGTTCTATTCCTTAAGGAAGGCACTCTGCTTGAAGAGAAGGGAGAGGTATATAAAGTACAGAGGAAAGCTCCTTATTTCTGGTTGTCTGAGGAGCAAAAGTTATATAAATGTTCTTTTTCTTGACGAAACTTGCTATATGTCCATCCTAAAGCAGTGGAGCAATTTCTAGAGGAGTTACATGAGGGAATATGTGGAAGTCATACAGGGGGTAGGTCACTATCCCATAGGGCCCTCACTCAGGGATATTGGTGGTCAAGTATGCAGGATAAAGCACAGGAGTATATGAAGAAGTGTGATCAACGCTAGAGATTTGCTCCAAACATTCATCAGCTAGGAGGTGTTCTTAATCCTCTGTCTAGTCCATGGCCATTCGCTTAGTGGGGCTTGGATATTGTAAGACCATTTCCTAAGGCTGCAAGAAACAGAAGATAGCTTTTGGTTGGCACTAATTACTTCACAAAGTGGGTAGAGGTCAAGCCACTAGCCAACATTAGGGATGTGGATCCTAAGAAGTTTGTATGGAAAAACATTATCACTTGATTTGGGATTCCTCATACCCTCATCTCAGATAATGGGCTTCCATTTGATAGTAAAGCTTTCAGAAGGTGCTACTGTGAATTAGGCATTAGGAATAGATATTCAACTCTAGCCTGTCCATAAGGGAATGAGAAGGCCAAGACTGTTAATAAGATTATTTTGAATGAGCTTAAACAAAGGTTGGACGTGGCAAAGGGTAGATGGGTGGAAGAACTACCCATGTTCTCTAGACATATTGTACTACTCCTCATCAGTCAACTAGGGAAACACCATTTTCAATGACTTATGGGTTCGAGGCTATGATCCCTCTAGAAATTGGATTTCCAACACGAAAGACGAGCTTGTTTACTCTAGACAAAAATGACAATCTATTGGAAAAAAAGTCTAGATTTGATCGAGGAATGAAGAGAAACTGCCATCGTTCAAGTAGCATATTATCAGTAGAAGCTCAAACAAAGGTATGATACAAGCGTAAGGGGCCATTAGCACCTAGTGACTTGGTAATGAGGAAAGTTGTGGGTATTGCAAAAATCCAGCATAGGGAAAGTTGGGGCCTAATTGGGAAGTGTCATATCGTATTACCTCGGTAGCTAGTATAGGTGCTTATTTTTAAGAAGATTTAGATGAAAATGTTGTACCATGCCCATGGAATGTAAATAAACTATGAAATTTTTACTATTAATGAAAGGCAACTCTGCCACATTTTTGTTTATAATATTCCATGTTGTATGTTCCCTTCCTATAAGTATTAAATAGAAATTTGGTTATGTTTGGCTCTTCGAACACATACCTTGGGCAAATTAATATTTCTCATTATTTAATTAAGTATTAAACAGAACTTTGGTCATGACTGGCTCCTTAGACCACATACCTAGGTTAAATTAATACTTCTCATTATTTAGTTAAATATTAAATAGAACTTTGGTTATGTTTGACTCCTCGAATCACATACTTTGGGTAAATTAATACTTCTCATTATTTATTGAAATATTAAACAGAGCCTTGGTCATGCCTAGCTTCTCGAACCACATACCTTGGGTAAATTAATACTTCTCATTATTTATTTGAATATTAAATAGAATCTTGGTCATACTTGGCTCCTCGGACCACATACTTTGGGTAAATTAATACTTCTCATTATTTATCTAAGTGTTAAACAGAACTTTGGTCATGCTTGGTTTCTCAGACCACATACCTTGGGTAAATTAACACCTACAACTACCTAAATCCACTGTTAAGTGGAATGTTAAGTGAAGTCTTGAATATGATAGTCTCCCCAGATCGTATGCCATGTATATATAGGTGCTTCACCATTATTTGAAGTTAAGAAGGGAGTCTTGAAATGCACATAATCCTTTGAGCTACTTATCTTAAGTGCATGAAGTATACTTTTAAGTTAAATTACTAGTTTCCAAGTGTTGTGGACCAGGAAAATTTATCCTAGTACATTGCCAGTTACATGAAATGTAAGAGTCAGATTGCTATTTGCATAAATTACTATCAAAGTTAAGAATGAAGATATATTTTGAATCAAAAGAAACTATAAGTTATGCTTATGTTAGTTAAGTATTGATTAGAAAAAAAATAATGTTTGAATTTACACAAGCACAATGAAATATCAAGGAAGTTACTGCATTTCATTAAATCAGGCCTTGAAAAGGCAAAGAAAGTACAAATCTTAAAAAAAAAAAAGAAAAAACATATAGAAAGAAACAACTAAATAGAACTGGAGCCTTATTTGATTTTAGAAGAAGGAGGATTAATCTTTGCTGCAACTTTGGTGGGCACCTTAGGCGCTGTAGCTTGAGTGGTACCCCTACCCTTAGGGTCTTCCTTGGCGGTGAAGGGAAGGGTGACTAGTACCAATTCTCGGCTCTAGGAGACTCCTTTATACTTGGAGGGTTCCTTGGGCGAGGGTGGCAACTTGGTTGGCTCAGGAGCTACCTCTTCTATTGTTTCCTTCTCTTTCTCAACCACACCAACTTGGACAACCTCTTTAGGAGGGATAGTGGAAGATGAGAGAGCACTGGCAGAGACGTTCTTGCTATGATCAAGATCTTTAGGAGTACTTTCAGCCTTGGAGCTTGAAGGGCTTGATGCTCAGATGGTAGGAGGATAAAAGACATTCTTTGCTCTTCTTAGTGTGGAAGAAGCATCCACCCCAGTTTGGTTTAAGGCTCTGTTCCACACTTGGAGACAATAACCTCTACAAACCCCAAAGACTTGATCCCTGAGGTTTTCCTTGGTTTCTATCACACCAATGTCATACCCTTCTTGCTTGGCTTTTTCTACAGCTTTTTCTGCTTCTTCCAAAATTTTCTTCAAAGTCTCTTTTTGCTCCATGGCTACAGCTAGCTGGTCCTCAGTTTGGCAGAGTTGTTTATGTTGATTCCCCACTTGCCTCTTAGCCCCTTTCAAAGCAGCCTCGACACTCTTTTTCTCTTTATCAGCCTCGGCCAACTTGGTATTTAGGTCTTGAATCCTCTTCTCGGCCAGCATGAAGGCATCCATGGCAACTATGCGCCATCACTCCTTTTCATTCATTTGCCTGTGGGAGTTGTTCACCAGTTCCTCGACCATGTGCGCGGCTTGAATTGCCTTTAAAAAAAATGAAATGAAAAATGATGAGATGAAATAATTGGAACACTTAGTAAAAAAAAAAAAAAGCACTTACCAATGCAAGATCCCTCTTCAAAGTTAGAAACACTTCGTGTTTCTTCATGGTCCTCAAGTCGGCCATGTCTTCATGTAGCAGTAGTGGCTGCTCCAAGGCATTCCCACATATCTAACTCTCCCCTTCTAGAAGTCCTTGATAGATGAATCCATAAGGGGAGATCCACTCAGCGCTAAAGGAGGGTTCCAAGCTGGGACCTTAGTGCGGCGATTTTTCACTCTCTCCATAATGGCCCCTTCACTTGAGGACCTCGTTTGGGCCACCCTTGCTACCTTGGCCCCTTTCTAGGGCTCGGGCTCTTTAAACGGGATGACCTTTCCCTCCTTAGCTACTTCTTTTCTTTTCTGATCCCACTTCCTCTTCTTAACCACAAGATTAGGTTAGAAAGTTTGGGTGGGTTGGGGAGTTTGGGTGGGATGGGGAGTGGGAAGCCTAGTTTGAATGGCCACCTCGGGCACTGTACCTCTTACTTGGGACTCCAGAAGCTCTAGAAGGCTTGTCTTAGTCTTGTGTTGTAGCACCATTGCGTCAGGGATGCTGGGGGCTTCTTGGACACTACTCACTTGTGCAGAAGGAAGGTGGCTGAAGTTAGCGTTTGAAGGCTTTGGAGATTGAAGTTGGTTGAAAACTTCAAAATCCTCCTTAGAGTCTGAAACTTCAACTACTTTTGTTGTTTCTTCAGGAGTTGGTTGGGAAGGGGTTGCTTATTCCTTAGCAGTGCATTGAAAGGGTAATTCCACCAACTGTGTGCCTTTTGGAGCAGGACCAGTGAGGAAGCCCGGTACTATGATGTTGATCTGGTGCAAACGAGGGTCATTTTCTTTTATGATGTATTAGGGGCTTGGAAGCTGGAGGAAATGGGATCGTATCCAAGGATGATGTTGGCTACTTTTAATAAGACTGAAGTGTGGACAAGAATCTCGGCCTTAAGTATCTTTAACAGGTCAAGCTCGTTAACAAGACTGAAGTTAGGGATAGCGGAGTTCTTATCTGCAAATTCATCAAAAGTAAAAACATTGTTAGAATACAACACAAGTAAGTAAATAAGAACCAATTTACAAATGAAAACAGAAGAAATAAGCACACAAAAAAATGTGTTAGTGAGAAAATGGGTATTGTTAGTGTAGTAAACCTAAACCTAAATACCCCACTTGGTGTCCCATCTCGTGTTGGGTAATGAAGTCCATCATGCCAATCCCCTGAGACAATTAGGAAGTCCTTGTCCATACCCTTGTTAGTATCAAGGAGACATAATATCAACCTCACTGTAGGGACCCTAGTTTTTATATAATATCCTTGGCCTTTAAGGTGTTAATGATTGTAAATCTAGTTAACGTCGTGATGGGTGAGGTTCACACCCATCTTTTCGTTAAGGGAATCTACACTACCTAAAATCCTAAACACATTAGGGGCGCATTGGGTGGGTGAAAGTCTGTGGGCAATAAGGTAGTCCCCAGTCACTCTACTTATGGGGATTCTCATCCATCCTTCTATAAAGGCAATCATAGGGATAACTACTTCCCCTTCTTGCCTTAGGGAATGCCACTCCCCTTGGCGACAATACCTAATGGAAATCCCAGATGAAATAGAGTAACGAACTTTAAAACTCTCTATACCCTCTAGGGTATATACTAAGCTAGCGAATTTACCAATTTAAAAAATAATCAAAGGTGATAGGGTGACGAGGAGAAACTAGAGAGGCCGAGGAAGAAAAGGTTCTGAATTTAAGAAGAAACGCTGAAGGTAACTTACGAAAGTATAGAAAAGCTCCTCGAATTGGTTCTTGAGAGTTGAAGATGCAAAAAGTGGAACAACCAGAACCTTCGAGCAATATATATAGGGAGGGTAAAAGTAAGCGGGAGAGTTCTTGCCCAAATCCCCATAAAGTTTCTCCATTGTAGGATTTCCATCACACCATAGGACGTGGGAGACAAGGTGCCAAATGAAATAAGTGTTGGAGCATCCCAGATGCCGAAGCGTCAGAAGCGTGCCTCTTTGCAGTTGAAAAAACACCTGTGTAGAAAGAAATGACATAAGAGTGAAGAGGGCAATCACCAGGAAATCGAAATCCCCCTTTTTTTCGAGAAGCAAAAGAGTGAATTTCGAGGGGCTATTGTAGGGATAAAGGGTCTAGATAATACTAACAAGGGCCTACAGGACAATGATCCGTAGAAGGAGTTTGGTCATGAGGAACTGGAAATGTTGTCCGAGGAGAAGTACCTCCTCGGCTAAACAGAGTAGAGGTCATAAGTCTGACCTTTCATCAAGAACAAGGCAACGGACAATCATGCTGGCAAGGATAAAAATCAAATATGGATAAGACAAAAGAGAGTTGGGAAATATCTGAGAAGAAAACTGCTACCATTCCATTGAATGCTCTGCAGCTAACTCCCTAGTCACATTAATGTGGAAGTGATATATGAACAGTAACATTCAGTCTTACAGCTACCTACACAGACTTCAAGAATATGCCGATGGGACAAGTATCAAAGCCAGCAATCTGGTCTACACGTGGAGGGCTGAGATGAATTAAAAAAGGGGAATATAAAGAAGAAAAATTCCATTACAAAAGAATCATGAGATATTCTGTAGAAAGACCATTGTAAATTGAAAAACTTTAATTTTGTATAAGTCTAAGAGAAATATATAAGAACAACCTTCCTCAGACTTGGCCGATGAGGACTTTTCTTGTCCAAACTATTTGTTTATGCTTTCCAGTAACAACTAACCTACTGTGATTATTATCCAAACTACTGTGATTATTATCTAAGAAGAAAGCTGCTACCATCGCATCGAATGCTCTGCAGCTAACCCCCTGGTCGCATTAATGTGGAATGATACATGAACAGTAACATTCAGTCTTGCAGTTACCTACAAAGGCTTTAGGAATGTGCTGATGAAACAAATATCAAAGCTAGCAATCTGTCTACACGTGAAGGGCTGAGATGAAGTAAAAAAGGGGAATATAAAGAAGAAAAATTCCATTACAAAAGGATCATGAGATATTCTCTAGAAAGACCATTGTAAATTGAAGAACTTTAATTTTGTACAAGTCTAAAAGAAAAATATAAGAACAACCTTCCTCGAACTTGGCCGAGGAGGACTTTTCTTATCCAAACTATTTGTTTATACTTTCCAGTAACAACTAGCCTACTGTGATTATTGTCCAAACTACTGTGATTATTATCTGAGAAGAAAGCTGCTACCACCACATCGAATGCTCTGCAACTAACCCCTAGTCACATTAATGTGGAATGATACATGAACAGTAACATTCAGTCTTGCAGCTACCTACAAAGGCTTCAAGAATGTGTTAATGAGACAAGTATCAAAGCCAGCAATCTAATCTACATGTGGAGGGCTGAGATGAAGTAAAAAAGGAGAATATAAAGAAGAAAAATTCCATTACAAAAGGATCATGGGATATTCTGTAGAAAAACCATTGTAAATTGAAGAACAATAATTTTGTATAAGTTTAAGATAAATATATAAGAACAATCTTCCTCGGACTTGGCCGAGGAGGACTTTTCTTGTCCAAACTATTTGTTTATGCTTTCCAGTAACAACTAACCTACTGTGATTATTGTCCACCTCATTCATTGAAAATTCAGTTTCAAGCCCACTCTTTACAAATTCACTGTTTTGAACTCTTTGAGCCATTGACCTGACTTTTGGGCTTTGGGAGTAAAACGTGCTCCTTATAATTAGTATTAATATTGTATACAATGTTGAAGATAATTGATATCTCTTATGAAATTGCTTCCTTTTATTATTATTATTATTATTATTATTATTATTATTATTATTATTATTATTATTATTATTAAATTTAAAGGTAATTCTTTGCTGTTGGGCAAACAAAAAGGGAAGGGCCCTGAGGCCATCTCCACGTTCAGAGATGGGGGACGATAACAAAAAAAAAAAAAAAAAAAAAGAAAAAGAAGATGCCATTGCTGTTGCTAGCAGTAGCCACAACAGGAAAAGAAATTGTATATATATAACAGCGAAATATTTCAAGAGCCTGATATATACTGTTATCTTCATCCCAATATATATATTTATATATGTTATCCACAATCTGAGTAATGGAGCAATGGAGGGAAAGGTTCAGATTTTGTTTTGTTCAATCACATTGTGATTCATCTCCACCTACAAATACAATAATAGACTGTGCATGTCCTTAGAACTTTGAACCCGAGCACTTTTAGTCATGTTTTTACTCATTATATAGTTCCCTGCTTATTTGACGTATATTGCAGAATGCATATGGTGGGTTGGCTTGGGGTCCCCTTTAAAGTTGCTATCTAATTAACCACATAAAAAGACGATAGTGTTATGTTGCATCATGCATGGTACCAAGTTGGTTTTTCCGAGATTGCTTATTTTCCTTAGATGTCCGCTCAAAAAATCATGTCTTCAAGACATTTTTTTTTTTTTGGTGCTAAGATTTCAAGTTCTCAACCCCCCATGCCCCATCACCCGTCTAACTCTCTCAGGCCTCACTTTACCAAATCTATCAACATTAATATTTTGTAAAATTCCCCACAAATTATGGTTTTGTAAAAAGATTATAAAATATTTTGTGCATTTTTTTAATATAATATCTCTCGCAAAAATGTAAATTTCAGTTGATGTGGAATTTTTTAAAATGACAGCTTCTTAATTATATTTATTGAAAAGTAGTGGTCTGTTTTTGAGGATGTGCATATGGAATGGAACTATCATTTTAGTTATTTGACATCATAAAAAACTACTTTATTTATTTTATTTTTTCTCTTTACAAAACATCTCACACCGGTGGTTTTATTTTAATTTTTAATACAATAAAATAATATAAATTATATTCTCAAAGTCCTTTGCATTATCTTCTCAGTGATCCCTTTCCTCTGATCTTTATTGTGCTCACTCGCTTGGTTGGCTTTGATCGATACAAGCTTCAGCCAAAGGTTAGGTTGTCTTGCCCGAGATTCTTCGTTGCTACAAGGATGTTATGCGCATTTTCCTTCTCGTTGTCGGTCCTCTACAGATCATTTCTTACCCTTCTATTAAGTTATGTTTTTTTGTGTTTTTGGGAATGGGATTTGGATTTGCTTTCGGGCTCTGCGAAATCTCTGGTTTTATTGATTATTTTACAATTTTGGGTTGTTGGGGTTTTGAATTTCTTTGCAATGGTGATTGTGGGGTTGTGAAATTAGGTGATTGTATATATTTTTTGAATAAATTTTTCATATTTAATTTGTGATATTTTTACTGGGTTTTCAATGCAATACAAATTCCATGATTGGAGAATCAGAGAGAGGTGAGAGTGGACTGTTGAAAGAAAGAGAAAAAGAAAGAAAGAAATATTATTTTAATGAGAAGTGGGAATAAAATCAAATATGCAATACAAATTCAATATGCACATCCTCAAAGACAGACCACTATTTTTCAATAAATAAAATTAAGAAGCTGTCATTTAAAAAAATTCCACATCATATGAAATTTACATTTTTGCGAGAGATATTATATTAAAAAAATGCACAAAATATTTTATAATCTTTTTACAAAACCATAATTTGTGGGGAATTTTACAAAATATTAATGTTAATAGATTTGGTAAAGTGAGGCCTGAGAGAGTTAGAGGGGTGAGGGGGGTTGTGAACTTGAAATCTTAGCGCGTAAAAAAAAAAAAGAGGATGTCTTGAGGACATGATTTTTTGAGCGGACATCTAAGGAAAATAGGCAGTCTCGGAAAAACTAATGGTATGTTTGGAAGTTTAGAGAGGGAGGAGAGTAGAGGGGAGTAGAGGGGAGGAGAGTAGTGGGAAGGAGAGTAGAGGGGAATGGCTATCCTCCACCTTGTTTGGATGTTTTTAAAATTAAATAAGGGAGAGGGGAGTAATTAGTCTTTTCATTTGTAATTTTGTTAATATAATAAGGGCAAATTTGGTAATTCATTTAGTCAAGCATTTCTATTTTCCACTCTCCCTCCAAATCTCTCCAATTTGGGGGAATTAAAAATGAGGGGTTGGAGGGAGTTGAAACCCCTCCAAACCCCTCCAAACTCCTCCCCCTCCTCCCTTAAAAAACTCCCAAACAAGGTAATTCAACTACTCTCCTTCCCTCTACTCTACTCCCCCTCCTTTTTTTAACTCCCAAACAGGCCATAATTTGGTACCATGCATGATGCAACAGGACACTATCGTCTTTTTATGTGGATAAATGGATAATTAGATAGCAACTTTAAAGGGGACCGGTGCCCCCTCTGCAGGGTAAGCAATTGCTGCGGTTGGTTAAGACCTCCGGTAGAAAAAAGACCTCAAATTTTAATTTAATTATGCTCAAATATTAGCCATTATGTAAAATAAATTTTTTTTATGAAGTAGAAATATTACGTTCACAATATTTTTTAAAATATTTTTGTAATAAATTCTAAGTAGTAGGTTGTTAAAGACTATTACTTATTGATAACAAAATAAATAATTTCAGTAGTGAGTTTAAATTAAAATCAGTAACAAGTTATTAGAGGATGTTACTTATTGATAACAAAATAAATAATTTCAGTAGTGAGTTCAAATTAGAACCAGTAACAATTTAACAATTAAGATTTGTTGTGAAAAATATTGTGAATGTAGCACATTTAAAAAAAAGCAATACACCAAAAAAAAAAAAAAATCACAACGTTTTCCACAATAACTAAGTTGACAAACTTATATTTGTTTTTACCTAAGTCCATAACTAATATTACTTTTTTACTTATCACTATCAATCTACTATATCAACAAGTGTGAAAGTTCTATCAATTTTTTGTATCTAAAGACTTTCTAAAAAAAAAAAAATCTACATTGTTCATGTTTATTAGTAATAATTTTATATCTAAAATAAGATAGTAGAATTTAAGTAATATTTATTTTTTTTAAAATCATATTTAAATATATAAAAAGCCTCCATTTTAGTTTTCGCCTTAGGCCATATGCATCAAGCTGCCCCTGAGGGGACCCATGCCAAACCACCATATGCATTCTGCAATACATGTCAAATAAGCAGGGAACTATATAATGAGTAAAAAAATGACTAAATTAAAAGTGCTTAGGTTCAAAGTTCTAAAGACAGTCACTGTCTATTATTGTATTTGTAGGAGGAGACGAATCATAATGTGACTGAACAAAACAAAATCTGAACCTTTCCCTCCATTGCTCCATTACTCAGATTGTGGATAACATCTATATATATGTCTTTTTTTTGGATGAAGATAACAGTATATATCAGGCTCTTGAATTCTTTCGCTGTTATATATATACAATTTCTTTTCCTGTTGTGGCACTGGCTACTGCTAGCAACAGCATGGCATCTTCTTCTCTTTTCATTTTTTTTTTTTTTTGGTTATCGTCCCCATCTCTGAGCGTGGAGATGGCCGCAGGGCCCTTCCCTTTTGTTTGCCCGTCAACAAAGAATTACCTCTTCCCTTTTTGTTTGCCCAACAACAAAGAATTACCTTTAATAATAATAATAATAAAAGGAAGCAATTTCATAAGAGCAAGCATATCAATTATCTTCAACATTGAATACAATATTAATACTAATTATAAGGAGCACGTTTTACTCCCAAAGTCCAAAAGTAAGGTCAATGGCTCAAAGAGTCCAAAACAATGAAATTTGTAGAGAGTGAGCTTAAAACTAAACTTAATGAGTGAGGTGGACAATAATCATAGTATGTTAGTTGTTACTAGCTAGAAAGCATAAACAAAAAGGTTGGGACAAGAAAAGTCTTCCTTGGCTAAGTCCAAGAATTATTGTTCTTATATATTTCTCTTAGACTTATACAAAATTACAGTTCTTCAGTTTATAATGGCCTTTTTACAAAATATCTCACGATCCCTTTGTAATGGAATTTTTCTTCTTTATATTCCCCTTTTTTACTTCATCTCAAGTCTCCACGTTTAGACCAAATTGCTGACTTTGATACTTGTCTCATAAGCACATTTCTGAAGTCTTTGTGAGCAGCTATAAGATTGAATGCTATCATTTAGGTCTCACTTCCATATTAATGCGGTCAGGAGGTTAGCTGTAGAACATTCAATGCGGTGGTAACAGTTTTCTTCTGATATTTTCCAACTCTCTGTTGTCTTATCCATATCTGATATTTATCTTTACCAGCATGATTGTCCGTTGCCTTGTTCTTGACAAAATGTCGGACTTATGACCTCTACTCTGTTTAGCCGAGGAGATACTTCTTCTCAAACAACATTTCCAGTTCCTTATGACCAAATTCCTTTTACAGACCATTGTCTTGTTAGCCTCTGTTATTATTATTTTATTAGCCATGTAAATTTTAAGTGTGCCAACTGTGCAATTTGTTAGCCACGTAAGCATTTTTCGTTAGTGAGTTAACGGCATTAATCAAATTGATTGAAAGTTGAAAATAACATGAACCAAATTGATTGCTATTAAAATGTAAGGATCAAATTGATTGTAACCTTAAAATATAGGGACCAAAATGAGGGTTTACCAAACACAAACTCATACTAAACACTCAATTGTATTTGTTCACTTTTGAAAATAACAATATTAGAAATATGGTACCAAACATGCATTACAGTTATCACATGATTTTGAAAACTAATACCGAAACTCTTTTACCAAATATGCATTTAGTTTTTCTTTAAGGGGACCCCGCACGCGCGCGCGCATATATATATATATATATATATATATATATAAGTGTGTGTTTAAAATACTAAAAATAACTTGTTTTTAATAGTATATAATTTTTACAAGAGAGTCTAAAGTTCTTCATCTGGTGTAAACCCATATGTATACGCCCTATAATAATCTCCGGTCACATCATACTTTTTTTCTCCATACAATGGGAACTTGCACACATTATCACAATTTCTTTCATAATCCGAATATAGAAAAGACTAAAATATTATTTTCATCCTTAAATCTTATTAAAAAATTTTTTTTTTGTTCCTAAATTTTCAAATGTTTATTTTTTTCAGGTAAACTATTGAAAATATTTTCCTTTTGATCCTTAAACTAAAAAAAAAAAGTATATTAATTTTTTTTTTATCGTTCTTTAAACTATTGAAGAAAGTTATTTCTTCATCCATATTTTTGTTTATAAACTATTCAAAAATTAAAAAAGTGCCTTTATTTAATATATGGACAAAAAACAAATTTTTCATAAAATTTAAATACCAAAATAATATTTTAGCCTATTGAAGAAAGGATAAAAACAAAAATAGTCAGAGCAAAGTGCTTAGGAAAGAGACAAAGAGTAGTCGACTGCGGGTCTCCGAGATTAAAGGCAGGAGAGAGTCCCGCTGAGAATTGGTCCGCAGTGACATCGATCCCTCACCGTTCTCGGATTCATTTCTCAAAATATACAAAAATAATAACTAAAAACTCCAAATCTGAAAACAAAAAACATAGAGTATTTCACAAACACTCAAAGATATTTTTCTCCGGTAATTAAGCAGTTTGTACTTCTCGTATATAAATGATGTTCTTGTACAGATTGTAACGTTGGTGAGAATAGATTTAAATTCTCTCTCTCTCTCATTCTTTGTTTTGCATTTTCTTCCTCCCCGTCTTCCTTCTTCTATATTTGTTTATTACTATTTCCTCGATACCCAATTGAGAAGTCAAAGAACCCAGTTGAGGTATGCAAGAATATAAAGGAAAAAGTTAAGAAAATTTGAGCTTCTTAAAGGGAAAAAAGATGAGATTTTTATATAGAAATCAAAGAAACCAGTTGAACAATTACAAAAACGATTCATTGAAGGTGGCGGTTCCTTGCTCCGGCATTCTCTTTCTTACATCCAAATAGAATTTAAAGTCTTCAATTCATAAAATTATTATTATCTCAAATAAAAAAGAAAAAACAAATAACATCTTCTTTTTTTTTTTTTTTTTTTATGAAAACAAATGAGATCTTTAGTCCTTAATCTTGTTCTTTAAAATCTGTCATTTTTTGACTTATTTAATACCTAAATAATTTTTTTATTAAAGATAGGCTAAAAATATTATGACAAAATTTGGCTACAAGCCTAAATAATTTTTATTGATTTTAAAAAAAAAATGAGTAGATTTGAATGTTTCTGATGCCTCTAGGGTTCTCTCACATTAGGGTTTTCCTTAGCTAGGGTTTACTTTGGTCCGTGTAGAATTTTCATCCCTAGCGTCATCTAGGTCTTTGTTTCCCTATTGTTTTCATGAAACAGGAAGGACGAAGTGTACCAGCAATATTACTATGACAAGCTTGGTGATATGTGGTCACGTTTCACTCTTTCAGAGGAAGTTCACGGGTCTGATGTACCAAGTAAAAAAGAAGCAAACATCCACCGCCTTGCAGGTAAATTCCTTACTAAACGGATTATCAATGCTGAAGCAGTTGCACATACTTTTAAGCCTCTATGGAAACCTGTGGGTGAACTGAAAATTTGGGATGTTGGTGGGAATATATTGGTGTTTGAATTTGATGATGCCCTAGATCTGGAGAGAGTCTTGAAGTTTGAACCTTGGTCATACGATAAAAACCTAGTGATCTTTCAAAAGACTAAGAATGTGAAATCAGCCCCATCCCTAGACTATGCTGCAACCTCTTTCTCGGTGCAGTTGCAAAATGTACCTGAAAAGAGCCTAACCTAGGAAACAAGGGAAGCAGTAGGTAATATCATAGGAACCACAATCAAGGCAGCAGACCCGGAGGATGATGGTGAGGGGTGTGAGTTCCTTTGGGTTAGGGTGTTTATGAATATCACCAAACCCCTTCCCCATTGTTACAAACTCAAGAGCGAAGTCAAGCATATTGAGAGGGTATGCCATGTTAAGAAAGATTGTGAGATATGGCTCATACGTAGGGAGAAGCTCAGAAAGGAAGACCAACAATTTGGTGATTGGATGCGTGCTAAACAGTTCAAACCTTTCCATAAGTCAGTAGTTGCGATAGCAAGCAGTGCTCGTGGACCTTCAAAGTGGAAGAAAGGTCCTTCAGTGCCAAAAGAGCAAGTTGCCAATCCCTCTGTGGTAAGTCCTATTTCCCCAAACATACATTCAGACTCAGTTATGGAAGCCGAGCCACCATTGGAGCATGTATTTTCTGGCTTTACCTCATCCCATGCATGTTTGGCACTGAATAGGAGTCCGGGGAGAGAACTGGAGATTGATGGGTTATCTAAAGGGGTAGCAAAGTTAGGCAGAATGGCACAAGAGGCAGTGTATGACCACAGTCTTCATCCTAATCCGAGACAGGTACTTGGGAATTCTGCAAGAGCACAAGGAAATGGGTTGATCAAGTTGATAGAAATCCTTCGCGAGATCTTTCCAATACAAAAAATAACCCACCTAAATCGGCATCACTAAGGACTTGGAAAAACTTGCCAGTGAGGTCAATCTTCACCAGGAAAATGCAACCAACCCCACTAGCCTTGGCTATAGACCCTTGATGGAGTTGGATGAGCCACAACCAGTGAAGAAGAGATGCATGCAGTCGAGAAAGGTGGTCATGAAGGAGAATTATAAGGTGGATGCTGGGTTCCAGCTCCTTTAGGGCCAATGAGTTGTTTAAGTAGGAACTGTCATGGGCTTGGGAACCCACAGACAGTTGACAAATTGGTTACCTTAGTATATAAACAAGATCCCAAAGTGGTGTTCCTCATGGAAACCAAATCAAATAGAGAAGTCATTGAGAAAGTGCGTAGAAAAATCCAGTTTACTCACATGTGTGTAGTTCCACGACCTAACTAAGGTGGTAGGTTTGCCTTACTTTTAAAGAAGAAATTAAGATTGATGTTCAAACCTCATTAGAAAGTCATATAGATGCGGTAGTTGACCTAGGAATGGATGAAGCCTGGCGAATCACTGGTTTTTATGGCAACCCTGATTCTGCCAGCCGGGAAGATTCCTAGTCTCTACTACATGACTTAAGCCGTCGTTTCTCTTTACCATGGGTTTGTATTGGAGATTTTAATGAAATACTAAGAGCGAAAGAAAAAAAAAAGGGTGGCTTGACCAACCAGAGTATCAAATGCAATGATTTTGGGATGCTTTCGACTTTTGTGGCCTTAGAGACATTGGGTATTATGGTCTCCCCTTCACAAGGTGCAATCGTAGACCTAGAGATTATAATGTCTGGGTGAGATTAGACAGAGATGTAGCTTCGGTGGATTGGTTGCTAAAATTTCCCACTACCCATGTGCACCATTTGGAGGCTTTTCTCTCTGATTATAGACCTCTACTATTGGCTTCTGATTTTGAGTCTAGGAGATTTTATCAAAAGGGTCGCCCTTTCAGATTTGAAGCAATGTGGTTAAAGGATAAATCCTGTGAAACGGTGGTTAAATCTTCTTGGGAAAACTCATTGGGCTCTTTTCCGGTTGCTAATTTAACCAAAAAAAAATTGATCTTTGCCAAATAAACCTCCGAGTGTGGAACCGTGAAACCTTTGGGCATGTCCGTTTTAACTTTGAAAAGAAGCTAAAGGAGCTACAAAGGGTGGAGGAGATGGGGCTGTACAGTATCGATCCTGAGTGTATTGGGCAGATTTGGGATGATATTCAAGCTCTTAAAACAAAAGAAGAGGTGATGTGGAAGCAAAAGTCTCGTAACAATTGGTTGAAGGATGGAGAAAGCAACACGAAATACTTCCATAGTAGGGCTACACAATGGAATAAGCACAACTACATCTCGGGTTTGAAAGATGACAATGGAGTGTGGGTGGAAGAGGATGGCCAAATGGGCACATTATTTGAGGATTATTTCTCCAACCTGTTTATAACCTCTAACTTGACATGTATTGATGATATTCTAGAGGGGATTCCACCTAAGGTCTCGGAGGAGATGAACTTGAGCCTTTCCCAAAACTTCATAGCAGAGGAAATTCATTCAGCCATGCAATAAATGGTACTCCTTTTAGCCCCTGGCCCCGATGACATGTCTCCCATTTTCTAAAAGTCATTCTAGCACATTGTAGTAGAGGATTTAACCAAGGCAGCCCTTGCTATTCTGAATGAAGGTACTATTCTTGAATCCATAAACTTAACTTTCATCTCTTTGATACCAAAAGTAATAAAACCCCCAAAAAAAGTCTCTAAGTTTAGGCCTATTAGCCTTTGCAATATTTTTTACAAAATTATTGCTAAGGTGTTGGTGAACCGATTGAAGTCAGTTTTACCTCATGTTGTCTCTGAATCTCAAAGTGCTTTCCTATCAGGCAGATTGAATACTGATAATGTGCTTGTTGCTTTTAAAACCTTACATTATTTAAAAAACAGAACACAAGGAAAATTGGGTTACATGGCTCTTAAACTTGATATGAAGAAGGCTTATGATAGAGTAGAATGGAAATTTTTAGAAAAAATGATGCTTCATTTGGGGTTCTCGGATAGCTTTGTGTCAATTATTATGTCTTGCATTAAATTTGTTTCCTATGCAGTGTTTTTCAATGGGGAACCCATAGGGCATATTAAACCTTCTAGGGGGCTTTGCCAAGGTAACCCTCTATCTCCATATATGTTCCTATTGTGTGCAATTGGCCTCCAAGGGCTCCTTCATAAAGCTTAATCCGATGATGCAATAAGGGGGGTATCTATTTGTCGTTATGGGCCACGTGTATCTCACATTTTCTTTGCAGATGATAGTGTTCTTTTCTACCTTGCAAAACAAGATGACTGCCAAGTTATTTTAACATTTTGTCTAGCTATGAAAGAGGTAATGGGCAGAAAATAAACAAGGATAAAACCAATCTCTTCTTTAGCTCCAATACCCCCCAAGATGTGCAAGAAAGTATCCAACAGCTCCTTGGTGTGCCCTCTTTAAGAAACTTTGAAAAATATTTAGGCCATCCGGCCCTTGTGGATAGAGGGAAAAAACAAAGTTTTTCTTACAACAAGGAGCATGTGTGGAAAAACCTTCAAGGATGAAAAGAAAAAATCCTATTCCAAGCCGGTAAGGAGGTGATGATCAAGTCTGTGATACAAGTCATTCCAACCTATGCACTGAGTTGTTTTAAGCTCCCAAGGGGCTGATCCATGAGTTAGAGACCATGATCTGAAAATTTTGGTGGGGGTATGACAATGAGGGAAGGAAAATTCATTGGGTAAATTCAGAATGTTTGTGTGAGGCCAAAGAAAATGGTGGTATGGGGTTCAAAGAGATTGAAAAATTTAATGATGCTTTGTTAGCAAAGCAAGTATGGCACATGATGCACAACCCGGATTCCTTTGCTATAAGGTGTTTAAGGCGAGATTTTTTCCTGATTTTTCTATATTAGAGGCCAAAGATTGCACAGTGGGTTTGTACGCTTGGAAAAGCATACTTAGTGCAAGAGATGTAGTGTGAAAAGGCATGGTATGGCGGGTTGGGAATGGCTAATCTGTGTGTATTAGGGAGGATAAGTGGTTGCCTGACTAAGTTTGCAAAACAATGATGATTCCCCATCCTTCTCTCCCATCCGATGCCAAAGTCAGCACCTTGATTAATCTCAAGTCAGCCACTTGGAAGGTGGATCAAGTTCAGCAACTGTTCATGCCTCTTGATGCCAAGTTGATCCTTAGCATTCCCCTTAGTGCTAAACTCCCTCCAGATCATCTAATATGGTCCCATATGCCCACGGGTGTCTTTACAACCCAAAGCGCTTATAAAATGTTGGCCAATTCAGCTATGGCCAATAATGCTAGTAGCTCTAATCCAAACCCCTACAAGCAATTTTGGAGAGGCCTTTGGAAGCTACAAGTTCCAAATAAGGTGAAGATATTTGCTTGGAGAGCCTCCAATAGAGCCTTACCCACAATGGATAATCTTGTCAGGCGCCACATCGTTGATGAGAACCTGTGCCCAGTATGCAAGACAGGTGCCAAAGAACCTTTGCATATGGTGCTGGGTTGCCCCATGGTGGAACAGGTGTGGAGGGAACATGGTTGCTTCAGCCAAGCTATCTCCTCCCCACCGGTTGATTTTATTGATCTTTTTTCTAGATTTTTGCAGGTATTAGAAGATAATAGAGTTGAATTATTCATCTGTATGGCATGGAGTCTTTGGCAACGGCAGAATACTTTGAGGATTGGACTCCTATCTCCACTGCTGAACTTGCTTGGTCTACAAGCTGCCAAGTTTCTGCAAGATTTTTTCAAAGCACAAGGAGATTGGTCCACAGGAAATCCCACGGCTACTTCCACGCACACCTGGTGCCCCTCAAGCTCCCAACACTTCAAAGCGAATTTTGACGGTGCCGTCCCCAACAATTCTCACTCAGCTGGTGTAGGCATGATCATTCGCAATACATATGAAAAGGTGATAGCAGCCATGTCTAAGCACATCCCTCTTCCTAACTCAGTCTTGGAGGTCGAAGCAATGGCGTGCAGACGAGCGATGAAGTTTGCATACGAAGTTGGTATACAAGAAGTTATTTTTGAAGAAACTCATTGACGGTGATCCAAGCTATAAACAACGGTGGAGCAAGTGAGGCCCCATACGACAGTCTAATTGATGACATTATAAAGTTTGCCTCTCACCTTTCTAAAGCTGAATTCAAGCATGTCAAAAGAACTTGTAATAGGGTAGCAGATGCTCTAGCAAAAAAAGCCAAAAATGGAGATGTTTTTCAGGCATGGATTGAAGACTTGCCATCTGACATTGCTCCCTTGGCTATCTTTGATGTTCACTGAACTCTTTGTATTTTACTTTTTGTTTTTAATTTCCAATAAATGCCCAAACTTTGAGTCTGGTTTCTCAAAAAAAAAAAAAAAAAAAAAATTATTGAATGTGAAATTTGACAAATCTACCATTGGATTATATTTTCTTCTTATATCCTCTATAATTACAAAATAATAAGAAAATCAAAGATTAATAAGTATATCATCAATTAAATGTTTGAATTTCAAAGTTTTGTAACCTAAAATTAATTATACATAAAAAATAAGTTTATGGATTAAATAGTAGATAACGTCTGACGGATACAAAAGTTGACATGTGTATTAAAAATATAAAAAACATATAGTTCAACTTTTAGATTTTAAATATAAACAATCATGTTAAATTTTTTAACCATTGGTTACAACTAAGTTTGTAGCTAAATTTTGTTCAAATCATTAAATGAAAACATTAATATTGGCACAAACTATAAAATTTAATATACTTTTTATGGTGCAAGTATTGAGTTATAAATTATTTAGTTTACAATTTAAAATTTCTTTGTAGTACACTTTAATACTATTCTACCCAACAAAACTATGATATATACAAAAAAGTAATCTTGATAATTATATTTCAATTCAATCTCTAAGAACAATTTTCTGGTTCAGTCATTGCAATTGTGTGATTGGAATCGTCTATAGCCCAAGATGGCGCCGTGGTAAAACATAAGATGTTTCATAATTGAGTGTGGTTAACGAGTATTTGTTAATGGATAGATTTAAAAAAGTTTTGATACCATTTTTATGACAAATATAAAAGATTGTCAAAAAAATTAATCAATTATTTTTAATGTAAAGTTTCTAAATTTTTTGTTAAACTAATGTTTGTAAAATTTATTAATTTTTTCCTTTATAATTTGCAATTAAAAAATTTTATATTCACAACTTTTATGGAAAACACAAATGAACCGGAATCCCATTTAGTAATGTTGTTCTAATAATGTTGTTTAAGTATTGTGAAAGTACATGTAGATAAAAAATGTTGTGAAAATAAGTACTGTGTTATTTAAACAACAAAAACTGTTGTTTAAACAATATAACTAAACAGACCCATATTTTGTGATCTCACATGTATAATGGTTCCTACTTCCGTGACCGGATTTGAAATTACCATTGAAATGTAAAAGTTAATCAAATTTAAAAAGATTCAGATTAATGTATGCCCTTAGAGCATTTATTAATCATCTATTTTTATAAAAAACTTATGAAAATTTGAAAAAATTGTCAAAAAAATTGATAACTTTTTTATTTTTTTATAAAAAATTTCATAAAATAATTTTTTAATATATGCGTAGGAGTATATGTCAATAAAACCCATTTAAAAAAAAAAAAAAAAAAAAAAAAAAACCTTTTGACCCAAAAAATAATTTTTTTAAAACTTCGAATGTCAAACATCTCAAATATTTCTTTTTTGCACCGATCTCAACCCCTGTTTTGAGTTTTATTTTGTGGGCTTCTGACTTGGCTGTATATGACTGTCTAGTAGTGTTCGCTGTCTAATACTATTTTTATTTGGTGCGCTTTTCTAACCTGTACTAAACAAGTCTTCATTTCATATGATAATTCAATTTCCAGTATTTGTTAGGACCATCCTTTTCCATCGAAGAGGGTCTAGGGAGAAGGGTTTTTTTTTTCTTTTTTTTTTTGAAGAGTGTTTACGAAGAAGGGTTAGTACTTAATGAGTCTAAATCTTCTGTCTCATCAATTATGCTCCACTTCATACTCTACTAATAAAATTTAGACAACTAATCTTTCTCATTAAATGAGATAACTCTAACTTTAACACCGTTAACGTTAAAATTCCTTTTTTTTTTTTTTTTCTTCCGCAACTTTTATTTCTTGATGACTGTTTCCGACTTTTGGTTTCTTTTTTTTCTCTTCTCCATGTGGTTTGAGGCAAGCCGCAGCTTTTGTCCCACAGCTTTTTCTTCCACAACTTTTTTTTATCTCTGTTTCCGGCTTTTGTTAAAGTTGATTTGGACTCCTTTTAGAATTTATCTTCTCAAAAAAAAAAAAAAAAAAAAACCTTAGAAATTTAAAACCTGCAATTAAAGTTGAACTAGAACTCTGGGATAATCAACCTTAAAAATGGTCACTACAAAGTACAATTTATGTCCTAATGTTGCAAACAGCAAATGTTAATCATTGATCCATAGGATCCCCACCGACTTGCACGAATTAAATCACTTTTTAATGACAGATTTCTGTTCTACTTTTGTTTTTTGCATGAATTTTTCTGTTCTACGTAATGAAAGAGAGAACGATTTGTTTTTTTTTTTGAAAGGAAGAGAAAAAAGAAATTTAATTTGGCTTATGACTATAAAACAGTCCCTCACACAAAAAACTCTAGTTATGTATGTACGCCTTGCATATCTACCGATTGACATATGATCTTACACACTGCCTGATGCACACAAGTCACAATTTTGGGAGAAAGGAATACAATGAGACAAAATAAAAAGAGTCCAAATCAAAAACAAAAGCTGCGGCAAGAGACCAAGCTCAAAAGAGTTCTTGTTGACTCAAACCACATGTAGGAAAAAAAAAAAAAAAAACCAAAAGCCGGAAACAGAGAGAAGAAAAAGTTGTGAAAGAAAAAAAAAAAGTTGTGGAACAAAAGCTGCGGAACAAAAGCTGCGGCTTGACTCAAACCACAAGGAGAGAGAAAAAAAAAATCAAAAGACGGAAACAATTAACAAGAAATAAAGCTGCAGAAGAAAAAAAAAAGAAAAGACTTTTAACGTTAACGGTGTTAAAATTATAGTTATCTCAATGAGAGAGACTAGTTTTAATGAGAGAAGTTAGTTGTCTAAGTTTTATTAGTGGAGCATGAAGTGGAGTACAATTGATGAGACAAAAGATTTAGACTCGTACTTAATAGAATGGTAGCTATGTTCTTTATTTTTGACTCAATCATTACATTGGAATATTCTCTTTTTTTTTTTTCTTTTTTTTTTAACAGAAATGCGTTAGAAGAAGCTAAACAAAACCACCATAAAGAGGCCACTGCCTCTCATAATATAGACTAGAAGTGTCATAAAATAAAAGCATACATAAATTTATAAATAGACTATCAAAAAGTATAAAATCTTAGCTTAAATCTGATTTCATTCTAGCCAAAGCATTCACATATTTATTCACTTCACAAAAACAATACTTCATCTTCACTTGAGGAATTGGTTAATGAGGGTTCTGTTTAAACTGATACAAAGCCTTAGATCATCCCTTAAGACCCAAAGATCGGCATCGATCGACCCCATATAGAACGGGTGAAACCCTTAGCCTAATTCCCCCTATGATCCCGGATTAAGCCCGGCCCCCTCCACTGGCCATTAGATTAAGCCCCCCTCCACATGCCCTGTTGCTTATTCCATAAAAAAAGAAAAAGAGACGTGCCTTATTGAAATATGCATCTTTGACTATGACTCTATGTTGTACGCCATCGTTGCAAATTGCTCTTCTTCTCAGGCCACCTCGCCCATAATGGCGCACATAGAGTCCGAAAATAATATTTATTAATAACGATGATGACGACCATAAGGAAAAGTCGTATACCCTGGCAACCACCTACATATATATCAACAATCTTGGAGAAGAGGGAAGAGAAACTGGGAACACAAACACAGGCCACCACCAAGAACACAATGGCTGAGCCTAAGAAACTTCACATAGCTATGTTCCCATGGTTAGCCTTTGGTCACATAATCCCATTTTTAGAGCTTGGCAAGCTCATAGCCCGAAAGGGTCATCATATATCATTCATATCCACACCAAGAAATATTGATCGCCTCCCGAAGATCCCTCCACATTTAGTACCCTTAATAAATTTAGTGAAACTTCCTTTACCTCATGTAGAGAACTTGCCAGAAAACGCAGAGGCCACCATGGACGTACCATACCACATAATCCCCTACCTTAAGAAAGCCCACGATGGTCTCCAAGAACCTGTATCTAACTTTTTAGAATCTTCAGCTCCTGATTGGATTATTCACGACTTTGCTCCTTACTGGTTACCACCAATCGCTACGAAGCTACGTATCTCCATGGCCTTCTTCAGTATTTTCAATGCATCATCCTTTTCTTTCTTTGGACCAACAAAGCCGAGTATAACGGAGGTCCAAGAACCACGTTCAGAGCCCGAACACTTCACGGTCTCTCCCAAATGGGTCCCCTTCCCATCCAAAATTGCGTTTCGGCTATTTGAGGCAAAGAAAATCTTCGAGAACTATGAAGAAAATGCTTCCGGTGTTTCGGACTGGTTTCGTTTGGCGACAGTGATGTCAGGCACCCAAGCCTTCGCTGTTAAAACCTGTATGGAAGTCGAAGATGAATGGGTGAATATCCTTGGTGAGCTTCATAACGTGCCTGTGATTCCAGTGGGCTTGTTGCCACCCTCGGCTCAAGAAAGAGTAGAAAGCGAAGACAGTTCTTGGGATACAATTGTTGGGTGGCTAAACAAGCAAGAGAAAGAGTCCGTGGTTTATATAGCACTCGGAAGTGAAATTCAACCAAGTCAAGAAGACTTCAACGAGTTGGCTCTTGGGCTAGAGCAGTCTGGGTTGTCCTTCTTTTGGGCTCTAAGGAAGAGATGTATTGCCGGTGACTCGGTTGAGTTACCAAAGGGGTTCGAGGAACGAACCAAAGATCGTGGGATTGTTTGGACAGGTTGGGCTCCTCAGTTAAAGATATTAGCTCACGAGTCAGTTGGAGGTTTCTTGACACACTGTGGTTGGAGTTCAGTGACTGAGGCATTCCAATTTGGACGTGCACTAGTTATGTTGCCATTCTTGGGGGACCAAGGATTAGTCGCAAGGTTTTTGGAAGAGAAGCAGGCAGGAATTGAAGTGCCGAGAAATGAGCAAGACGGGTCATTTACTAGGGATTCGGTTGCTGAGACGTTGAGGTTGGTGATGAAGGATGAGAAGGGAAAGATTTACCGAGACAAAGCAAAAGAAATGAACATCATTTTCGGAGACTTGGACATCCAGTACCGATGTATAGACAAGTTTGTTGAGTTTCTTGAAAATAAATCTTAAAAGTTTGAAACATCTGAAGATTGCAAATTAGACTTGTCTCTGTAATCAAAATAAGCTAAATGCTAATAATAATAATAATAATCAATTTCCCATGATTTTCTTTTTCATATGTTTGATCGTTATTGATTGTGTCCAATCATACATTGAAATTGACTCATTAAGATCTTTAGAGGTTTTTCATAATATATGACTCGTTGCATAGCAAGCTAATTAGCTATATACTCTCCGGCATGATATAACGTTGAGATCTTTAGAGGTTTTACACGCTACACCACGACATGTCCATGTCTGGCATCATTTCCGTTATTGATTCCACAATGGCTTTTCTGATGCATATCTACACAAGTGTTACATTTTAATTGGTCGAAGGCTTAGTTAGTGGAGTAACTTTTTCAAGTGTACGCTGGCATTAGTTTTTTTTTTTTTTACTCCCACTTACAAATATTTTTAACAGAGGATGTTCTCCGCAACGGGCCTGTTTCGTTATAACTTTTTTGATAACATGCACGTTTGTTATTACTTATTTTAGAATGCTCATATACATTATAATGTTTGAAATTTTGTGTGATGAGGTTTTTCTTTTCTTAGTTTAGTATCATATATTTTTCACCTATCTCAATTTAAGGTTTACACTTTTTCTCACAAAATTTGTACATTTAAAACTACTAATATGGTCAGAAATGCCACGAGGCTAGCTTTAAAAAATTAACAAATTCATATGAACATATGATTTCAATACCATTCATTTTTTAGAGCTGGCTTTATGACATTTCTAACCATATTAGTAATTTTAAATGAGCAATTTTTGTGAGAAAAAATATAAACCTCAAATTGAGATAAGTGAAAAATATATGATACTAAACCAAAAAAAGAAGAGCCCCACCGCATGCATGAAGCGTGCATGATGAGGCGAGGCTAGTTTAATTTTAAAAACTTAAAGAAAAATTTAAAAAATTGAAAAATTAACTATAACATATAACTAAAGTTGATGGAAAAGCCTTGACTGAATAAACATGCATGAAAGTTAAAGGACTAAAATAAACGAAAGTAAAGTTAGAGAATTGAAATGAATTCTGAAAAATCAAACAATTGATAAAACTTCCAAATTCCAAATGGAGTAACAGTAACTCTGAGAACGAAACCAAATGCTCATAGTAGTACAAATTTAAATTGAAAATTTAACATAAATTTTTAAAACTAAGAACTATCTACTCCAATGACTATAGCTCATCACCTTCTATCACTCTTAGTAGTCTCTTACTGCTATTAATTCTAACAACCAAGTCGTTGATGATCAACTACAACACTGTTGGGGCTCAACATCTTTGGAGACAATGTTGGCTTCATTTTAAAAATGGGTCACTCACCTGAGAAATAATAAGAAAAATTTTAGACGTTTGCAAACCAAATATTTTTTACAAACACATAAAATACCGTATTTAACCACAAAAGCAATGGACTCAACTCACCACATTCCCCAAATTATGAAATGCAGAAATATAAAAGAAAAAAAATGAAGAACAATCAAACGTGAAGAAGAAAAAGAATAGGAGGAAGAGAGAGCACCACTTAAAATAATTAGAGAATTCCCTCACCATCTATAATATACAATATCGACTAATTAGTCATTAATTTCAAACCAATAACCCAAAAAAAGAGACAAAAATATATATCATTTTCACACTTTGAAAAAGAATTCACTCCAATGTGAAACAATTAGAGAAAATATTTATTAAAAAAAAAAAAAGGACCAGTACCGCAAAATTAAAAGAAAATAGATATTAAAGAGACTAAAAAAAGGAACTGATGAAAAATGTATTTTACAATGAATTTAGTTTACAATTTGTTGTAAAAGGAAAAAAAAAATTGAGTTTAGTAATTGTATAAGTGGAAATCCTGGTTGGCAAATTAAAAGAAATTTTTTAGGAGTGAAACATGGTAAATCTAATCAGTTAAAAAAAGGGAAAAATGATTTTGTTAATTAAAAATTTGAAAACGTTCAATCAAAAAAAAAAAAAAAAAAAGTGGAAACCTAACGTGAGAAAGAAATGTGGAGGTGGGAGAAAAAACTGTTTTTTAATTTAGCTAAAAATTAGGAGTTTTTAAATTACTAATTTTACATGTCTAACCTTATGATTTTAGCCTTAGCAATGGATGAGTTTAAGAATATTTGGGGCATCTAAATTGAGGAATCCAAACAAAGGAAGCCCATTAAATAGTAATATAGATATTTTACTAAAACTAGTATTAAACAAAATTTTTATTATAAAATTATAAATAACTAGTCAAATTATTTTTTTAAATAAACGTAATTAGTCACATATTAAGGCCCTGTTTAGATTTTTTTTCCTCACTCAATTTTCGTCACTCATCACTCATCACTTAAAATACCCCAATTTTCCTAACCCCACCCATTTGGTTTCATATCTTGGTTTCAATAACTCAAAATTTTGCACAAAATAATATGACCCATTTACAGTACTGCGTCAGAACTCAGATCGGTCCATAGGAATTAAAATTTTTTTGGTCTTTTCGTTCTCTTTCATTTTTTTTTTTTTTCATTTCACGCTAGCCTTGAACTTCCATAGGAAATTGGTTCTTGTTAAATTATTTAAATTAAGGCAATCATTCTTATTGGTTTTTCTTAGTCCAGCTCAAGCACCATGTTAATTCTTTTGCTGCAAAAAAAAAAAAAAAAAAAAAAAAAAAAAAAAAAAAAAAAAAAAGAACCTTACATTTTCAAATCTTTCCCAGTATTGTGAAGTAGATAGCAGGAAATAATATTTAGATAGAGCACACAAACTACAAACCCAACACGGTCATACATTTTGGTACTCAACAAAGTCTTGAAAAATAAATTTTAACAGAAAAAAAAAAAAAATCACAGAGCAACATCTCAACAAATACAACAATGGACATGGAAAAGAAAGAGGGAGAAAGTGAAGAACATGCCCAAAATGGCAAAATTGGCAGAACAGACCACCGATGACAAATCGTGTCCTTCTACAGTCAGCTCGTGTCTTCGGTTGGACAACTTCACCACTTCGGATGCACCAGATTTTTCAAGGGAAGAAAAGTGAGAGGAGGAAGATAGAAGTTGGAAGATTAAAGCGAAATGTGGGTGTGTGATGCTTTGAGTGTGAAGAGTGTTGTGTTCGAAAATAAAAGCAAATGAAACAAAGCCAATAGAGTAAAAAGCCAACGGTCTCAATGGGTCTGACATGACGACTCACTGCTATGGGTCCCACAGTTACTGAATAATTACAACTTTGACAATGAAAACTGAGTTTTGGAAACTGAAAACCCCTAAAAGGTGTGTTTTCAGTTTCCAAAACTCATCACTTAAAAATCAAAAAATTGAGTGATGGAAACAAAAACCAAACAAACTTTTCAGCCTTGGTTCCATTATTTTTGAGTGATGGGTGATGAAAACAGAGTTATGAGCGATGGAAACAACAAATTCAAACAGCCTCTAAAAGTCTTACCTAAATTTAATACTACTTATGATCATTTTTTTCTAATATTTAAAAAGGTAGAAGATAGGAAGATTTTTGTTGTTTAGTGAATTTTATTGAGTATATGTAATTGGTTTTTTTATTTAATTTTGTAATTCATTAATATTAAATTCTTAGTATTTTGTATTTGTTAACTCACTTGACACAAAGATTAACAAACTTAAGTGGATACAAGGCACAAACTTAAGTGAATAATTATGGTGTGGTTCTCGCATAAATTTATGCACATAATACAAAATTGGATTCTAATTTCAAATTCTAATTAAACTTTCTCTAAGTTTTGCCTATTAATATATATATATATATATATATATATATATATAATGAAGAAAAAAATTAATCCGATATATTCATAAATAACCATAATTATTTAGATCCTAAAAATGCCACCACATGCCTATTAATTTTTTTAACTTGCATATATTTGCTATTTGGTTCCTTTTTCTCTTTTTAGGAGTATTTTTTTAATTAAAAAATAAAAGAACTTAAGGCTGAAAACATAAGATTTATGGTTTATAATTTTTAATTTGTAAAATTAAATATACATGTCAAGAGACCTAAAAATTATATGTCAGTAAAACAGCAAAATACAAAATTCTACTATATCATATATCAAGTTTAATTTTACATACATCTGAATACCTCAATCACTTGTAAAGATTAAGCACGTCTCAAAAATATAAATAAACACAAATAACATGTACAAATACTTTTTTTTTCCTTAAACATACATTTTAGAAACCCAAATGCTGTTAAAGCATTGTATCTAGTTTTGACAATGTTGTTGAGAAGTTTAGATTAGATGCACCCAAAACCAAAGCAAATCTCATACTCTTCTTTGTTTCTTCTAATTACTTTTATATCATATATAGCTTATTAAATTAAAATGAATTTAATATATACTGTTGTATATGAAATATATACAATAAAATATTCTCATATTTAGATATTTAGCTTTGCTTTTGATATGCCAAAAATGTATTGACCCTTTGTGATGAATTAATCAATTAATTAGCCAAGTGAATTAATTAGGTCCAATTACATGCAATGAGCGTAGCAGCACAAACAAATCACCAAATAACTAAATATGTAGGGGAAATTAAATGGCATGGTGATTTTTTACGAATGGGGAAAATTTACACGGCAAAAACTCCACTGAGTGATTTTAAGGCCACTACTCCCGAGAACCACTAGTATCAAAACAAGCGGTTACAAGTAAAGAAATCCCAGTACCTTATACTAACCTACAGTTGAATCTTTACCCCAATATCCAATTTGACTTTTTCTATAGTAACAATCTCTCCTTATATTGCACAACTCCTAGTACGTGACTAACTAATAGATGCGGAGATCCTAGTACACGACTTGATCATCAACTTGAGAAGGATGTTGGCTGCAAAGTTCTTCTACTCATCAACAGATGAAAATCACGAAGTTGCTTAGTCACAAAATCCTACGGTGTACAAACACAGCAGCTTATTCAAGAACTAGGGCAACTAGGTTTATGGTCACACTTGAGGAATTATGCTCTTGTACAATTGTGCTCTTGGCTGTGCAACCTAATACGACCCTTAAAATAATCGTTATATATGTTTAGGATTGTGAGAAAAGAAAGCTCAAATACATACTCACGAATTAGATGAAAACGGTCCTGAAAAACTAAGTTTCATAAACCATGAAAGATAGCTATCTATTGAGCTAATTGTTGAGTTACGAGCTTCAGCAGCTTTTAAACCTTGATAGATACTAGCTGTCGAGCTTTAAAATCCAGTATTTTTTCACTTGATTCTTGGACAGACTTGTATGGTTTTAACATTTGAACTTGAAATCTTGTTTCTTAAAGTATTAAACATGACAGGCCACAAACGCGTTGACCCCTAGTGATAAATTAAATTGATTAATTAGCCAAGTTATTAATTAATCAAGTTAACATGCAAAATCACATGGCAGCACAAACAAATCACCAAAACTAAAGTATGCAACGAAAAAATAAAAGACACGGTGATTTGTTTACGAATGGAAAAAACCTGACGGCAAAAACCCTACCGGGTGATTTAAGGTCACCACTTCCGAAACTTCACTATTATCACAACAAGCGATTACAAGCAAGGAATCCCAAGTACCTTACCAACCTACAGTTGAACCGTTACCCCAATACCCAATTGGACTTGCTCTGTAGTGACAGTTTCTCCTTTCATTGCACGGCTCCCAAGTACGTGACTAACCAATTACGTGGATCCAAGTACTCGACTTCAATTCACCAACTAGAGAGAGAGTTGTTGGCTCCAAAGTTCTTCAGATCATCTACATAATGAAGATCAAGAAGATGCTTGGTTACAAAACCCTACGATGCCCAATACACAGCAATCTTCTTCACAAGAGATGAACTAGGGCACGAACTTTGTCTTTTTTTTATCACAAATTGCATGAATATGGATTACTCAGTACTTGTGCAACTTGCATCACTTTGACGGCCCTTAAAACAATCCTTTTATATGTCTAGGGTTAGGAGAAAAGAAGTCCCAAAGACACATTCACGGATTGGACTTAAAACAGAACTGAAAATCTATTTTCTTTAAATCTCGACAGATAGAGGTGTCGAGGATCTGCCAAGAAGCTGTCGAGGCTTGGGCTAAAATAGCTTCTTAAAGCTCGATAGATGCATGTGTCGAGACAGGTGTCGAGCTTTAGTAACTTGCATTTTCTAGCTTGTTTCTTGGACAGACTTGATGACTTCAACACTGAATCTTAAAACACTGTTTCTTGAAGCGTTAAACACATCCTAACTCTACCCAATTACAAGTAAAGTGCGTTTTGTCAAAGGATAAGCCAATTACATAAAATAGTGACATGTCAACAACTTGAACTACATATGTCCTAACAATCTCCCCCTTTGGCAATCCGTGACAAAACCACAACAAACAAATGAAGATATGAGAGAAGTCATAAAACACTTTAACTCATATTCACTTGTTACAAACAATAAAATCTATCCTAACACAAACTCTTAAAAAACTTTGCAAGAAAAGAGTTTATGGCAAGTAGACTTTGACAACCTGTATTTCTGAAACACTTATAAACAAAACACATCAAGGCATCTTTGTGTGAAGCAAAAATAATAGATTGCATACAAGTAAAAGAAACATGTGTATAAAGACAGAAAAGAAACAACACATGGAAAGATAGGTGAAAGAAACATACATCAACATATATATCAAGAAATAAGTACAATGTATGTCAATACATGATCAATGTATCTCTAAAAAGATAGAAAAGAAAAGAATACATATGATCCTCACTACATCCCTCATATAAACACTCCCCCTATCAAAAATGTCCTATACTAGCTCTCCCCCTAAGTATGACTACTCTCATGCACTAAAACTACTCCCCCTTTTTGTCACGAGTGACAAAGGGTAGAGTGTCAAGTAGACATCTCATCAGAAGAGCTCGCATCTCCATCATCATCATCCTCAGCATCATTGTCATCACCGTTATCATCATCCTCAGTCTCAGAAGAAACATGAGGTGGTGGAGGAGAAGCCTTTGGAGCAAAACTGCCCAAAGTCGCCTGTTGCCTAGCGATGCGACCAACACGAACGTTCACCTGATACAACTCCGTGGAGAGAGTATCGAGGCGAGCATCCATGCGCTGAAGCTGCACCATGATGTCTCCTAGAGTGACGTCGCTCAAAGAAGAAGGAGCAGATGTTGCTCGAGCAGATCTGAATGTAATCGGACGGGAGGAAGGAGTAGCAGCATCCGACAGTCTCGATCTGAATGTGCCTCGCTACGTTTTACGGTAGCGGTGTCTATGGCAGACATGACATGAAATGGATCGGACGAAGAGAAAGGGATGGAAAAACGGTGAAGTATCCTCGTGATAGCAGAATGGAAAAAGAGCTTATCATGGGTGGCCGTATCTCTATAGACATCTATGATAGAGAAGATAAAGTGTGAAGGAAAGTCTATAGAGAGATGCTCAAGAAGAGACAACAAAAATCTAGTACGAGGCTCTGTGATAGAGTTGTAGTGAGAGAATGGGTGCAACACAAAAGTCATCACCATGTTAAGAAAACGAGGACCTTTAGCAAAAAGCCTACATGGTGTGTACTGATGATCTCCCCAAGAAGAAGGACGCTCACAGAACGCCGAGATCATCTCGTCTTTGGACACAGTCCATAGACGCTCACATCTGGGGTAATCAGCATGATCCACCCTCGGGACATGAAGAACCTCGGAGACTAACTCCGGAGTGACAGCAAAGCGCGTACCTTGAACGCTAAAATAGAAGAGAGGTACTGAAGAATCAATCTCGTGGATGTTTGAGTAAAACTCCTGTATCAACACGAGAGGACATGTGACCGGGACGTCACACAGTGACTCCCAAGCCCAATTGTGAATGACATCGGGCAGGTCAGTGTCGGCAAAGTCTGCCAAGACAACGTGGCGTTCTGAATGAACACCTCGTTTAGAGAAGTTCTCCGAGAAGTCCTTACGGGATTTCTCATCACGAAACCGGATAGACAAAGGAGTAGAATCCGAAGAAGAAGATCCCTTAGAACGCAAAGGGTTCTGGGATGGAATAGACTTACGTTTAGGTGTCATAGACACTGCTAACGCAAACATAGAGAGAGGGAGAGAAAGAGAAAGAGAAACACACAGAAAAGTTCCAAACAGTTCAATATAGGAAGAAAAATATTGAAAAGATAGAACGTATGCATGGGAAATGCATGAACATGTGACATGCAAAAAATAAAAACATCATGGGCTCAGCCCAATCCAAACCTAACAGCACACAACAGGTTTGCACACATCTAAATGCATGAAAATACAACTAGAATGCTAATGTGATGCAATGCATGTAGTTTTAAAGATCAAATCTATAAAACCAACCCAAAAATTTCATGAAACTTTCAACAATTTTGAAAAACCCCAAAAATTTTCAAAAACCTTAAAAATCTCAAAACCTAGGTTTTTTTTTAAAACATGAAATGCACGAAGAATGGAAGAAAAGAAGCTTACCAAGTCAGGAAATGAGAAAACACCAGCTATCGAGAGAGAGAGATCGAGTGAAATGAGAGAAATCGCGACAGAAAGAATATATAGCCCTTCAGTAATTCTCGACAGATGCAGGTATTGAGAGGTATCGAGACAGCTATCGAGGTAGGTGTCGAGAAAATGAACGTCGACAGATGAAGCTATCGAGGTCATGTGTCGAGAAAGAAGGATCAAACATGAAGGAATCTCGATCGATCCAGAAGCTGTCGAGAATCTATCGAGCAGACAGAAAGTTTCTCGATCGATCCACCAGGTGTCGAGAATGTGTCAAGACTGCGTTTAGAAAAAGTCTAAGAAGCTCGATAGACAGCTAGGTGTCGAGAAGGTGTCGAGGAGATGTCGAGAAGCTGTCGAGGCTCAGGCTAAAACAGCTTCTTAAAGCTCGATAGATGCATGTATAGAGACAGGTGTCGAGCTTTAGTAACTTGCACTTTCCAGCTTGTTTCTTGGACAGACTTGATGATTTCAACACTGAATTTTGAAACACTGTTTCTTGAAGTGTTAAACACATCCTAACTCTACCTAATTACAAGTAAAATGCTTTTTGTCAAAGGATAAGCCAATTATATAAAATAGTGACATATGTCAACAACTTGAACTACATATGTCCTAAGAAAACACATGCTAGATCTATTCAAATACAAGTAAAGTGCATTTGTCAAAGGTTTAGCCAATACATAAAATGCTGACATATATTCCTAACATCCAATCACATATGTCCTAACAATCTCCCCTTTTGACAATCCGTGACAAAACCACAACAAACAAATGAACATATGAGAGAAGTCATAAATCACTCAACTCATACTCGCTTGTTAAGTACAATAAAATCTATGCTAACACAAACTGTTGAAAAACTTTACAAGAAGAGAGCTTATGGCAAGGAAGATTTTGACAACCTATATTTCTGAAACACTTAAACAAAACTCATCAAGGCATTTTTGTGTGAAACATAAATAAAAGATTGCATACAATAAATAAGAATCATAAGTATAAAGAAAGAAAAGAAACAACACATGTAAAGATAGGTGAAAAAACTGTAATAACAACCTCAAATGTACATAAATCAATAAGTACAAGGTTTGCTATCACAACATGATCACAAGATCTAAGGTACATGAACAATGTATCTAAAATAGAAAGAAAAAGGAAAAAAAAAAAAAAAAGATACATCAAAATCTTCACTACATCCCTCAAAAAAATATGAATACTTAAAAACACTCCTCCTATCTCCTAAACTATCCCTCCCCTTATGAGTATGACTACTCTCATTTCAAAACTACTTCCCCTTTTTGTCATGAGTGACAAAGGGTAAGTACATCAGGTAGACATCTCATCATCACTAGGCGAGCCAGCATCATCATCCTCATAACTGTCGGAGCCATCATCACTCTCATCCTTGGACACTAGTGATGATGGAGAGGAAGCAACTGCGAAACCACCCATCACAGCCTGTCGTCATGCAATATGACCTACACGGGTATTCACCTGACACAACTCATCAATAAGTGTGTCAAGGTAAGCATCCATGCATACAAGCTGTGCCATGATGGCCTCAAGAGTCACTCCACCCGCTGAAGACGAAGGAGGAGAGGTTAATGGAGAAGTAGAAGTTAGAGGAGTAGCCGTCTCAATTTAAGTCTGCCTCAAGCGAAGTTGTGCAAAACTCCGCTTAATGGTAACAGCATCAATGGCACACATGAAGTGAAGTGGGGAGACTTAGGATAGGAGACAGAAAAGTGGCAAAGGAGCAGTATGATAGTTGAAAGGAAGATGAGCTTATCACTGGTCACCATATCCTTATAGACATCTATAAGGGAGAGTATGAAGTGAAAGGGAAATCTATGGCAAAATCCTCAATGAAGGATAGCAAAAGGCGAGCACGAGGCTCTGTGATAATGTTATAGTGAGATAAAGGGTGTAGAAAAAAAGTCATAACCATGTTAAGGAACCTCGGACCTTTAGCAGAGGCCGAGCAACGGGTGAACTGACGATCATCCCAAAAAAAGGGTGTCTCACAAAAATGAGACGAGAGTTCGTCTTTGGACACTATCCTCGGACACTCACAACTAGGATAGTTAGGATGTGGTACCCTAGGAATGTCTAGTACCTCAGACACAATACCCAGAGTAACTACCATGCGTATACCCTGAACGCAAGTGACAAACTGGGGTATAAAAGTGTCAAATCAGTGCATGTTGGAGTAGAACTCTTGAATGATGACTGAAGGACATGTGACCGGAATGCCACAAATTGACTCTCACCCCTTACTGTGAATAACAGTGGGTAGATCAGTGTTAAAAAAATCGAATAGGATGACTTAGCATTCTGAATGAATGCCTCGTCGTGAAAAGTTCTTAAAGAAGTCTGATTTGTCCTTCTCATCACGGAACCGTACGTGAAAAGGGGTGGGGTCAGAAGGAGAAGAAGATGAAGATGCCCCGGAACGAAGAGGGTTTCGAGACGGAATCGAATTATGTTTAGGCACCATGATGCAACTAACATAAGAAGGAGAGAAAAAGAGAAACAATCAAAAAAGTACCAAGCAACACATATATAAAAATATATAAATATAAAGGTATGTATTCATGAGAATGCATGAACATGTGACATGCTAATATAAATTCATCATGGGCTTAGCCCAATCCAAACCTACCAGCACACAACATAGCAACAAAGTAAACACACATCTAAAATGCATAAAACATTGTTATATGCATATGTGATGCAATGCACAAAGTTTAAAGATCATTTTAATAAAAACCCATCCCAAAATTTTATCAAAAACCTCAACAATTTTGAAAAATCCCAAAAGATTTCAAAAACCCTAAAAGTTAGGTCAAAAGATATGAAATGCATGATTAATGAGAGAGAAAGCATCATACCAGAGAAGAAAGAAGATCTCGAGACCGAAAAATGAGTGGGAAGAGGTTTGAAGTGAGTGAGAGAGGTTTTGGGAGGTGAAGAGTCTGAAAGTGTCAAGAGAGATCGAGGAAATGAGTGCAAAAATCGAGTTGGCTTTTTATATAGAATCTTCATAAAGCTCGATTGATCGAGAGCTATCGAGCTTTAAAGAGGCGTTTTTCTGCTGTCGAACCAACTATCGAGGATCAAACAAGAGGTTTTGCATCAAAAAAGCTCGATGGATTGAGGTAGCTATCGAGGAGACAAAAAGTTTTTCGATTGACCGAGATAGCTATCGAAAGTTATCGAGATTGTGATAAAGAAAAGCGGAAGGGTCTCGATAGATAGCCTAGCTATCGAGAGCTATCGGGGAGCTATCAAGATTACTTAAAAATAATTTTTCAAGGAAGAGAAAAACACAGATATGAATGCAATCAAGCATGCTACTCAACCAAAGATCTAAACAGCATTTTAAGTTTTCAAAATCATCTCTCAATAAAGAAAAATGCCATGCATTGAGGTCCAAAACACACACACACACACACACTAAACAAGTCTAACCAATTTTATATTTCAAAAACAAGTTAAAATAATTTAGTGAGCATACATTAGCACATGTAAGCCTTGTGATGGCCAAATCACATTGTATCTGTATAGGTATCAAAAGTAGCAAAGACTATTGCGTGTTGTGTGTGAAAATATCGCAAGATTGCATAAGTGTCTCTATGTTATGACGATTTGTGATATGAGAAAATCACTTTAACTCACACAATCATAACTGTTTGATGGGGATTATCACCTTCGAGGTACATTCTATAACTTCCACATCTCCTAGAATACACATTTGCAATCATATATAAATCATTTTATTCTTTTTGCTTTTATTTTTCTTTTATTAAGCATATCATGCATGGGCATACAAGAGAGAGAAAAGAAATACCCAATTATGTTAAGCCTTTTGATATTGCATTTTTGCTATGCTGAAGCATATCGATGGCATTTCATGATTGGCGGGCAACAGTGGTGAGATGGTTATTTATGCCTTTCTCTTAGGATTTTTTAGTCCTTCCCGTATAAAAGAGTGATACGAGTCTTAAGTACAAAAAATAACTTAATCTTACTCATCATAAACAAAGAGCCACAAAGCTCACTTTCTTAGTTATGCATAAAGCTGCTCATCTAAGCTACAAAAGATACAAAGTTTAGAAAATTTTGTTTCATTGACCATTCAAGGTACACAAGTACCAATGTACACAAACACACGCTGTTTTTATTTTGTTTCATTAACCATTCAATTTTTTTTTTTTTTTTATGAATGAAAAAAAAAAAAACAAAACAAAACTTAAAAAGCAACCAAACAATAACATATCAAATAAAGCAATGCATAAAAACTAGACTACCTCAAATAAAACAAAACACACAAGTAATGCAACCATAACAAAAAGAGGGAAAGAGAGAGAAAAAAAAAAGTGACTAAAATCACTTGGAGCCCTTTTCCTTCCACAACTTGGAAGAACCATTCCTTTGAGCAAAGCCTTGAACTGACAGTGAAGGGGAAGAATTGAAATCGTTCAAGTTCGAAAGGAACATAAGGACTTTGAGGAGATCTCCAAGAGGAGCAAGAAAGGATGAAAGCTGATTCTGGTTTTCCGACGAAATCATGATGTTGCTCTATTGAGTGACTAACCACTTATAGCAATTGGGTTAAGTATGTCCAGCGGCACTATAATAACGACAGAGATGTTGCTTCTTCTCTTTAGACTTTTGAGCATTACTCTTCTTAGCCCTATGATTTTTGGTTTCTTTCTTAGCTAGCTTAAGGGGTGCTCCTAAGATAGATTTATTCTTGTCTATATTCTCACTAGCTATCACATTTTCAACATCATTATTCTCAAAATAAATATTGTTAGCAAGAGAAACAAAAACAGTAGTATTAGAAGAAGCAATATTAGGAGAAGGATGTTAGGACATATGTAGTTCAAATTCTTGACATATGTCACTATTTTATGTAATTGGCTTATCCTTTAACAAAACGTACTTTACTTGTAATTGAGTAGATTTAGGATGTGTTTAACGCTTCAAGAAACAGTGTTTCAAGATCAAGTGTTGAAGTCATCAAGTCTGTCCAAGAAACAAGCTGGAAAGTGTAAGTTACTAAAGCTCAACACCTGTCCTCGACACATGCATCTATCGAGCTTTAGAAGCTGTTTCAGCCCCAAGGCTCGACAGCTTCTCGACAAATCCTCGACACCTCTATCTGTCGAGATTTAAAGAAAATAGATTTTGAGTTCTGTTTTAATTCCAATCTGTGAATGTGTCTTTGGGACTTCTTTTCTCCTAACCCTAGACATATAAAAGGATTGTTTTAAGGGCCGTCAAAGTGATGGAAGTTGCACAAGCATTGAGCAATCCTTGTTTGAGCAATTTGTGATCAAAGACAAAGTTCATGCCCTAGTTCATCTTTTGTGAAGAAGTTGCTGTGTATTGTGCACCATAGGGTTTTGTAACCAAGCATCTTCTTGATCTTCATCGTGTGGATGATTTGAAGAACTTTGCAGCTAACAACTCTCTTTCTCTAGTTGGTGAATTGAAGTCGCGTACTAGGATCCGCGCAATTGGTTAGTCACGTACTCGAAGCCGTTCATCAAGAGGAGAAACTGTCACTACAGAACAAGTCCAATTGGGTATTGGGGTAAGGGTTCAACTGTAGGTTGGTATGGTACTCGGATACCTTGCTTGTAATCGCTTGTTGTGATAATAGTGGAGTTTTGGGAGTGATGACCTTAAATCACCCGGTGGGGTTTTTGCCGTCGGGTTTTCCCCATTCGTAAACAAATCACCGTGTCTTTTATTTTCCGCTGCATACTTTAGTTTTGGTGATTTGTTTGTGCTTCCACGTGAATTTGCATGTTAATTTGATTAATTAATAACTTGGCTAATTAATCAATTTAATTAATCACAAGGGGTCAACGCGTTTGTGGCCTATCAAAGGAAAATCGTACCCTAAACCAAAACGATCGAAGGCAGATTTTTGCATGTTCAGCATCTCATAAAGCTTTGCACTTAAGGTCCTCTCCAACTGAGCTCTCACTTGGAATAGTTTCACCTCAAGCTTCTTAGTTCTTTCAGCCAAGAAATTGTTTTCAAATCTCAGTGCTTCAATAGTCTGACTTGCTTCATTAAACTTTGTGAAGAGTTGTTCAAATTCAAGCTCCACATCATTGAGCTTCTTGGTGGCCAACCTATACAGCTTCTCATGTTTCTCCGAGACCTTGTATAACTTTTTATAGGCTGTGTAGATATCATCTTACTCATCCATCTTCTTAAATTTTGACTCCACCAAGTTTTCTTCTTCACCCACATTTTCTACAATCCCTTCAGTAGAACTGACAGTGGCAATGAAGGCATTCAGGATTCTACCATCCTCATTTTCAGAATCATCCTCAAGTTCAGTGTCACTCAAGGTAGCAACAAATGTCTTGCTTTTCCCAATAGACTTGAGATAAGTGGGGCACTCTTGTTTCATGTGATAGAATCCCTAACACTCGAAGCACTTGGGTCCTGAGGGAACAATGTCCTGACCGCTATCCCCAGCATTCTTCTTCCCTTTGTCTTGGCTCTTAGACTGAGAAGAGCTTGATTGCCTACGGTCCTTTTCGAAGCCCTTTGCATTGGCATTTTTCATGAACTTCTTGAATTGCCGGGTAATGTAGGACTTCATTTTAGAATCTTCATCATCGGAAGACTCATATGTGTCACTGCTCTTGGCCTTCAATGCTATGCTCTTGCCCTTACTTGACTTCCCGATCCTAGACAAACCCAACTAATAGGTCTGCAAATTTCCAACTAGCTTTGTCAATGGAATCTTGTCAATATCCTTTGACTCCTCAATCACAGTGATTTTAGCATGGAATCTATCAAGCAGAGATCTAAGCACCTTTCTCACAATCTTAGGTTCGAGAATAGTTTCCTCAAGATTGAAAGCTGAGTTCACTATGTCCTTGAGCTTGGCATAGAACTCATCAACTGACTCATCCTCCTCCATCTTGATTTCTTCGAAGCTAGTAGTGAGTCTCTGAAGTTTCGAATCCTTGACAGCCTTGGTTCCTTCATAGGTTGTCTAGAGAATGGTCCACGCCTCCTTTGCAGTTTCAGTGGAAGAGATATTCTTGAACTCCTCATTTGTGACGACACTGAATAAAGCAATTATTGTCTTGTTGTTGAAGTTTGTCACATTGATCTTGGCATCATCCTAGTCGGCCAGCACTTCTTTTGGCTTGGTCTAGCCAATCTCCATAGCTTGCCACACCTTCTCATCTAAAGACTCCAAGAAAGCTCTCATGCGTACTTTCTAGTATGCATAGTTAGTTTCATCAAATAAAGGAGGTACAATAAGTGACTATCCTCTATCCATGACAAACAGGGGTCAATGGATCTCACAGCAAATATTTAACCCTAATCAAAGTGTGTTTGCTCTGATACCACTTGATATGCCAAAAATATATTGACCCCTTGTGATGAATTAACCAATTAATTAGCTAAGTGAATTAATTAGGTTCAATTACATGCAATGAGCGTGACAACACAAACAAATCACCAAATAACTAAATATGCAGTAGAAATTAGACAATATTGTGATTTGTTTACGAATGGGAAAAACTTACATGGCAAAAATTCCACCTGGTGATTTTAAGGTCACCACTCCTGAGAATCCACTATTATCAAAATAAGAGGTTACAAGTAAAGGAATCTCAATACTTTATACCAACCTACAGTTGAACCCTTACCCCAATACCCAATTAGACTTATTTTGTAGTGACAATCTCTCCTTGTATTGCACGGCTCCCAATACGTGATTAACCAATAGATACGCAGATCCCAATACGCGACTTGATCACCAACTTGAGAAGGATGTTGGCTACAAAGTTCCTTTATTCATCAACCGATGAAGATCACGAATTTGCTTAGTCACAAAACCCTACGATGTACAAATACAGCAACTTCTTCAAGAACTAGGGCAACTAGGTTTCTGGTCACACTTGAGGAATTATGCTCTTGTGCAATTGTGCTCTTGGTTGTGCAACCTACTACGACCTTTAAAGTAATCCTTATATATGTTTAGAGTTGTGAAAAAAGAAAACCCAAACACATACTCATGGATTGGATGAAAAACAATATTGAAAAACTGAGTTTCATAAACCTCGATAGATAGCCATCTATCGAGCTAGCTGTCAAGCTACGGCCTTCAACAGCTTTTAAATCTCGATAAATACTAGCTGTTGAGTTTTAAAATCTAGCACTTTCTCACTTGATTCTTGGACAGACTTGCATGGCTTTAACACTTGAACTTGAAATCTTGTTTCTCGAAGTATTAAACACATCCTAGATTTATCTAAATACAAGTAAAATGTGTTTTCTCAAAGGATTAACTAATACATAAAATGTTGATATATGTTCTTAATATCCAATCACATATGTCTTAACAGCTTTTATGTTGATTTGTGATCGATTACGAGTTATCTTTATATTATATTATATTATATATATATATATATATATATATATATCTTTATCTTTGTTATTGTCTTATAGATAATAATGGCTATTATCTGTAGGCTATTTATGTGGACATGTTACAAGTTGCATGCTAGGTGTGCCAGGCAGATTGTCAAGCCAACCGAAGAGAAAAGAGCTAACCATGAAGTAAAGAGAAGCAAAGAAAATTGAAGAAAGAAGAAGAGATCCAGGCGTACGTGAAGTGTAGAAATCAAAAGAAAAGGAAATAAAAAATAATAGAGTAGGAGTGCTTTCTTTATTTATACTTCATGGAAATACAAATTAGAGAAACAGAGCCACTTTTGGGTCATTCGGGTTTTGATCTTGTAAAATTCTTAAAGCCAGCGTGTTGTAGAAAGGGCTTGCTGCGATGGACGAGGCTTGGAAATATAAATTCCTTATCCGACTTGCATTATATAGGAGTGTGTCACTGTGTTAGGTGGTTTGTAGAAAATATAAATAGAGCAAACTGAAGGGAAAATGGGGAGAAAAAATAGAGGCTAGGGGCTGAATGTGCAGGGGCATCGGCATGTGATTTCTTTGTACCTTCTCTCTATGCTAGATCTGTGATTACTTCTTTCTCTAGTTTATTTGTCTAGCTTAATATTTAGTATTTTATTTTTGTGTTTTATCTCAATTACTATGAGTAGCTAAATTTATAATTATGGTTGATGATGTAACCTTGTTAAGGCTTATTAGTATTATTTATGAGATTTAATTTTTCCCACGCTAGTTGTTCTTCAATGACTTAAATTGTTCTTACTTCATCACAATTGACTAAGATAGAATTCTAGATATGCGTTCAATCATGTTTTTCACATGATTTATGATTTATCTTAATTAACAAAATACTTGGTTTATAATTGTTAGATTTTAAAATTGAATATCTCTTGTGGCTTTTTTGTCAACTAATATAATTGATGATTTGATTTTATACCTAGGAAATAAAGAAGAGCATACTTTAGATTTTTAAAATAGGGATTTTAGTGAAAACAGTTACTGTGATAGCAAAATTGATTTCGAAATTATTATGCAATAATTAACAAAAACTAATGATCATAAATATTAGATGATATGAATTCCAAGGTGGATTCCAAAACCTTAATTCATTTTTATTGATTGTTTACATATTTATATGGCTTTTGTATATATGGTCACAATTTGCACCTAAGCCCAATAGTAGAGAGAGTATAGGCTCAAAGAGCCCAATACAATAAATTAGTAGAGAATTGGTTCCAAATCTGGTTGTTTGTGGGCTTAGTTAACAACGGTAATGGATCCAGATCATAAAACAATAGTGATTGACAAGTTTATATGATGAAAATCTGTCCTCGGACTCAAGTCAAGGAGATAGATCTTATATTGCTTTCTTCTTTAAATGAAGATTACAAAAATATTCAGTCTACAATGTTTTCTCTCCGATCCCCCTTTTCGGAATGTCTCCTGCCCCTTTTATATCATCTTTCTTCCTCTCTACATCCTCCATGTAAGGATCAAATTACTAGTTTGGATACTTGTCCCATCAGCCCATCCCTGAAATCTTTGGTAATAGCTGTAAGGCTAAACTTTGCTACTTAGACATCACTTCTCCATTAATGTGGCCAGAGGTTTAACTGTAAAGCATTTAATGCGGTGGTAGGAACTTTATCTTAGATATTTCATAGCCCTTCTTTCTATCCTGTACATCCACCATGCACACCCTTACTTACAAGATCTCCTAGAACATTGCTTTTGGACGTCGGACAACACTTTCCTACTTCGGACGGCAACATGAAGAAAGTTTAACCATAGAAATTAGAAAGATTATAATAATAGCACAAGCTGTGATTCTGCACTTGCTTGATATTGAACAGGCAGCCGAATCCTTGAATGGGATAATAATGGAAATGACTTATGCTGCCTTTCCTCTTCTGAAAGGTATGTCCCTTATCTTGAGAGCTAATTCTAGGTAGGTAGGATTATTTTCTTCCCTCAGGTTTCTTCACTCATGTCATGAATATGGTTCAATAGGTGTGGTTGCTACCACAGACGTCGTTAAAGCGTGTAAAGATGTCAATATTGTCATTATGCTTGGTGGATACACACGGAAGGAAATTACATTAAGGAAGGATATGTTGTCTACAAAAGAACCATTAGTGAAATAACAAAAACTATGTGGGACTTTGATAGTAAGGTAAGAAAAAAGAGAACCTTGAACAATAATTTTGTGTCCTTAATATTGCTTTATGTACTATAGACTTGCTTTTACAAAATTTAACTATAAAATTATGAGTTGATTGATATTCATTAGGAAAAGAATTTGTTTTTCAAATACAACTAAATGACTATAATCTCAAGTATGGATGGGAATTCTTCACTATCAAGAAAGTTTTTGAATCTTTTGAAGAAACTGACAAAGCAATTCAACTTGATAAAATGACAAAAGTATGTATTATTTAATATAGCAAAATTCCAAATTTGATTTTTAACTTCTATATGTTGTAATACATTTCTCAACCTGTTCTATTTCCAGGCTTACATCAGTTATTCTTCAAATGAATGTACCAACAAATTATCAAGTGAACAAGATGGTGAGTTTACAAAGTTTCAAAAAGTTTATGTTTAAAGTTATGTACAACTCACACCAACATCTATAATCAAGGAAAACAAAAGGGCATATTTAGTGACTTCTATGAAGCAACAAAGGAAGAAGATATAAAGAACACTTTAAAATTGTCTTTCAATTTATTTGAAATATTGATTGAGTAGTTCTTTAAATTTGTGTTTCATACATTTAATGGATAACTGAGGATGTTAAAGATTTGATTCTTCATTTTAATTTAAACTTAAGTTTGATTTCTATTTTTCATTATGTAATTTAATGTTTCATATCAACAATTAAAAAGGAAGAGAAAAAGAATAGTTTACATTCATATAATAGCTTTCCCGTGCATCGCACGGGTTTGCGACTTGTTAATATTAATTTTGAGTGCGAATGTTGTCCTTGCGGTGGTGTTCAAGAAACTTGACAAATCTGGGGTGTTTGGTAATAGCATTAAAACAATAAATTTCGAAATTTAAATAACACAACATGTATTTTTACAACACTTTTTTACCCACATATATTTCTACTGCACTCTAAAACTGAAGTTTTTTTGCTAAAATTACTGTAAATAAAGGTAAAAGTTGGTTGAAATTAGTACAATGAGTCCTATAAATAGTAGTGAAAATACACTGAATAGTAAAATAAGCTGGCTTTTGTCGAGGGCGAAAAAGTTTCCTTTCCGACAAATGAGATTTATGTTGGGTCAAGGGTCTAAACTGAAATTCGACGATAGGCACAATGCATTGCCCAAAGGCTATCGACGAAGATCCAAATAATTCACCATATTTTTATGCCTTGGGTCTAGATTGAGGCTTACAAGAACGACTCATAAACAATCCCTATAGCCAACACGTTAGCATGGTTAAAAAGTCTACTGTAAGAAATAGCCCAACAGTAAAGTGTTTCTACAGAAAATAACCCAGCGGTAAAGTACTTCTGCAGAAAATAACCCAGCCGTAAAGTACTTCTGTAGAATACAGTAACCCAACTGTGAAGTACTTCTGTAGAAAAGAATAACCCCACCGTAAAATACTTCTGCTAAAAAGAGTAACCCAGCCGTAAAAATATTTCTTGCAGAAAAATAACCCAGCAGTAAAGTTTTTCACAGATTAAGGGAAACATCCACATTTTCGGACTCATTATCCGTTAGCTTTGGAAAAGAGTCTTCTAATACAACAATCTGAGGGAAAAATTTTGTAGTAACAGTTACATCATAACCATCAATAGTATTGAGTAAGTAAATATCATGGGTTCCATAATAACAAATAATGAGGAAAGTTTAGTGTAAGATAAAGGGAGAGAGAGAGATCCCAGCTAGTACAGCAAGATTATTATGGTGCCAAGGCATGCTCATGAATGTAGTATATATAATGAGTGGAAAGAGCCATTTGTGAGTAATATGAGTAATGAGTGAGATTGTATGGTAAGGCTGCTGGGACTTTCTGCTGGAGAGAGCTGTGTGTTTTTAAGTAGAGATACGAGGGGTGTTTTTGAGCTAGGAGTTGAAGAACTCAGTTTCTATACTTGAAACTGAGAGTTTAGTGACTTAGAATTTTGCTAGAGTTTAGAGGAAGCTAAACAAAAGGGTTTAGTGAGAGTTTTTCTCCATGAGTGTATTTCTTGGTATGTTCGTGTTCCCCCTTTGAAGCATTAATGGAGAGTTCCATTTATAGTTGGGTTTTAGGGGGTAATTAGCAAATAACTTCCACTAAATCTTCCCCAATCTTCAGAAAATCCTTAGAGAATCCTTAGAGAATCATTCCTAGGATTTTAGCTAAGAATGGTAAGCTTTAACTTTTGGAAGATTCTTGCTATTTTGGGTAATAACAACTAGGATTCTGGCTTAGCATTGAATGTTGATAGGCCTTGGCTGATGGGATTAGAGCATGCATTAGGTTAATGATCTTGGTTGTGCTGCTATTAGATTCAGAGCTCCCTAGGGCAGGTTGTATCACCCCAAACCAAGTGTCAACCTTGGAGCCCTTGCTAGAAACTCTGCTGGGATCCCCTTGGTGCCCTCCAAACCATATTTTCCTAAGTTTCCCCATTAAGGATTCATGTGCTTGGTCCATGAACCAGAGAATACACATTTTTAGCATGAAAATAAGCCGATTTCAAGTTGTTTCAGGAGCTTTAATGGCCTGGTCATGATTGCACTTTGTTTCTTGACTAAATTGGCTGGAGAAGAAAGAAGGGACAGCTAGCTGAAGCGCTTCAACTTTATGTCACATGAAAAATGATAATATTTCAGCTTGTGAAGGAAGGGTTCAACCTCTGATGGACACGTTTCCTATTCTGACCCGATTGGACAATTTGGCTGATTAGCTCATGTGAGCTTCAGCTGCTGGAACTTGAGTATGGGCTGGGCTGACCCAGTTGGGCTTTATAATTGAGCTTCTTTGGGCTTGATTATCCCTAAAAAATGAAGAGTTTTGTCATAAATGATATACATAGGCTTTTATAAATTTTGTAAAAGAAATATTTCTTGAAGGATAAGTATTTACGGGATTTAGTATATTTGAAATAAGTATTCAGATAATATTTTGAATTTTGTAAATATGTGCCAAAATAGCATTTGGGCTGTAAGACATAGTGCCAAAATAATATTTGGGCTTTAAGAAATAGTGCCAAAATAATATTGGGCTTTTAGAACTAGTTGCCAAAATAATATTTGGGCTTTATGAAATAGTGTCAAAATAATATTTGGGCTTTATGAAATAGTGCCAAAATAATATTGGGCTTTTAGAAATGGTACCAAAATAATATTTGGGCTTTAAGAAATAGTACCAAAATAATATTGGGCTTTTAGAAATGGTGTCAAAATAATATTGGGCTTTTAGAAATAGTTGCGAAAATAATATTTGGGCTTTATGAAATAGTGCCAAAATAATATTGGGTTTTTAGAAATAGTTGCCAAATTAGTATTTGGGTTTTGTAAGATAGTGCCAAATTAATATTTGGGCTTTGTAAAATAGTTTGCCAAATTAGTATTTGGGCTTTGTTAAATAGTGCTAAATTAATATTTGGGCTTTATAAAATAGTTTGAGATTTTGTAAAAAATATTGTCGTGTAACAACGGACTTAGTAAATGTGTCGTGTAGCAACGGGCTTTGTAAGGTGCCGTGTAGCAACGGGCTTAGAGGTGCCGTGTAGCAACGGACTTAGAGGTGTCGTGTAACAACGGGCTTAGCAAGGTGCCGTGTAGCAACGAGCTTAGCAAGGTGCCATGTAGCAACGAGCTTAGCAAGGTGCCATGTAGCAACAGACTTAGAGGTGCCGCGTAGTAATGGGCTTAGTAAGGTATCGTGTAGCAATGAACTTAGAGGTGCCGCGTAGTAACGGGCTTAGTAAGGTGCCGTGTAACAACGGACTTAGAAAGGTGTCGTGTAGCAATGGGCTTAGAGGTGCCATGTAGCAACGGGTTTGGAAAGGTGTTGTGTAGCAACGAGCTTAGAGGTGTCGTGTGGCAACGGGCTTAGAAATGTGTCGTGTAGCAACGAGTTTTATATTTGAGATTTTGTAAAAAATATTGCCGTGTAACAACGGACTTAGTAAAGGTGCCGTGTAGTAACGAGCTTTGTAAGGTGCCGTGTAGCAACGGACTTAGAGGTGCCGTGTAACAATGGGCTTAGTAAGGTGCCGTTTTGCTAACGAACTTAGTAAGGTGTCGTGTAGCAACGGGTTTAGTAAGGTCTCGTGTAGCAACGAGTTTAGTATGGTGTCGTGTAGCAACGGGTTTAGTAAGGTGTCGTGTAGCAACGGGCTTAGTAAGGTGTAGTAACGGACTTAGAAATGTGCCGTGTAGCAACGGGCATAAAGGTACAATGTAGCAACGGGCTTAAAGGTGCCGTGTAGCAACGGACTTAGAGATGCTGTGTAGCAACGGAGTTAGAGATGCTGTGTAGCAACGGACTTAGAAATGTGTCATGTAGCAACAAGCTTAGAGGTGTCCTGTAGTAATGGGCTTAGTAGGCTACTATGTAGAAACGGGCTTTAGAGGCGCCGTGTAGCAACGAGCTTAGTAAGGTATCGTGTAGCAATAGGCTTAAAGGTGTCGTATAGCAACGGACTTAGAAAGGTGTTGTGTAGCAACGGGCTTTGTATTTGAGATTTTGTAACAAAATATTGCCATGTAACAACAAACTTAGTAAAGGTTCTGTGTAGCAACGGGTTTTGTCAGGTGTCGTGTAGTAACGGGCTTAGAGGTGTCTTGTAGCAACGGGCTTAGAGGTGTCTTGTAGCAACGGGCTTAGAGGTGTCGTGTAACAACGGGCTTAGTAAGGTGCCGTGTAGCAACGGGCTTAGGAAGGTGCCATGTAGCAATGGGCTTAGTAAAGTGCCGTGTAGCAACGGGCTTAGTAAGGTCCCGTGTAGCAACAGGCTTAGTAAGGTGCCGTGTAGCAACGGGCTTAAAAAGATGCCGTGTAGCAACGGGCTTAGAAAGATGCCGTGTAGTAACGGGCTTAGAAAGATGCCGTGTAGTAACGGGCTTAGAGGTGTTGTGTAGCAACGGGTTTAGAAAGGTGCCGTGTAGCAACGGACTTAGAAAGGTGTCATGTAGCAACGGGCTTTGTAAAGGATTTTTGTTAGGCCTTTTGGGTCTTGCCCACAGGTTAAATGATTTTGGGATTTTTTGTGGAAGAAGTATAATTTTGTGGCCCAATGTTGGTAGCAGTGTGATGGGCACTTTTTGTGAAAATTCAAATTGAATAATATGTGGTTTATAATGGGTGATATTTGTGAGATGGCCCAAAGTAATTTGTAGGGCTTTTGTTTGTAAGGAAAATTTGGGAGCCCAATAGCATGGAGACTTTTTGAATAATATGTGGGAAATATTCATGTGGGCTTCAAAATAATTCTTCGGCTTGTGTGGGTATTTTTGTGAGTGGGCTAAAGAAATTAGGACCCGAAAATTTGTACATCAACAACTTTTTAATTTTTGCTAAACATACACTTAAACAATGTTACTAAAACAATATTACCAAAACCGGCAAATATGGTTGTCAATAGGTTTTTCCAAAAACATTTTCCTAATTTTGGCGTTAATGAATTGAAACTAAAAACAACAAGGCATAAATTGTTTTGCACCACATAGCTCATACCGTTGTCTCTACTCCTAGTCATTCATAGCCCAACCAAGCAGCCATCACCTCTCCTGGGCCACACAGACACAATTGCCGTCTCTCAAGTGCAATCATTCATTTATTTCTTCCTCTTTAATTTCTCTATCAATCTTTTTCTTTTCAACCTTTCAATTATAAAGTAGTGCAATCATTCAGTCTTTTTCTTTTCTTTTCTTTCATTTTCTTTTCTAAAAAATATCCAGTTGAGTCTTATGACTGATGGGTCTTGGGCTTATTTGCATCCACTACTTTACATTTGGTCCGATTGATTGGTGCTGATTGTTAATTAATGATTTTAGAGAAAAATTTACACAACTTTAATAGGATATATAAAAGACGGTTAAAAAAATGAAAATGCTAATTAAAGTTATAAATTATTTTATAAACTTTTGATGTAGTGAATGGTTGTTGGTAAATACAAAAAAAATGATATTAGTAGTAAGTCCAAATAAGAATAGGTAAGAATTTATCATATCAATAATTTGTAAAAATGTTGTAAAATAATTTGTGCATGTAGCATTACTCTCAAAAAAATTAACTGTTTCTTTTCCCATAAAAAATTACTAAAAATATTTTATAAACCAATACTTTTAGGGCATCCATTAACATTTTTTTATTTTACTTCAATATCTACAATATTAATAGGAACAAATACACATTTTAAAACATAAAAAATTAGATGTAAAAAACAACTTTAAATGAACTTAGAGTATCATTATCCTTTCGGATTTTTCTTTTCTTTTCTTTTTTTACATTTCTGCATGTCATTCAAGAAATTCAACAAATTTGCCTACATATCGATTGTGCTATATGACATGTGCATATCCTTTTTGAGAGGTGGGCTTCTGTCCAGTGTCCTAAGATATTGGACCCGCTGCAATCGTGACATGTGTCCAAAAATGAACACGTGTCATGATTGCAACAGGTCTAGTGCACTAGAGGCACTAGATAGAAGCCATTCCCCTTTTTGAGTACGATGGTCCTGGTTCAGCTAAAAAGTCAAAGAAGTGATAGGTTTACTATACATTATCTTTTGCATCATAAATCATAAGTTATTATTCATTCTAATTTAACTTATTATTAAAATTATTTTTTCCACTAATAATAACCGGTAAAAATCTCCTATTTTGAATTTTTTTGTTAAATGATTGTGAAAAATGTTGTTTTTTTTAGAGAGTTTCAACATATGGCATCCGCTTTTGTTGATAACTCTTTATTATTAGATCAAGACATCAATTTGTTCTTAGAGTAAGAGGGGATTGAAACTCAGATCTCTTATTCAACCATTAGAGTCTTTACTAGTTAAAGTAATTGAAACCCATTATAGTGAAAATGTTGTGAATATAATATTTTTAGAAAAAGTTAACGAATGCTCTACAACCACAAACTATTTTACAACATTTTTATAAACTGTTAACATAGCCAGCTTCTTATTGGTTTTCATCTAGGCTCACCAATCACTATTAACATCACTTTTTCATTTACTAATAAGCAATAACCACTCACCACAATCAGCAATTTGTAAAAAAAATTGTAAAAATGTTTATATCTCTTGCATTTAAGTCATGTTAATGGATTCCCTTAAAACAATTATTAAAATACCATTTAAGAAAAAATTTAACACCATTTTTATGAGAAATAAAAAACAAAGTCATCAAAAAATTTAATTACTTTTTTTCCATAAAAAATCTCTAAAAATATATCATAGGGATTTATTAACTTTTTCATTTTTATATTTCCTGTCAAAACTTTCTTTAAGCCCCTTACCAAAAAAGATATTAGGAGAACGTTCTCTTTTTCTTTCTCTTTTTGTAGTATTTATATTCCTGTAGATATTGATTTAATCTCATTTTTACATATAACCTTTTTTTTGTGAATATATTTACACACACAATTGAAAAGGTTACAATTTTAGTTCCTTTGTCGCGTGTGTAACAGCTGTGTATAATAAATTATTGTTGAGAGCCATCTCATAATCTATCACTTAAAAATAATATATAATCGAAACCTTATTATAGATCTTCTGAAATTTTGACAACTAAACTCTTGAGGCTTCACAATTTTACATGTCAAGCACTATTTTTTTTATTAATTAAATTTTTTTGGTTAAGTTTTTACGTTGTACCCGATAGACTCTTCCTCTCTCCCCAATAAACCCTTTTTCCTTATCCGGTACAACCGGCCATGAAGAAGCCATAATTCTTGACAGTAAAATCCACGTTGCCTTACTCAAAGAAGACCCATCAAGGCACGAATTGTACGAGTCCTCCATGACCAACAGTCGCACATCAAATAGATGGTCTTCTTTCCTCTTTATATTTTAGATTTATATTGGTGTTAATAATTGTTTGATAAAATTTGTTGTATATGATAGTGTATTTTGAAAAAGCTTGCCCCACTTTTTTTCACCATTATTTTCTGAAGACGTTTAATTGCTTTTGGAAAGAAAGAAGATTTTCCTTTTTAGCAAGATATTGCATGGTCAACCCAAACTAAATGGTACAGAGAAATTTGAAACCAGCTCAATTTTTGTTGCAGATCATTTTGAAGTTTTTTCTTCACTTCTGTCAATGTTCAATTGTAGTATGCTTAATTTAGGTTCTTTTTATTTTTTGGTGCATTCATGCTCTTTTCATTCTCATTTAGAACATGTACACCACGTGTTTGACAAAAAGTCTCACTCAAAATTAAAACTTACCACTTAAAATTGAAACTTACTAAATAGTACCGTTTGAAATTCCAAGCAATGTAGCGTAACTTCTTATCACTTTTAACCACTCCTTATTGTACTTCTTATCACTTTTAATTTGATATAGAAAGAATACGTAACTGTCTGCAAATTTCAAGACTGATTTTATTTTTTAATTCTAATAAATATCTATGAAAGACAAATGGCGTTTTTGCATTTTGCTAATTTGATTGAACAACACAATGATGAACTTGCTACGCTTGAGACATGGAATGTTTAGTGCGATACTATGTTGGTATATCCATTGATATAGTTTATTTGCTGCTTTATAAATTTTGAGTATTCGCTATATTCTATTAATTTTTGTGAGATTCCTAAATAAGAACTTTTAGGGTGGGTGGATAAGGTCCATGTCTCATTGTTTAGGGATAGAACCAGAATTTGAACTTAGGGAGGCTAAAAAAATTATTTGTTTGAAAATTTTTTGAAATTGATATGTCAATACTATAGGTTGGCAAAGTTGCATTAATTATCAGTATTGGTTCTCAAAATAATTTGTATTTTTTTTTTGGGTAAATAAATCAAACATTGTAATTGACTTTCCCATAATCTATGCATTAAATAAAAATCATATTAATTATAGAGATTTATAATCAATATTTTTGTAGCTCAATTAACACTTTTTAGTGTTTCCAATTAAGACATAATGGGTTAAAATCCCCCCTTCTTCTTATTATAACTATCAAATTATTAAACTCGAAAAAAAACTATCAAATTATTATAATAAAAAAATTATAAGAATTTATCATGGTTTTAAAGAAACGATTGCAAAGAGAATTGAAAATACGATTGTAACTATCATGGTTAACATTTCCCTTTTTTCTAATTCTAATTATAGCAATGTTTTCCTTTAATTTTGCAGAAGTCATATATAAATAATATTTTATATTTAATAACTTAGGGTCCATTTGGGAGTTTATAAGAGAAAGGAATGGAATGAAATGGAATGATCGTAAGGGAATGGAAAAGAATGGAATGAAATGTATTTAAGTAAGAGAAAGGAATGGAAAAGAATGGAATGGAATGGAGTTAAGTAACTTTGATTGGATGTTTTAAAATAAATAAATAGAAAGGAATGAAAATGAATGGAATGTAAGTAATCTTGTTTGGGAGTAACATAGAGGGAATGGAATAGAATCATTTTTTGCTTCTTTAGTAAAAAATTCATATATAGGTGTTTCCTAATGTGTCCATAACACATTAACCTATATTAATAACTACATGTGAACCAATCCCCTTGTTCTAAGTTCTAACATAAGGTTCTTCTCAAAAAAAAAAAAAAGTTCTAACAAAAGGTGTACTACTCTTTATAAATAAATAAAAAGAAAAAAAAAAATCTATAGGTGAATTGTCCAACCTCACTAATCACGCGCCACAATGTAGAGAAAAAGAGAGAAGGAGAAAGATCAGATCAAAGAAGGAAGAGAAATCCATGAGACCAAACCTTGTCTAGACGTTTTTTTGTTACCCGGTTTTGTGAATTGTCCAAGTGATTTTCTTAAATTTTTTGTTTTTCTTGGGGAAATGGGATGCAGGAATTGTCAAATAAGTTTTCTATTTTGATTTCATGGGTCAGTTTGAAAAGTATTTTAAAAAGGGGGGGGGGGGGGGGGGGGGGGGGGGGGGGGGGGGGGGGGTGGGGGAAGGTATATAAATTTTAGGGACAAGTCTTTGGTTATTTTAACCCACACGTAAATCCGTCTTTGTCACGGTATATATTTTCTTTATTAGTAAGTAGTTAATTCAAATGTCTACAAGCAAAAGATTAAGGGTCTATTTGGTTGGAGGGATGAAAAAGTAAGAAAATAAAAAATTGTGAGAGGATGGAAAAGTGAGAGAATAGAAAAGATTTTAATTTCCCTCATTTTTGTTTAGTTGGGAGTGAAAAAATGGAGCGATGGAAAAGTGAGTTTATATAAATTTATGCATATAGTCTTGTTAAAAAATGAAGCCCAATTAAAACAAAAAAAGTAATAAATAACCAAAAAAAATATCAATCACCTAAATTTATTAAAAAATAAAAATCATGTCCATAAAAAAATCACATCTAAACAAAAAAAAAAAAAAAAAAAGAAGAAGAATACTGGACAAGCCTGCCCAGTAAAAATAAATAAATAAAAGGCAGGCAATGTCTAGGAGGAAAAAAGAAGAAAAAAATGTGAAGAAAAGCAACATGGGTGAAGCCCATGTGCAATTGCAAATGGACATTTTCTCTCCATTTTGGAGAGAACTTTTTGATGGGCCCGGAGAGAAAATACTTTGGTCTTACCATTTATTTTCCTTTCTTTCCACCGAAACCAAACACACTCCAAAAAAGTTTTCCTTTCTATTTTCTCTCCAAACAAACACACCTTAAAGGAAAAAATACGTTTGCTTTGTTAGTATTAGTAGTCTCTTATATATATTTTCTTTTTCTTTTTTCAAGTGATCATCTATACTACTATTTAAGGAGTTTATCTTGTTTGGATTCCTTATTTTCATTGTTTTAAAATGCCTCTACATCCTTATGTTTAAGTAAAAACAAAACTAAAATACAATTTGGTAAAGATACAATTCTAACTCCTACTAAAACATTGCCAAAAAATATGGTCACTATCCTGTTAATTTTCAAATTAATCTATCTACTTATAAATTAAATTTTCAAAATAAAAATTATATATATAAAATAAAAACACTTCTTTTTTGCTACAAAATAGGACCATTAAAAAAAAACTCATCACACATGCAAAGCGCATGTGATGAGGCTAGTAACTTTAAGCGATGTAAAATTTAAAAAAAAATAAAAATTCAACTATTCCATGCATTCCATAAGTTAGCAATTAGTTATGAATAATGTTAAGATCCCAACTTTTACTACAACTTTGTCACAACTTATTCACGTAACAAGTTATGTGTGGTGGTGGACTCGTTACTTTTACTCCACAATTTACAACTCTACCACAACTTATTCATATAATGAATTAATTGTGAGTAGTAGAGTTGAGGATCCATATGGATCCATCATTCTTATTTCACTACTCTACTACTCACAACTTGTCACATATATAAATTGTCACGTAGTGGCAAAAATTGTAATACTAACACTTTTCCATAATTATTGTTGGTAGACCAAAAGTTGTCACTAGTTTTACGTTATTGCGGGTGGCATTTATCGAATCCCAAAATTATTATTTCCTCGGCCCACATCCTAGCGTAGTGGATGCCCTTTTTTTTTAGGAAAATTAATTATGAGTTTGATAATTCTGCCAAAAAAAAAATCCTCTCTCTTTCTATAGCCTCTATTTTTAATGGGTTGTATCTATCTTTATCTCCATGTGATATTAATCATAGTCCACAGTACTTTTTGGATTATTCTTTTTTTAGTTAACAGGGAATAGCATAAACACCAACTACCCAGAGCAGCTGGGTCTGAACAAAGTCTATCACAAATAGACCCCGAAGAGTCTCTAAACAAAAGCTAGACAATCTCCACGGGCGTAGTTTCCTAAACAACAAAATCCTGCCCACCTCTAGAACCTCACCTGGCTAGCCCATCGGAGCAAACATTCGCTTCTCTAAAGAAATGGTTGATCTTCAATGATGGGATTAATGTTGTAAGGACACAATTTTGGCCTTAGGCCCAGATGCGCGACCGGGCCGGCCCAAGTGGCCTACACAATAGAATTTGTAGAGGATGGGCTTAAAGCTTAGACTTCTTGGGGCTCTAGAAGGCTATGGGATAAGGGTTAAGTCCGTTGCGGGCGTACTGGGAATTGGAGGAGCATCTTTGTCTCTCCTCGGACGGGAGCCGAGAAGCTTATGTCCAGGCTTTCCTTCTGTTATCCGGGGGAGAGAGAGAGTCCTCTTTCTTTAGAAAAATCCGGATCCCCTTCCTTTGGTCCATCCTCCTCTATTTATACTTCCCATTCCTAGTTCTCATCTGTCTTTTCCCTGAAAACGCTCCCCAATGCCTATGAGGCTATCCACCGTCCTCTCAGAAGTCATTTCTCCATTAATGCGGCTAAGCGGATAGGTGAAAGGCCTTTAATGCGGTGGCAGTAGCTTTATGCAGGGCACGTCCCCCTTGTCTCCCTCCTCGGCATCTCGTTAAGGCCTGGGATGACTCGCCGAGCTTTAGGGGCTCTTTCCTGGGCGTCGTGCTACCCCCTTCTGTCCCTGACACTTGTGTCCGAGGAGTCCATCTCCTCGGATCCTCATCCACCAGGCTGGCGATCTGGTCGGCGGGCCTTTGGGCCACAGTTTTAGGAGACCCTATCCACAACTCGCGGCCCCTCTAGTGGACTCCACGTCCTCGAACCAGGCCCTAGGCCCATATGGCATTTTGACGCTTTTACCCCCCACAATAGCCCCTCAAAAAGTCGTTTGGCTCCGATCCGAGGAGGCAGATGGGTTTTTGATCCGCAAATCCCTCCCCCACGTGACATTTAAATTGTTACACGTGCGGAGTCTGCCCGCACCTTCTGGGCAAGTCTTTGACGCTTCGTTACACGCAACGCCTGCATTAATTGCACTAAGTAACTCCTTGTCGTGCACGCTCAACGGTGAGATGGGGATCCAACGGCTTGGATTCGTCCTTGAAAATTTGAGCGGGATGTTTCCCACGAACCGCCGCTCCCCAATCATATAAAATGCTTCGGTAGTCGCGACGTTCTCCATTTCTTCCAAAAAGCAAACTTACTACAGAGCGATCCAATCTCTCTCTCTCTCTCTCAAGAAGTTCCCAAAGTACGCACGTTCTTTTTCTCTGTAAGTCTCTCTTCTTCCCAACTCTTTCCTCCTTGGTTACTAGCTTTCCCTTCCCTTCTTCGCGAATCTTCGTCTCGAGCCTACATTCCATGGGTAGATTTAAGTGTTTAGTGGATACGGCCTTCGGCATGGAGGGATTCCGGGCCAAGTATCACATCCCTTCGAATGTGGATCTGAAATACTGTCCCTCCGGGGCCGTAGCGGACTCTAGGGGAGCAGGGCAGGTCGTCATCTCGATAATCACCTTCCTAGAGGGTGGGATGACACTCCCCATGAAGGACGTGACTAGGGAGTACCTCTGCAACCATAGGTTATGTCCAGACCAGTGTACACCCAACGTCTTTAGGATTTTAGGCTGCATTGATGCTCTGAATGAGCAAATGGGCCTTCACCTCACGTGGCACGACGTTGTCTACATGTACGAGTGCCACCGAATGAAAGACGCAGGCTATTACCTCAAATCGAGGTCTAGTGCGGTCCAGCTCATCTCCTGTCTGCCCAAGTCTAATAAAGGCATGAAGGACGATTATCTCATCGCCACCGGGAGGTGGCATGACGGCCTCCATTGCCCAGTGAGGGAGGGACACCCAGGTGTGATTCCCTAGGACTTAGGACTTTTTGTTTATGCAGTTTTCCCCTTTTCAATTCCCTTGGTAGTTCTGCTGTCACTAGATGTTTTCTTCATTTGATTCACTGCGAGTGCCTAACCATGTTCGGTTCCTCTGCTCTCTTTCCTGCAGATAAGCAGCACACGTCTCCTCGTTTGGGGGACGTCAATATCACGGACCTCAACAAGGTTCTGAGATCCGAGGTTTTCATGAACGCCGACCTGCAAGTGAGGGCTGCCCACCTCATATTGGGGTACGAACCCATCTCCAAGGTCTTCGGCGAGGTCGACGACGCTATTCTCGCCGGCCACCAGAGGCGATCGCGGATAGGCGTGCGCTATCCAGAGTTTCTCACTCCCCGTGCTTTGCTGGACACGCCCTCCACTATCCTGTACAGCCAGCCCGTTGAAGCCGTCCCTTTGGCCGAGCAGGAAGAGGACCAGATCGTCCAAGAAGAGTCCGCGGCTTCGCCTTCATCCCTTGGCGGCAAGATTGATAGGTTCCGCATAGAGGAGGCAGAGAGACCGTTGGGGAGTTACGTGGTTAACATTTCGGACGAGGAAGAGGGCACCTCGGACAGGAACTGCGGCATCGTGGGGTTAGTTATTGCCCAACCAGAGGACTCCGAAGAAGAAGACGACGACATGACGTCTTTACGAGATCTCTTTGCAAGGAAGAGGGGGGTCCCAACCTCCAAGGGTGATGCCCCTGGGTCCTAGCCGAGGATGCTCCCACCTCCGCCTCCCCCTCCCTCCGACCCACTCCCTCCTCCTCCCAACGTTCTAAAGAAAAGGAGGAACGAGAGTGAGGAGGCTGACAAAGAGAGGGAGAAAAAGCAGAAGCACCAGAGGCAGTTACAGTTGCAGCAGCAACAGCAGCAGGCTGCCAAAGACGGCAGGCGAGCTTCGTCCGTGGAGAGCGGGGAGATCCGCGGGTTGGCTGAGGTTCGTCGAGGGGAGGCTTGCTGGTCCCCCGCTCTAGAGGTGGATGGAACTCCAGTGCCCCTCTAGGCTAGCATCAGGGACTTCTAGAGAGGTCACGCCTCCCACGTGGCCAACGCCTTGGAGCAGCCCCTCCTCTTGCCTAGGGATATGGAGGACTTGGGGAGGATGGGTAGGACGCGTCTCTTCCTCTCGCTTAAGAGGAACTTGGGTCTGGTAAGCAGCAAACGTTTGGTTTACTATTGTCGTCGCGGTTTCCATGCGTGCTATCTTTAGTTTAACATGCTTCTGTTGGAACCCTTTCCGCAGGCCATCCAGGAGGCCTTTGCTGCCGATGCGATGGTGGATTACTACCAAAACCAGGTCGGCGCTGAGCAGGCGGCCAAGGCCGAGGTTGAGAGGGAGCTGACCCACGCCGAGGCAGAGAAGACCGACCTGGCCATCAAGCTAGCTTCGGAGCAGAATGAGAGGAGGAGTCTTGATGCAGGGCTAAAGACGGCCACGGCGCAGGCGAAGGCCCAACACAAGCTCCTGCAGCAAAGGGACGAGGCCTTAGCCAAGGCAGGGCAAGAGGTCTCCAGCCTAAGGAAGGAGCTTGCACAGGCCCAAGAAGGGGCTCGCACCATCACGGAGACGGTGGAGGCTGCTACCTGGGCCGCTTTCAATGAGGGGGTCGAGGCGACAAAGAACCGCCTGACCGAGGAGTTAGGCGAGCTGTGCAGGGAGTACTGCCAGCAAGTTTGGGCCGAGGCCCTAAATGCTGCGGGAGTCCCTGCCGGCTCCAACTTGAGGGCAGCTGAGAAGGTCTGGTATCCGGAGGATATCAGGCTCGTCGAATATGCTCCCTTAACTCTGGTCGTCCGCGAGATCGCGGCCCCAATGCTGCCCCACTCCTCCCAGGAGCAAGTCCCACCCCCCGAAGGGGTTGTCGCCCCTAAGAAGGGGCCGGGTAACCCAGCGAGCCAGGTCCTGCCTCCACCTAAGCCGAAGGACAAGGGGAAGCAGATCCAAGACCCGTCCGAGGTCGCCACAGAAGCAGCAGAAGGTCAAGCTAAAAAGGCCCACTCCAAGCCAGCAAAGGAACCCCGATTGAAGATCAAGGGGTAGGCGGACTTGGGCTTCCTTCGTCACCTCGCGCAGACTTTTGCTCTCAACGGCTATTTTTGTGTAGATTTTTTTGCATTTCTCCTTGTACCCCTTTATTTTTAGCTTTTCCTCGAACAGCTTATTATTTATGAATTTCATTATGTTTATTATGGTATTGCTTGTATTACTGCGCCATGTGTTGCATGTGAATGCTAAGTAACTCAATATCCAAGGTGGTAGCTTAGTGCCCACGGGCGTGTTCGAAATTAGGATAGGCGCGACCTTACTATGAAGGCATTTCAACCTTTGGTTAGACTGCGTGTAAGTCTCTTAGATTGAAATGGGTAGTCCGTTTAATCCTCCCAAGTCAGGAGATCCGAGGACCTGGCTTAGCCCCAGGTTGTCATTAACACTTAACAAATAAATTGAACCGTGCTAAATTTTTCCAATGCAGAAGGTCCGAGGACCTGGCTTAGCCAAGGTTGACATTAACACTTAATAAATAAATTGAACCGTGTTAAATTTTCCCAAGGCAGAAGGTCCAAGGACCTGGCTTAGCCAAGGTTGACATTAACACTTAATAAATAGCTTGAACCGTGTTAAATTTTCCCAAGGTAGAAGGTCCAAGGACCTGGCTTAGCCAAGGTTGACATTAACACTTAATAAATAAATTGAACCGTGTTAAATTTTCCCAAGGCTGAAGGTCCGAGAACCTGGCTTAGCCAAGGTTGACATTAACACTTAATAAATAAATTGAACCGTGTTAAATTTTCCCAAGGCAGAAGGTCCGAGGACCTGGCTTAGCCAAGGTTGACATTAACACTTAATAAATAAATAGTGCGACAAAGGCTAGCATAGTGGCAATTACCATAACGCAATAAAATACAAAAACAGGGCGCACATGCTTTTCATTAGTAATAATACCTTCGGAGGTTATTTACATTCCAGGGTCGTTTTACAAGTTTGTTTTCCAAGTCGGCGAGGTAATACGACCCTATGCCAGCCACTGAGGTGATACGATAGGGCCCTTCCCAGTTTGGTCCCAATTTTCCCCACGATGGGTCCCTAGCAGTTTCGGCGACTTTTTTCAAAACTAGGTCTCCCGGAGCGAGAGGCCTTGATCGTACGCGGGAGTCATACCCCCGCTTGAGCTTCTGCTGGTAGCAAGTTAGCCTGACCATAGCGCTTTCCCACCTTTCTTCCACCAAGTCCAGCCCCTTCCGTAGCAGGTCGTCATTAGCGCCTGGGGCGAAGGAATGCGCCCTCATCGTCGGGAACCCCATATCCACTGGGATCACGGCTTCAGCGCCATAATTCATTGCGAAAGGGGTCTCCCCCGTGGACCTTCACGGTGTGGTTCAGTAAGTCCACAGCACGTGTGGTACCTCATCCACCCATCTGCCCTTCGCATCGTCCAGCCTTTTCTTGAGTCCATTGACTATCGACTTGTTAACCGCTTCGGCTTGCCCGTTCCCCTGCGGGTAGGCTAGGGTGGAGTACCTGTTTGTGATGCCGAAGTCCCCACAATACTCCCTGAAGGCTTTGCTATCGAACTGCAGTCCGTTGTCTGAGACAAGAGTACGTGGGATCCCAAATCTGGTGATGATGTTCTTCCAGATGAATCTTTTTGCGTCCACGTCCCAGATATTCGAGAGTGGCTCAGCCTCCACCCACTTAGTGAAATAGTCTGTCCCGATAAGCAACCACCGCTTATTACCCGCCGCTCTCGGGAACGGTCCCGCTATGTCCAAGCCCCACTACGCGAACGACCAAGGGCTGACCAACGGATTGAGTACCCTATCAGGCTGGTGAATGTTGGGGGTAAACCTCTGACATTGATCGCATTTCCTAGCGTACTCATGCGCCTCCCTTTGCATATTCGGCCACTAGTACCCCTATATGAGGGCCCTATGAGCCAGCAACCTCCCGCCGGTATGACTCCTGCAAATGCCTTCATGTAGCTCCTCCAAGAGCTGCTCCGTCTCTTGCGGGTGCATACATAATAGGTAGGGCCTCGAAAATGAGCGTTTATAGAGTCTCTTGTCCTCGGACAGCCAGAACCGAGGAGCCTTCCTACGAATCTTGTCGGCCTCAGACTTCTCCTCCGACAGTGTGTCGTGTTGAAGGAAAGACACTATGGGGTCCATCCAGCTGGGCCCCGCTCTGACTTGTTAGGCCCGGATGGCCTAACCACCCCGGACTGGCTGGCCTGAGCAGATCCTCAATGAGAATGACCCGAGGGAGGCCTTTTGCCGAGGAGGTTGCGACGGTGGCCAGCGAATCTGCGTGGGTGTTCCCACTCCTGGAGATATGTGACAATGCGAAGGACTCGAACCTATCCTGCAGGTGCTTGGCGCGGCCTAAATACTTTCGCATTCTAGGTTCCCTGGCCTCCAAATTCCCTGCCACTTGGCCAACCACCAGCTGCAAGTCAGAGAATGCCCGCACCGCCTTTCCCCCCAGTTTCCAAACCATATCCATTCCCACCAACAAGGCTTCGTATTCGGCCTCATTATTGGTAGCCGGGAACACTATCCTCAGGGACTTTTCAATGACGACCCCATCTGGGGATATCAAGACTATCCCAGCGCCTGAACCTCTCTGGTTGGAGGCCCCGTCTACATAAACTTCCCACTCCGGAGGCTTCCCGCACGAGACTACGCCGACTTGCTTTCCCCCCAAGCTACATTCCCCTAGGTCCTCCTCCAGGGAAGGCTCGGTGAACTCCGCCACCAGGTCAGCCAGGACTTGCCCCTTCACAAATGCACGAGGAAGGTACTTGATGTCAAAGGCCCCCAAAAAGGTTCCCCATTTGGCGATTCTGCTGGAATAGTCGGCACTCTATAGCACGGACTTGAGCGGGAGTTGGGTCAGCACGACGACCGTATGAGATTGAAAATAGTGTGGGAGCTGGTGTGTAGCGTGTACTATGGCCAGAACTGCCTTTTCCAGTAGCAAATAACAGATCTCGGCCTCCTGCAGGGACTTGCTCACGTAGTATACCGGTCTCTGTATACCATCGTCGTCCCGTATCAGAACCAGGCTAACGGCGTGAGCGACCACGGCTAGGTACGCAAACAGGTTCTCATCCGGATCAGGACGGGACATAACTGGTGGTCGAGATAGGTATTCTTTCAGCTCCTGGAAGGCTAAGGAGCACTCCTCGGTCCATTCAAATCCCTTCCATTTGTTCAACAGCTGGAAGAAGGGTCGGCATCTGTCCGCAGATCGGGAGATGAACCTACTGAGGGCAGTCGTCATTTCGGCCAGCTTCTAGACCTCCTTCGGGTTCCTAGGCGGTTATAGGTTACAGATTGCGTAGCTCTGTTCGGGGTTGGCCTCAATACCCCTATGAGTAAGCATATAGCCCAGGAATTTTCCAGACCCTACACCGAAGGAGCATTTGGAGGCATTCAGTCGTAACTTATGCTTCCACAAAGTCTGGAACGTGCTATCTAGGTCAGCCACATGGTCCGATATGGCCTTGCTCTTCACAACCATATCGTCCACATATACCTCGACGGTTCTTCCCAATTGTGCCTCGAACATCCAGGTCATCATCCTCTGATAGGTAGCCCCTGCGTTTTTCAAACCGAAGGGCATCACCTTGTAATGGTAGTTGCCGGTGGGGGTCACGAAAGCAGTTTTCTCTTGGTCCTCTAAAGCCAAAGGTATCTGGTAGTACCCCTGAAAGGCGTCCAAGAAACTCATACGAGGGTGGCCGACCGTCGCATCTACCAATTGATCTATGCGGGGCATCGGGAAAGGGTCCTTGGGACAGGCTTTGTTGAGGCCTGTGAAGTCTACGCACAGTCTCCACTTCCCACTTTTCTTCTTCACCACAACTGTGTGTGCCAACTATTCGGGATAGAACACTTCCTTGATAGCCCCAGCCCTTTTGAGCTTGATGACTTCCTCCTTCACGGCCTCGGAGTGCTCTGCGAAAGAGCGCCGAGGAGGTTGCTTCTTCGGTACTGCCGCCGGGTTAACGTTCAGGTGGTGGCATATGAAGTTTGGGTCGATTCCAGGCATCTCATGCTCGTCCCATGCAAACACATCGAGGTTCCCTCTCAAGAACGCGACCAACTCTTCCCTTTCTTCGGTCGGCAGCTGAGCCCCAATCTGGAAGAACCTCTCTGGGTCGTTGTCTACGAGGATCCTGTCTAACCCCTCACACGCGGGTTCCTCTGCCACTGTCCCTCCAGTGGTGGCAGAAGAGGCTAATTGCTATGAGGTCAGAGCGGCCGGAGCCGAGGGTTCGGGGTCCGGCCGGCGCAAAATTGCGGCAGTCAGGCACTGTCTCGCTGCGGACTGACTCCCAACAATTTCCTCGACATGGCCGCCAAAAGGGAACTTCACCTTGGCGTGGAGAGTGGAGGAGACAGCCCCTAGGGCGTGCAGCCAAGGTCTCCCCACAATGGCCGTGTAAGGGGAGTAGGCGTCCACCACGATGAAGTCCACTTCTACCACTGCCGGGCCCGACTGTACAGGCAACCTAATCTACCCCTTGGGAATCACTACCTTTCCCTCGAAGCTTATGAGTGGCGAGTCGTACGCCGAGAGGTCCTCTTCCCTCAGGTTCAGCCCCTTGTACAGGTCAGGGTACATGATGTCTGCGCCGCTTCCTTGGTCCACCATCACCCTCTTTACGTCGTAACCCCCAATCCTCAGCATTATGACTAGGGCGTCATCGTGGGGTTGGATGGTCCCTTCCTTGTCCGCGTCCTAGAAGGCCAGTATGGGCGGCTCACTGCCCTTAATCCTTTTCAACTCGGAGCCAAAGCCCTCAGCATGGGCTCGCGCCACAGTCATCACCCTGGAAGGGCGCGAACCGGTCCTCCCGGGAGTAACGCGAATGACATTGATGGTTCCCAGAGGAGGTCTCGGGGCGTGGTGGCCCTGGCTCGCCAGCCCAGGGTGTTCTCTCTGCCCCTCATGCTGGTGCACGAACTGCCTCAACTTTCCCTCCTTCGTCAGCTGTTCTAGGTAATACCGTAAGCTCTTGCAGTTCTCAGTCGTGTGGCCGTTCTCCTGGTGGTACTAGCAGTGGAGGTCCTAGTTACGCTTCGCGGGATCACCTATCATTTTGCTGGGCCATCTGAAGTAAGGCTCGTGACGGATTTTCTCAAACACCTGCTGTATAGGTTCACGAAACACAACACCGACCACCTGGGCTACCGTCCGACGAGGTTCCCGACGAACTCTCCTCTTGGCCTACTGTTGCTGTATCCGTCCGACCTGAAATCTCTCCTCTCCTGAGGGATAACCTTCGCCCTAGCCTTCACCTGTAATTGATCCCCCTCCACCCGCGTGTACTCGTCAATGCGGTCCATGGGTCGACGCACGCTCTTGACGGATCGCCTGGTCAGTGACTTCCTCAGGTCATGCTCATTTGGAAGGTTGACCTTGAAGGTGCTTATGGCGACTTCGTCGAAATCCCCATCGATCTCGTTGTACATCTCCCAATACCTGTCGATATATGCCCGGAGGGTCTCTCCTTCTCTCATAGCCATGGACAACAGCGAATCTAGAGGCCGAGGGACCCTGCTGCATGTGATGAACCGCGAGCCGAATGCCCTGGTGAGCTCCTTGAAGGAATCGACAGAACCCGCCTTTAGGCCGTTGAACCACCTCATCGCGACGGGTCCCAGGCTTGAAGGGAAGACCTTGCACATCAGGATCTCATTCTTCGAGTGCACCGCCATCCTCTGGCTAAAGTGGCTCACATGCTCTACTGGGTCCGTCCTTCCATTGTAAATGGTGAAGGTTGGCTGGGTGAATCGCCTTGGAAGTTTCCCCTTCTCAATTCTCCGAGTGAAGGGTGACTTGGAAATTTTGGTGGAGTGCCTTGCTCAGTGCATTGTTGGCCAGGCCTCTAAAGGGCGTCCTCCTATCCTTAGGTTGGCGATGGTGTTCGTCCTCTTGGGAAGAGGACTAGCCAGGGGGGGTCCTCGACCTGGAACTGTCGGAGCTACTGCTAGCATTCGTTGAGGAATGGTCTGAAGGGAAGGGCGTGCGCCTTCGTTTCTCCCAGCGCAGCTTCCTTCTCAGATGGTCAATCTCCCTTTGCAGGGTCTCAACGCTTTTTTCACGGGAGGTCCTACTTCCATCGCGTGCATGGCTCCTCCCCCACGTATGTTCAATGCGCACGCTGGCTTCGCGCTCTCTCTCCCGCTCTAATTGCGCAAACTAGTCCTCGCACTGGGATCCCCTGGACTCCGCATGACGTGAGCCTGAACCTTCCATGGTACTTCCGGCCCCTTTCCTCAAGGCTTCCCACAGACGGCGCCAATTGTAAGGACACAATTTTGGCCTTAGGCCCAGATGGGTGACCGGGCCGGCCCAAGTGGCCTACACAATAGAATTTGTAGAGGATGGGCTTAAAGCCTAGACTTCTTGGGGCTCTAGAAGGCTATGGGATAAGGGTTAAGTCCGTTGCGGGCGTACTGGGAATTGGAGGAGCATCTTTGTCTCTCCTCGGACGGGAGCCGAGAAGCTTATGTCCAGGCTTTCCTTCTGTTATCCGAGGGAGAGAGAGAGTCCACTTTCTTTAGAAAAATTCGGATCCCCTTCCTTTGGTCCATCCTCCTCTATTTATACTTCCCATTCCTGGTTCCCATCTGTCTTTTCCCTGAAAACGCTCCCCAATGCCTATGAGGCTGTCCACCGTCCTTTCAAAAGTCATTTCTCCATTAATGCGGCTAGGCGGGTAGGTGAAAGGCCTTTAATGCGGTGGCAGTAGCTTTATGCAGGGCACGTCCCCCTTGTCTCCCTCCTCGGTGTCTCGTTAAGGCCTGGGATGACTCGCCGAACTTTAAGGGCTCTTTCCTGGACGTCGTGCTACCCCCTTTTGTCCCTAACACTTGTGTCCGAGGAGTCCATCTCCTCGGATCCTCATCCACCAGGCTGGCGATCTGGTCGGCGGGCCTTTGGGCCCCAGTTTTAGGAGACCCTATCCACGACTCGCGGCCCCTCTAGCGGACTCCACGTCCTCGGACCAAGCCCTAGGCCCATACGGCGTTTTGACGCTTTTACCCCCCACAAATGTCATGAATCGTCTACAATCATCAAGAATAGGGGCAAATTCAGCAGAAGAGCTATCATTATTAGAAAGTAAATAAACAACAGCTTTAGAATCAACATCTAATTCAATAGCAAGCTGCCCAAGGTCCTTGCACAAAGCTAAACCATCCCTGACTTCCCTAAATTCTGCCTCCATACTATTGGCTCAACCAATGGATCTAATGAACCCTTTAACCCAAGCACCATGGTGATTCCTGATAAGTCCCCGAACTCCCGCCGGCCCTGGGCAACCTAACGCTGAGCTGTCAATATTAAGCTTATACCAATTAAGGGGAAAAGGCTCCCACCCCACCATGACTGAGAAAGAAGCTCGAGGACTGCCACGGTTTGAAACTCAAAATGCAAATTCAATCGCTTTTTGTTCCATGAAGTTAAGAACGATTGGATTGATGCTTTCATTTTGGAAACAAACTCGATTTCTCTGAAGCCAAATGCTCCAAATACCCAACAAGAAAAATGTAAGAAATAGAAACTTGCAGCGGAATATAAGTAATCGGTTTTTCAGCATACCTCTCTTGGTCTAAACCGATAATCACACAAAAGCTTTGAGGTTGTTTTACGCTGTCTAGAGCCAGCCTCCACGCCGACCAACTATCCAAACATGTTCTCAATTCCAGTTTGTTTAACCTACGAATAAAAAAACGTTTCTCCGACGGTGTTGCACATTACTAGAGTGATACAAACATAACCCACAACCTAAGAGCCTCACAACACTCTATAAACCTATGAGAAATACAAAATTCGTACACCCTTCAATGGATACCACTCTTGGTGTTTATATACACACCACTCTATTAATATTTAGTGGGATAGTGGACTTAGTGGGGTAGAGTAACGGTCCAAACCATTACTCTATAACACTTGGATAGGGAATACAAAAGGACATGCCCACTTTGGGTGTCCATCCATATCCTTTTTTAGTTTCTAACAAAAAAAGAATTCCAAGCAACTAAACTATTTGGTCTAGTAGCAACGCTGCAAGAATTAGTGTGTAACCACTCAACACAACTTTTGGAGAAGAAATCAAGTTAGGTCAATAATGCCTCAGCTTGAATCCAGAAATTCCTCACCACAAGACAGTCCCTAAAGGAGTGTAGAATTGATTCCTCTTCACAATGACATAAATCACACCTCTAGTTTTCAAAGATACCCCAAGAGAAGAGCATATCTTTGACTGGAAGGCTAGAGTCAGCACACTTCCAAAGAAACACTTCGATTCTAGGTAGAGTATTCAGCTTCCAAATCCACCTTCCCTCAAACAAAGGCAATTGTTTATCATTCTCCAAAGCTAATCTATAGGCACTCCTAATATCAAGTTTCCCTTTGTGATTCCCCTCCCAAGATAACACATCCTCCCTAGTAGAGAGAAATCTAAGAGGGGTGGCTTGCAAAAAACCCAACAAGTTTGGAGGAAAAAGGAAGGACAAATCAGAGAGATTCCACTTCCCATTAAAAACAACCTGGCTAACGATGAGCTCTTCCTCGACCAAAGGCAAAGGCCCTTGAATAATATTCCGAAGTGGTCCCAATTTATGCCACTTATCATACCAAAAGGACAAAGAACTATTGCTACCTATCAACTAGTGAGATCCATTCAGAACAAGAGATTCACTCTTCTTGATAGTAGCCTAAGTTCGAGAGTGGTTTTTCCTCTCATTTCTACCTCTTCTAACATACTTCCTTTTCAAAGTTTCAGCCCAGAGCTCTCCCTTGCTATTCTTAAATCTCCAACAAAGCTTAGCTGTAAGGGAGATGTTTTTCTATTTAGCCGCACGAATGCCCAATCCACCACAATCATTTGGTCGTACCACTTTCTCCCAACCAGTTAGATCCACCACAACCAGTGAGATCCATTCAAAACAAGAGATTCACTCTTCTTGATAGCAACCCAAGTTCGAGAGTGGTTTTTCCTCTCATTTCTACCTCTTCTAACATACTTCCTTTTCAAAGTTTCAGCCCAAAGCTCTCCCTTGCTATTCTTAAGTCTCCAACAAAGCTTAGCTATAAGGGACATGTTTTTCTGTTTAGCCGCACGAATGCCCAATCCACCACAATCATTTGGCCTTACCACTTTCTCCCAACTGACAAGGTGGAGCTTCCTGTTCTCAACTAAAGATCCCCAAATAAAGTCTCTAGTCAACTTGTCAAGCTTGTTATGAATCCTAGCAGGTAACAACAATCCTTGCATCTAGGGGTGTACACGGTTCAGTTCGGTCAGTTTTTGAGAGGTTTTTTGCACCACACCTATAGGGTACAGTTTCACCTCATGCTTAACCTCATCTCACTTTTGGAAGTTAAAATCCGGTCTACACAAGATGCAGTTAATCTTAGCGGCTCGGTGTGGTTCATTCGATTATAGAGTATCAAGTCTCAAGTCTCAACTATAATATAACTTAAATTCTACCTGTCAAATTAAACATGCGTTTATTAAACACATTAACACATTAATAAATCTAAACCTGTAACAACATTCTAAATCAAACACACAATTATAAAATATCAAGTCTCAAGCATGGCAACAACATTAACATTAATATTTTTATCATAGTAATCATATCAAATATAAGCAGTAGCATAGCCCCAATGAGGAGTAATAGTGCAGCACTACAAAATAGTCAAGTAGTGCTTGAGAAGCACTATACAAATATACAAAATGGATGTTGGACCAGAATATACAATTGGTACACTACACAACTAAATATTTTTCACAAAAAAATGGAGGCAGCAAAGAAGCATCAAGCTAGCAACCAGCAACAGCCCAAGCACCCACACACTCCTAATTTGATCTTCTCCATGATTAAGTCAACAATTCAACCACAAATAATTTCTGCAGATTAGCCAGCCAACAACTCCAACTCCAAGTCATCATATACAAAAAACTCTATCCCTACAATATCAATCCCCAAAAAATAAAGATAAGTAGAAAGTAGAAAGCAATACATAATAATTAAGACCATTGCAAACAGCAGCTAACAAACATAAGCAAAGTACATAAAACTTTTAAGTTACCTTAGGTAGCTAAGTCCAAAAAACAACCCCACCTTCCAAATCAGCCTAGAACATAATCTGTACCCACAGTGGGTTTTGGTGCAAGCTCTAAAAGGAAAAAACAAAAAAACAAAAAAAAAAAAAAAAAAAAAAAACAAAACAAAACAAATTGTATATAAGTAATAACTCACAAATAAACAAATAACAAAAAAAAATACAAGAGAATTTATAAATAACAAAAGCAGAAAAAAATTAGAAAAGAACATAAACACATTACCCGATTCAAGTTCATAGTTTTACACTTCATCCATTGCCTCTCGTAGGTTAACTGGTTCAGTTGAATCCTTGGACCTCAACCAATTTTGTGTACAAATCGAAGCTTCAACAGTATTGGGAGACAATGAGCTACGGAAAGGATCCAATACACGACCCCCTGTGCTAAATGCAGATTCTAATGCAACAATAAAGATGAAGATTGCCAAAACATCACAGACAACTTGAGAAAGGATCCTATATCTTGAAGAATTCACCCTCCACCAATCAAGAATATCAAAGCCTTCCATCTTCGAATCTACACTAGCTTCTAACAAGTATCGATCCATCATATTTGCATTCTACACTATCCTCATCTGCTAAGTGTTGTTTGTATATGTTATCGTACCTCTTCATCCTCTCTTCTGCACTACCAAAGCCACCTAGAATGAAGGATATGGCTGCATCATCACTACTACCAACCTCACTAGTCCCACTAGCACTAGCTCCACATGGGGTCCCTATTGCTCCACTATAGTGCTTGTACAATCTATTCAAAGTTTTTCTAACTCTCAATCCTAACTCATCAGCCTTCTCCTTGTCATACCATTGCTTAAACCAAAACTTCACATATTTCAATTTATATCTAGGATCAACCACAAACAACATCAGATTTATCCAATCAACACTTCCCCAATACTTATCATACTTCAATTTCATTCTTTGTGCCATATCCTTTAACAAAGGATCACCCCTACCATTACACAATTGATTTAATTGATCTTGAAGACTAACAAGCTCATGAAAATACATATTAGTAGTCACAAACAAGAAACCAAAAAATCTTAAGGTTGCCATATAGAATATACCAAGAAACTTGGCCAAAATGGCCAAATACCACAAGTTTCAGAAATTAGTAGCAAAAAAACACTGTTTCGGAAATAAATAGGGAAATACCACTTTTCTGGTACTCGAGTTTCTTAAACTCGAGTTCTAAATGGTACTCGAGTTTAAGAAACTCGAGTACCAAGAAGTTTAGCCACCGTGGCACTGCTGACCTGGAATTTGTGCGATATAAAAAAATAATATAGTACTCGAGCTTGGTAAACTCGAGTTCCATGCAACACAGTACTCGAGTATACCAAACTCGAGTACCTATTTTAAAATAATTATGTTTATGTTTATTTCTAAGGTACTCGAGCTCACCGAGCTCAAGTACCTTGTAAGGAACTTGAGTTAAGTAAACTCGAGTTCCTTTTAACTTTTTTTTTTTTTGATAATCGGCAAATAAACATAAACATAAACATATTTTTATGTTTTTATTTATTTAAATAGAAGCATTGTAAAATAGATTTTAATTTCAAAATATGAATTAATTTCTACATTAATTAAAATTGTTCACTGTTTTCTCATAAAAATTGTTCACTGTTTTTTACAAAATTTATTTCTACAATTTTGCATAAAATTATTTTTATTCAGCATTATTTAAAAAATTGTTCACTCTCTTTTCTGCGTAAATTATTTTCTGTTCACTATTTAAAAAATTGTTCACTGTTTTCTCATAAAACACCTACTGAAATCGTGTTTTCTAAATTTGAACGCCAAATCAGAATGCTTTTTCATGCCTAAATTAACCAATAATTGAATTTGTTCTTCTGCATTGATAAAATCTATTTCTACATTAACAAAATTTACTCTCTGCACATCACGTTTACTGTATATTCGAATCTGCTTACGGCATTCATAAAATCTGTTTTCTGTATTAATTAAAACTATTCATTGTTTTCTCATAAAAATTGTTCACTGTTTTCTGCAAAATCTATTTCTATGATTTTGCATAAAATTATTTTCTCTTTAGCATTATTTAAAAAATTGTTCACTCTCTTTTTTGCGTAAATTATTTTATGTTCACCATTTAAAAAATTGTTAACTGTTTTTTCATAAAACACCTACTAAAATCGTGTTTTATAAATTTAAACGCCAAATCTGAATGCTTTTTCGTGCTTAAATTTCACAATAATCGAATTTGTTTTTCTGCATTGATAAAATATATTTCTACATTAATAAAATTTTCTCTCTGCACATCATGTTTACTGTATATTCGAATCTGCTTATTGCATTCATAAAATCTATTTTCTGCATTAATTAAAACTATTCATTGTTTTCTCATAAAAATTGTTCACTGTTTCTGCAAAAACTATTTCTGGGATTTTGCATAAAATTATTTTCTGTTCAGCATTATTTAAAAAATTGTTCACTCTCTTTTCTGCTTAAATTATTTTATGTTCACTATTTAAAAAATTGTTCACTATTTTCTCATAAACACCTACTGAAATCGTGTTACTACGTTTTTAAACACCAAATCTGAATGATTTTTCATGCTTAAATTTCACAATAGTCGAATTTCTTTTTCTGCATTGATGAAATCTATTTATACATTAATAAACTTTGCTCTCTGCACATCATGTTTACTGTATATTCGAATCTGCTTACTTCATTAATAAAATCTGTTTTCTACATTAATTAAAAATTTTTATTGTTTTCTCATAAAAATTGTTCACTGTTTTTTCGAGAGTGGTAACCTTAAAATCACCCGATGGGGTTTTTGTCGTGTTAATTTTCCCCCATTGGAAAACAAAAAACCATGTCAATTCAATTTCCATTGCACTTAGTTTAATTGGTGATTTGTTTGTGCTACCACGCGCTTTGCATGTTAATTTGATTAATTAATAAATTTGGCTAATTAATCAATAAATTAATCACTTGGGGTCAATACGTTTTTGGCCTATCAAATTTTGTTGAAAGTACAAAATCGTGAAAATTCGAGAGAGAATTGTGTACATTAGATGTACAGATCGTTCGAATTTGTAAAAAAAAAAATATATATATATATATATATATATTCGTTGAATGTATAAACTCTTGAAAGGACAAAATAAAATTGTGTAAATTAGATGTACAGATAGTCTGAATTTGTTGAAAAGTTTGGATTCGTTAAATGTACAAAATGGTGAAAATTAAATGGAAAACTATGTACTAATGTATTGATCATCCGAATTTGTTGAAAAATTTGAAATCATTGAAGGAACAAAATCGTGTAAATTCAATGGAAAATCAAAGAACGTACCAAATTGTTGAGCAGCACATGCAGCACTGCGAACATCAGTGTAGCAATGGTGGACATTAACAACAACGTCTAATGTTCGTAGGTAAAAATTTTTGGAAATCATTATTACTTGAATCTGAGAAGTCTGAAATATCTCTTTCATCATCTAACGCAGTAACTTCATTAATAGACTTGATGGCTCACTTTTGCGCCTTCCCCTTTAGATGCTTTCTAGTTTTTTGGATTGCATGAAAACGGTCTAATCGCCTTTGCATTTGATTGTTCTTTTGTTCAAGATAAACAAGTATATTGACAGGTTCATTTCTAGGTAACACGGCTGATATGGTTTACTAAAAAAATAATGTAGTTAAAACTATATGTAAATGGTCTCTTTAATAATCAAATAGTGAGTTTAAGGAAAATTGGTTTGAAGCTGAGCTTTTTTTTATATATAGAAATTTAATTTATTGATTCCATGATGGCTTTTATTTTTAGTTTTTGAAAAGATGGTTTTTTATATATTGGTCATTTATTATTGGTACATGTTGCTAACCCATGGGGTGGATGGAAATGTTTGGAAGAAATATTAACATATTTATTTCATTTCTTTGGCGACAGATCACCATTCACCAGCACGCGTGAATAGCTACAAACAAATCAAAACAGTCTAGATAGATATAGATAGTCCAGATAGATACAGACAGATATTCAAAAGTTACTACTATTTACTAGCATGCGTAAAAAGAGATCTGATAGATTTTTGAAATCTGAAAGATTTTCAGACAGATGTAGACAGACTATTAATCATCAGTACTAATTTCCATACCACCGACAGATTAACTTGAGTTAAATTTACCTGCTCAGGTTACTTTACCATGGTTCATTTCACCTATAAAAGAGACGGACTATGAAGACAGAAGATAAGTTTCTAAGTTTCTAAGTTTATAATGTTGGATAAAAATCTGGTTTTGTATCTCATACAAAACACACAGCGGAAGCAACAAACAGGATCTATTTCATTCATGATTAACAATATGCACTCTGTAAATTTCAGAATTTAAAAACAAGATAGCGTACCTTGGTGTGGAGAATTTCAAAACAGAGAGTAGAAGCACTTGGGAAAACTTTTAATCTTCACTCCAATTCCACTTTACGCCCAAGATGTGTGGTCTCTCAATCAGTTTTCAAAGGGAGAATGAAAGTGTGTCTCACACTCTTTCTTTTTTCTACGAAAAATCACGTTAAAAAAAATTCTGTATGTTTCTCCCTTTATAACTAACTGATTATCTAATTGGGCCGGCCTATTGGGCCTTTCCAATTGGGCTTTAGTGTGTGGCTTGGAATGGGACCAAAAGGGACCAATAAGACACTAGCTCCAATGGGCCTTGGGCTTTTCCGTCAACTCTTGACAAGTCCAAAGTTACCATTAATTATATTTAATACCACTATATAAATATAATTGCACTCTAGGCCTTATTAATAAATTATATCCCAAGACTTTATTTTACACGCAACCCCTTCATAAAATATTCGTAGCAATACAAAGTCATAAATATAGACTGCCACTTTGAAAATTACTACATCTTATCTTTGAGTACCCGGTTTAATCCTTTAAAGTTATTCATCATATATTTATGAAATCCAATTTCATAAATATATACTTTAGTAATTTCTTACCAAAGTGGTTAGGCCTAACTCTCTGAATAACTGAACCCATTAAACTTATCTCAAGGGAATATTTTGTATCTCCGTTAAGAGACTATGAATTCCATCTTGAGAATATATGTTCCATCAACACTAAATGTGGTTGCCCAACATACTGAGGTTTTGACCGTTACTTTAGATCTCACTCCTGATATATCAAAGCAACCTACACCTCATGATCAAGTCCATTATTCTCTCAGGATTAAGAGTTCATGCAAATAGAAGTCGTGAGATTTATTATTCATTTGACAGTCGTTAGGAGAATAATAAATCTCACAGCGGTCCAATTCAATATGTCTTAACTCTTAAAACATATCAACATATCAACTAGAAGTCACCACTTCCATGATCAAGACAAATCATCTTAGTTGATACGTTATAGTCTTCACAGATGAAATGCCCAATTTCATCACCGACTACGAACTATAAATTTTGAGTTTACAAAGAACTTGTGATTTATATCTTCTGTGACTAAATCACATAAATCACATACTATGCATCTCATGGACTATATGATAATGTCCAAATATTCATGTTTCCATTATTTTAGATAAAAATAAACAACTTTATTAAACAACATTAAATCATACATAATGTCATACATAGCATCATACAATAGGATTTAAAGGCACATATCCTAACATCTAAGATTCTAAGTTCTAAGTTTTAGAAAGCCTTTTGTAATAGCCTTCCCTCTCCCTCAGAAAGACTTTTGTACTCTCTCCCCCTCTTGTAATCTTGTAACCTTTCTCTTCAAAGAGTTTTATTTTCAAGCTTGTATCAAAGACAACAGTTTGTTTTCAAATTTATCAAAGACTGAAGTTTTTATTCAAGTAAGATTTTACTAGTTTCTATTTTCATATTCCATACTCCATTTTAACCTTATTTTGAATATATCTATTTTTCAAATAATGCTAAACAGAAAATAATTTTATGCAGAATGCTAAAAATAGTTTATGCAGAAAATAGTGAACAATTTTTATGAGAAAATAGTGAACATTTTTAATTAATGCAGAAAATAGATTTTATGAATGTAGTAAGAAGATTTGAATATACAATAAACATGATGTAGCACCAACTATGGCATGAGTAGTTTTTTAAAGACACATCACCAACCCGCTATTGTAGCACCAACTGTAGTCATACGAACCACATGCGCCAACAAATGCCACTGTTTCACACGTGCTGCTCAACAGCTCAGCACGATTTCACACACTGTCCAGTCATATCATCCACATTCACGTGAATACTTAAATATATGAATAATCGTACCCTAGTGCCAGGAACATAGCACTGTGTCAATTAAATCTGATACTCTGTTCAAGAACATGGCAACTACCACCCACATCTTCAAATCTCACTATGACATTGGGAACATTTAAAATTTTGTTCATGTAGTGTTTTTCCCGCCTGTATTGACATGACAAGCCCTAATAACTGAAATTATAATGCTTGAAATATGAAATGAGGTTATAAATGTACCATAATAATGATCTTATTTCTACCCCCACTAACTTCGTAGATTGACTAAGCTATGAGTCACAACGCCTTAACATCAAATCGTACAATGCGAAACAAGTTTGGATCTACTTCAACAAATGAATTATCACAAGTTCCAGCAGATCAACAACTACAGACATACATAGACCACTATGGAGGGAAATGGGTTGGAAAGAGAAGAGATTTCCTTAATTTGCCAATATACACGTACGAGAGTCTTGGAAGCGTTGGGCACATCATGGTCGGCAAACCTACAAAACAAAGTACAGATACCACCGCAGTAGAGCTCAGCGTAACAAACCACCATGGTCAACCCCATACGAGAAAAGGTGTGAGTTAGAGGCATATTGTCGATGGCATGGGTTACGAGTTCCTAAGGCACGCTTAGCTGAGTTACCAAGAAATGAACCTGCCAACATACTTGCTCGTCTTGAACAAGATATTGTCGATGGCATGGGTTACGAGTTCTTAAGGCACGCTCAGCTGAGTTACCTAGAAATGAACTTGCCAACATACTTGCTCGTCTTGAACAAGAGAACAATCAAATGCAAAGGCAATTAGACCGTTTTCATGCAATCCAAAAAGATAGGAAGCATCTAAAGGGGAAGGAGTAAGAGCGAGCCATCAAGTCTATTAATGAAGTTACTGCGTTAGATGATAAAAGAGATATTTCAGACTTTTCAGATTCAAGTAATGATGATTTCCAAAAATTTCTACCTACGAATATTAGACGTTGTTGTTAATGTCCACCATTGCTACATTGATGTTCACAGTGCTGCTCAACGATTTGGTATGTTCTTTGATTTTCCATTGAGTTTACAGGATTTTTTTTATTCAACAATTTCAAACTTTTTAACAAATTCGGATTGATCAATACATTAGTACATAGTTTTCCATTTAACTTTCACGATTTTATACATTTAACGAATCCAAACTTTTCAACAAATTTAGACTATCTGTACATCTAATTTACACAATTTTATTTTGTACTTTCAAGATTTTATACATTCAATGAATAAATTTTTTTTTTTACAAATTCGAACGATCTGTACATCTAATGTACACAATTCTCTCTCAAATTTTCACGATTTTGTACTTTCAACAAAATTTGATAGGCCAAAAACTTATTGACCCCAAGTGATTAATTAATTGATTAATTAGCCAAGTTTATTAATTAATCAAATTAACATGCAAAGCACGTGGTAGCACAAACAAATCACTAATTAAACTAAGTGCAACGGAAATTGAATTGACATTGTCATTTGTTTTCGAATGGGGGAAAACTAACACGATAAAAACCACACCGGGTGATTTCAAGGTCACCCCTCCCAAGAAAACAGTGAACAATTTTTATGAGAAAAAAATAAACAGTTTTAATTAATGCAGAAAACAGATTTTATGAATGCAGTAAGCAGATTCGAATATACAATAAACATGATGTGCAAAGAGCAAATTTTATTAATGTAGAAATAGATTTTATCAATGCAGAAAAACAAATTTGATTATTGTGAAATTTAAGCACAAAAAAACATTTAGATTTGGCGTTTCAATTTATAAAACACGATTTTAGTAGGTATTTTATGAACAAATAGCTAACAATTTTTTAAATAGTGAACATAAAATAATTTACGCAAAAAAGAAAGTGAACAATTTTTTAAATAATGCTAAAAAGAAAATAATTTTATGCAAAAGCATAGAAATAGATTTTGCAAAAAACAGTAAACAATTTTTATGAGAAAACAATGAACAGTTTTAATTAATATAGAAAACAGATTTTATGAATACAGTAAGCAAATTCGAATATACAGTAAACGTGATGTGCAGAGAGCAAATTTTATTAATGTAGAAATAGATTTTATCAATGCAGAAGAACAAATTCAATTATTGGTTAATGTAAGCATAAAAAAACATTCTGATTTGGCGTTCAAATTTAGAAAACATGATTTCAGTAGGTGTTTTATGAGAAAATAGTAAAAAAAATTTTAAATAGTGAACAGAAAATAATTTACGCAGAAAAGAGAGTGAACAATTTTTTAAATAATGCTGAACAAAAAATAATATTATGCAAAATTGTAGAAATAAATTTTGCAGAAAATAGTGAACAATTTTTATGAGAAAACAATGAACAATTTTAATTAATGTAGAAATTAATTCATATTTTGAAATTAAAATTAATTCAGATTTTATGAATGCAGTAAACAAATTCGAATCTACAGTAAACGTGATGTGTAGAAAGCAAATTTTATTAATGTAGAAATAGGTTTTATCAATGCAGAAAAATAAATTCAATTATTGTGAAATTTAAGCATGAAAAAGCATTCAAATTTGGCATTTAAATTTATAAAACACGATTTTAGTAGGTGTTTTATGAAAAAACAGTTAACAATTTTTTAAATAGTGAACATAAAATAATTTACACAAAAAAGAGAGTGAACAATATTTAAAATAATGCTAAAGAGAAAATAATTTTATGCAAAATCATAGAAATAGATTTTGCAGAAAACAGTAAACAATTTTTATGAGAAAACAATGAACAGTTTTAATTAATATAGAAAACAGATTTTATGAATACAGTAAGCAAATTCGAATATACAGTAAACGTGATGTGCAGAGAGCAAATTTTATTAATGTAAAAATAGATTTTATCAATGCAGAAGAACAAATTCAATTATTTGTTAATTTAAGCATGAAAAAGCATTCTGATTTGGTGTTCAAATTTATAAAACATGATTTCAGTAGGTGTTTTATGAGAAAACAGTGAACAATTTTTTAAATAATGAACAGAAAATAATTTACGCAAAAAAGAGAGTGAACAATTTTTTAAATAATGCTGAACAAAAAATAATTTTATGCAAAATTGTAGAAATAAATTTTGCAGAAAATAGTGAACAATTTTTATGAGAAAACAATGAACAATTTTAATTAATGTAGAAATTAATTCATATTTTGAAATTAAAATCTATTTTACAATGCTTCTATTTAAATAAATAAAAACATAAAAATATGTTTATATTTATGTTTATGTTTATGTTTATTGGTACTCGAGCTCCAAGCTCGAGTACCTTAGAAATAAACATAAACATAATTTTTTTTAAAATAGGTACTCGAGCTTGGTATACTCGAGTACTGTGTTGCATGGAACTCGAGTTTACCAAGCTCAAGTACCATATTATTTTTTTAAATCGCACAAATTCCAAGTCAGCAGTGCCACGGTGGCTAAACTTCTTGGTAATCAAGTTTCTTAAACTCGAGTTCTAAAGAAACTCGAGTACCATTTAGAACTCGAGTTTAAGAAACTCGAGTACCAGAAAAGTGGTATTTCCCTATTTATTTTCGAAACAGTGTATTTTTGCTACTAATTTCTGAAACTTGTGGTATTTGGCCATTTTGGCCAAGAAAATTTGTAAAAAGCCTTACATTCTCCCAATCTAAAAACCGAGGGGGACCACTAGATGGATCCTTAAAATAACGAAGGAAATGCCCATCATCTTCCTCCATCCTTTCAAATGCAGCCACAAACTTTTATGCACTTTCTAACATCAAGTAAGTTGAATTCCACCTAGTAGACACATCAAGGCATAACAAACTTTTGCTTTGAATTTTTTCTTTTTCAACGAATGCCTTAAACTTCGCAAATCTATTAGGAGAGGATTTCACATACCTCACAACATTACAAACCTTATCAATTAACTCATTAAGGTCCTTTAGCCCATCTTGCACAATTAAATTCAAAATATGGGCACAACAACGCATATGATGGAACTCATAACCCAAGAGGCTATCCACCCTATCCTTTATTTTCCTCCTAAGATATTCTATGGCCACATCATTTGAACTTGCATTATCAACAGTAACTGTAAAAATATGATCAATTCCTCATTAAAGCAAACAAGACTCAACCACCCTACCAATGGTCTCACCCTTATGATTAGATACTAGGTAGAAATTTAAAATCTTTTTATGATAAACCCAATCAACATCAATATAATGTGTAGTCAAACAAAGGTAATTAAGGTTTTGGATTGAAGTCCAAGTATCAGTTGTCAAACACACTCTTTGACCAGCCATTAAAACCTTTCTCAAACTCTCTTTCTCCCTAATGTAAAGTCTATGACAATCTATTGCAACAATAACCCGAGAGGGAACTTTAAACCTAAGCTCTACCTCTGCCATAAAATCAATAAACCCACCATGCTTAACAAACCTAAAAGGTAATTCATTAAAAATTATCATCCTAGCCAAGGCCATCTGTAGTCTTTCCACACTAAACTTCCTCAACACCAGTTCATTACCACCCTCTCCCTCCCCCTTTTTTTTACATTGGTAACTCAAAGTGGCTTGGCCTTTATCGCGACTATAGGGGTACTTCTTACAACTAGATTTTATATGGGACCATATGGCGGAGGTTCCATTTCTTTTTGGGTGACAATTATAACTCTTTTGACAATAGTTGCACTGTGACTTAGGGTAAAGGGGGTCACATCCCTCTATTTTAGAGAAATGGTCCCACATCTTAGAAGGCTCTTTACCACCATTAATAGTAGCTTGTTAAGTTTCTATTTGTGTTTGGGGGGGGTGCAGCACCTGATGGTGGAATGGGAAACTATGTTTTTGGTTGATTAGCCTCAGCACATGAACTAGGAGTAGCTCAGTAGTGGGGGTGGAAGAAGAAGCACAAGCAGCCATGATCTAATTACATCAATATAAACAACAATCACATATACATAGTAATTAAGGAATCAACAACAAATAAATTATGCAAGCAACCTTTAACTTAAACACGCAGTCATACACTAATTTCAATAAAATATTAGTAAACAAAAACTATACAAGTAGTTTCGTCAGTGCTAAAATCACAACAACAAGATAATCAACTAAAATCACAACATATTTGCATGATATAATAAACTAAAATCACAATTATATAATCAATCAATCGGATGATCAACAAATAAATTTACAATCTTTGAACCCTAGAAACAAAATCAAACAACAAACAACATGTGTGAACCTTAAAAAGAAATATTTTATATATATAACTAAAATCCCAACAATATGATTAATCAAAAATAAATTTACAGTCTTTGAATCCTAGAAACAAAACCAAACAGCAAACAACATGAGTGAACCTTAAAAAAAAAAACACTAAAACTAAAAGCAAAATCAAACATAAACATGAAAGTTTGACACAACATGGTGAACTAAAAACAAAATAAAAAAAAATAATCCTTAAAACAAAATTAAAAAAAAAAAGAAAAAAAAATAAAAAATACTGAACTTAAAACAAATATAAATAGTATGAGAAAATACCCAAGAACTATTTAAGCCTTTGAGGTTTATTCCTTTACTACGCTGAAGCTGAATCTTTTAAATTACCCCTGAAATTACAAGAAAATAACAAAAAAAAAATTAGAATCAACAAAAAACATTTACTGACCATAAAATAAAACTAAAACAAAGTAGGAGTTAGGGTTACCAAAGACAAAAGTACATAATGGCAGAGACACAATGGAGAACGGAGATGAAAAGGAGATTGACTGACTTAGGTATCAGGAATTTCGTGAGACCTTGAGAGGAAAATCTTTCTTTGTGAGAGAGTGAAACTGAGAATTAGAGATGAGTCTTGAGAATGAGACTAAGAGCTTGTATTCTTAAATAGTGGAAAGTTAGGTCGGAGCCTAAGATTGAGGATTTGAGAGGGAAAAACTACTGTTTGTTCGGCAGGATTAGGCTATGGAAAAAAATTATGTGGCTGAGTGCAAAAGAGAAGAGAAATATAGTTGGTGTGAGCCTAAAAATCTGAGATTGAGAGGGAAACACTACTAATTGTTCAACGGTATTAGGGTTTGGAAGAAACATTATGTGGCTGAGAGCAAAAAAGAAAAAAAAAATAGTTAGGTGAGAGTCTGAGATTCTGAGATTGAGAGGGAAAAACATATTTTTGTTCAGCGAGATTAGGGTTTGGAAGAGAAATGAAGGTAGCTGATGACAAAGTCAGTGACTTCTAAATCTGAAAGGCGAGACTGTAAGAATAGAGTGAAGGCAGAAGTCTAGAGAGTGAAGACTAAAGAGGAGAAATGAGAGATGACAAATGAGAGTAGCTGAGTTGGAAATGGAAACAACTCAAGAGAAATTACATCTATGGCTGAGATCAAAAGAGAAAAAAATATCTTGCACCACACAACTATAACCCACTAACCCATACAGCCATACAACATTTTTTTTTTTAATATTTTTTTTTTCAAAAGATGCAAGTGGCAGATACTAGTCTGTGTTAGACAAGACCACTCAAGAGTCAAGAGTCTCATACCCACCTGACACACATTAACTAGCTTTTTTAATTCAAAATTTCTTTTTGATAAATGATAAATGATAAGGACGTTAGGATGAACACTAGGCCTCTTCTTAGAATTCAATTTTTTTTTTATAAGAACAACTCTGTTCAGTGTTCATGGATGAACGTCTTAGAACATCTTCTTTGCCTTCTTCTTTTTTTGCTAAAGAACGTCTTCTTCTTCTTAATTCTTATACATATTAACATATATATATATATATAATATATTAATATATATAAACCATGCTCGGGTCAGTTCGGTCTTCGTCGGTGTGCAAATCTAGGCGCTGATGGCCGCACCAGTCCGACGTCGGCACTGAAAATCTACTGCCGACCACCGTGCCAGAAACATTCGGCAGAGCCCTAAGCGAGGCAAGGCGGTGCAGTCAGACTGGTTTTGTTGGTGCCTGTATATTCTTGAACAAGCCTACTTGCATCACATAGGCCGGAATAGCTATAGTAACTGCTTGAGCAAGAACAACCCTACCAGCCATTGAGAGGAGATTGTCTTTCTAGCCTACAAGCTTGCCTTGGACTCTCTAGATTATAAAATCAAAGTCTTGTGATGAGGAGCCTGGATGCTTGATAGGAATGGATCGAAACCCGAGCACCTTACAAAGCTCTTCCCTAGAGTGGGGAGAGACATTGGGGGAGAAATTCACTCAATTTAGAGAGACTTTCTTCGGCCCGGAAATCTCACAAAAAGAATCTAAAACATCTGTAACGCTAGAACTGTTCTTTAGATCAGTTTTAGTGAATAGTACAAGATCATCGGCAAACATCAAGTGCGAGAATGCTAGACCATTCCTTGAAACTTTGAGGGGGTCCCAAAGATGAGAAGAGCATTTATCTTCAATAAAAAAGCTAAGTGTTTACATGCACATGATGAAAAAATATGGGGAGAGGGGATCTCCTTGTCTTATGCCACGAGTGTTGACATCTCATTTTGCAACCCGCATTTAACCTCACTTGAAGGGTAAAAGAGTAATTTCACCTTGGAAATATGCATCTTGATTTTGGTCATTAGATCCTTAATCTCATTTCACCAAAATGATCTTGATGTTGTAACGATCAAATCAATTAGTTATAAGCCCTAATCGGACCATCAAATTGAAAGTTATCATCAAATCAAGTTTTAATGGCCGAGATGCACTATCATAAATTGAGTCCGACCTTATGTGATTATGAACAATTGATTCCAATTGGTTATAATTATAATCAATTTGAAATTAATGATGTGTCATAATTTGATCGGTTAGGACTATATTTTATGGTAAGGTTGCATACACCTAATTAATTAGATAGTTAAATATTAATTATTCAATGAGTAATTTGTGCAATTATCTTTTAATTAGGGTAAATTTGGAACTAATTAAGTCTGAAATGAAAGTAATTGGAGCCATTTAATGTTAATTGGGAGCTAATTTGAGACCTATTAAATTTAATTGTGCTGAAACCATTTTTTAACAAATGACCTCTGCTTACTATTTCATTGATATATCTCAGAATATTTTGAATCTGTGAATGAGGTTAATTTTCTCAGAAACTAGACATCCGGGGCTTCAATTTGAGCACAAGAACGAGACAATTCCGGTCAGAATTGAGTCAGATATGATTTTTCGAAGTTGGCTCTACAAGCTGTTACAGCAGCTACGGGAAAACTGAATTTTGGCTTTGTCCTCGCTCCCACAAATCTTTACATTTAATACTCCAGATTTTCCCCAAGGCTAAAATGACGTCTAGGTACATGATTCTTTGTCAACCCTCATTAATAGCCTTCTATTCATATTTCCTCCACCACTACTATATAAACTCCCCCACTCTTTCATTCCAAGACAACACGAAAAAATCCCCTCTCTTCTCCTCTCTTGAGTTCTAGGAAGTTGAGTAGTCTTGTCATATCTTGGTCTTCTTGAGACTCAAGGTATTGAGTGAGACTCACTCTTCCTCTCCTAACTCTTCTTTTCCTCCACCCATAAGACCTCCCTCAAGAGTCTCCTCATCCACCATATTGATCTTGCATGAAAGTATAATCTCTTTTCCTAACTTGTTTTTTGTGTTGCCATGATAAGAATTTAAGATTAAAGCATGATAGTAATTATTTAAATTCTCTTGAATATGTTTGAATGTTCTTATGTGTTCTTCATATGTTCTTATTGTTCATCACATATTCATGCATGAGCACTAGTTTTGATCTTAAATCTACATCAAAAAATATAAAAAAAAGCATGTTCGTTTCATAATTCTCTCAAATCCTTGAATCTAGGATATCATCATACACACACATTTACTAGAATTCATTTTTCAATCCAAATGCAATGTTTAATAAATTGAATTAGGGTTCATCACATGCACACACCTTAAATTCAACATGCAAATTGATTGACATATTGGATGATATGATATAAGTGTTGGCCACCATAATCTAGAAGACCGGTTTTACCGGGTAAGGTGGGTGCCTAACACCTTCCCACCTTGTAACATAGCCTCCGAACTTAGATCAAGGGTTAATAGATCAAATGCTTGTTCATGTATTTTTCAATTTTTAGATTGTAACTATGAAACAAAGCCATGTACTTTATCTTAGATTGTACCTAGGATCAAAACCATGTAATTTTCCTATGATCAATGTAAATTCAATTGAAAATTAATAAAATGAGGAATTTTTCAATTTTGGTTTTCTTATTTTTCCAATAATTAAATAAGTGGCGACTCCATTGTAAAACCCTTAATCTAAAGGGAAAAATATAACTAGTCGAACCTCCATTTTGAGAGGCAATAACACGACTCCACCCATTCACGTGGGTTTGGCCCAACACTCCTAATAAAACGGGCCGGGGGCGCGGTCTCTCACAACGAGAAGGAAGGAAAGGGTCAAGCTTACCACCATTGAGCAAAACTGAGACAAAGGGCTAAGAAACACAACTCATGATTAATTTGATGAGAGAATCTGGGACTTTAAATAGAAGGAGCACGTCTCTAACAAAATTCCACTACAACTTGTCATACGCTTTCTCAATGTCTATCTCGATAGCCATGTACCCCTCTTTGCCACGCTTCACACTAAAAGTATGAATAAGCTCTTGAGTTATAATCATGTTATCCAAACCCCTTCAACCCGGGACAAAAGCTGACAAAACCGGAGAAATAACCTGGTCTAAAAAAGGGCTAATCTTAAGACAATGAGCTTAGTAATTAGCTTGTAAATAGTATTATAAAGGTTGATAGGTCGATAATTACCAATACATCCAAGGCCTTGGCATTTTGGAATCATGACAAGTAGGGTTTGATTCAAGTAAGGAGAAATTGTACGAGATTGGAAAGCCTCAAAAACAACCTTACAAATTGCCTCCCCCACCACTGGCCAAAACTTCTGGTAAAAACCCGCATGAAGCCCATCCGACCCAGGGGCTTTAAAAGGCTTCATTGACCATAAAGTAGATTTAACATCCAAATAAGAGATACCTTCAACCATACTACATCTAACTTTTTCCAGGAACTGGGCATTCCAACTAGGGATGATCCAGATAGATCTAGGAACACTTACTTTATCAGAACAAAATATATCATAATAACCCTTTCTGATTACCTCTACAACCTCCTCCTCCTCCTCTACCCAGTTACCCATGTTATCTTTTATGCAAGTTATACAATCCCTCTTCCTTCTCAATAGGGTAGAAGTGTGAAAAAAACATTGTATTCCTCTGTCCTTGAATCAACTAGTTATATCTGGATTTAGTTGCACAGAGATCATCTTCATAATTAAGGACCTCCTAATATTCCTCTCTAATCTGACCTTCAAGATTTACCATAAAGGCAATAGGATGAATCCCCATGGCTTGTTGGATACCTCTAATCCTAGCTTCAAGCCCGGCTTTTTTGTGAAAAATGTTTCCAAACACTTCTTTATTCTAGCAAGAGGCAGCCGACGTAAAAGAAGCTATATTTTCATTCAGAGGGCTCATAATAGGCCAAGCATCCTCCACCACTTTAGGAAAATCAGGGTGAGACAACCACATTGGCTAGAAGCGAAAGGGCCTAGCTCTTGCCCTTAAAGGAGGATGCTTAAGACAAAGAAGGACCAGGCAGTGATCCGAATGGAGTCTAGAAAGATGTTGGACAGAGGCTTCAGGGTAGCAAGTCCTCTAAGACTAATTGGCAAAACATCTATCAAGAAAAATTTGGATAAGATAGGTCAACTCCCTTTTAATAGTCCAAGTGAATTTTAGGCCTTAAAACCCAAGGTCAATCATGTTACAGGAATCCAAACAATCCTTAAAATTTTGAGCTTTATACACACTAACAAGCCGACCTCCCAACTTATCCTCACTCGATAGGTTTTCGTTAAAATCCCCTAAAATAACCCAAAGCAAACTGTGGAGATAGGCAACTTCACAAAGATTTTTCCAGAGCAAATGATGTTCCCCAAATCTTGGGCTAGCATAAATAGCAAATATAATCCAAGAAAGAGAAGACTGGCGCACCTTAATAGAAGCGTGAATCTCCTGCTCAGTGGAAGAAAGGATGCTGATGTCCACTGCGTCAGTAAACCAAAGAAGCCATATACCCCCAGCATAACCCACTGTATCCACATGAGCCGCTCCATCAATGGGGAGCCTATTAGTTATTTCCTTCGCTCGGGTCGCTTCCACTCTGGTTTCACTGATGACCAAAATTGAAGGGGAATAAGCACGGATAATGTTATCAACCGATTGATAAAAACTAGGGTTCAAAGCCCCTTTACAATTCCAGAATATAATATTAATTGATTAAATATGGTGTGGGGAGGGACACTCATCAATCGGAGGTAAAGCTCTCATCTGCTCTAGAATACTCCATCCTAGTTCCACCAGGAATCTCTTGGTGAACCCCTCCCCCTGCTTGAATAAAGCCACATGCTCCATAATGCCCATCTATAACTCCTTCTAGCTGATGACCAAGTTGAATTGGGTTGTGGGAAAGAACTCTTGAATGACCTTCCTCCCTTCTCCATTCCCTAGTAGGCTAACGACAATAGGTTGCCCCAAGAACATTCTTCTCTCCAAAAGTGTGTCCTCTTGGCTGTAGTCTACTAAGACTGGCTCCCTTAATGCTATGGGCATCCCTCTCCATCTGAATATCTCTCTCTCCTCCCTCTATGGGAAATCTTTTAGAAATACCCACCATGGATTTTTCCACTGCCCCAAGCAAGATTCAAAAGTAGGAGAGAGCCCTGTACCCTGCTCTCTGGGGTGAGGGGGAAGATGTTGGTCCACGCTTCCATCAATTCTGTCTCAAACCAACCCATAATGTGAGTCGATTGAGCTTTAATCCCTTCTATGGTTGGCTTTGACAGCATGATCACTTTGCCCTTGTAAAACATCCCCTATTCTTGAGCTTCTTGGTCCAACGCCGGCTTCCCCTTTCCTTTTTGCTTTACTGCCTTTTTTCCCTCCTCCATTATTGCTAAAAAGTAAAGTCTGGGTAAGAACCTGAGGCTTAGAAGACTTTTCTTCCGAGCTAGGACTTGCAAATATTTGAAAATCTTGGTCAGTCTTGGGAGAGTTGGAGATAGGACTTGGGCCATCTCCCAAAGCTCCTACCCCATGACTAAACGCACCTACCCCCTGGCTCAGAGACAAAACAACCGTCATGTCACTAGCGAATTGGTTTGCAGGACTTGACCTTGACTTTATTTTACTTTCCTGTGGCCCACTGGCTCTAGTCCAGGTTGGCCATTTAATGCTTTCAGCATGAATTCTAGTAAACCCATCCAATCCCTGCTTTCTAGGGTATTAGGTTTGGATTTAGTTGGGCTCATTGAAGAAGCCTGGTTACGTTTCCCTCTAGCTTTCTTCCTGGTTACAAGAGTCCAAGGCCCATAATCAACACTACAAGAGTTGGAGTTTAGGGAATTAGATCATGTTTGGGTGGGAGTTTGACAATCATCATCTTCCATTTGAATTTCATAGGTAGGAGCTTGGATGGTGTAAGGACATGCTTCTCTTCTGTGACCAACTCTACCGCATGAGAAACACAAGGTACTAATACCTTCATACACCACAACCTACACCAAGCTTCCTAATAAAATGGTTTGAATGAGAGTGTTGTCATGATTCACTTGAACACATATCCTTGCATAGCGACCACATGACTCCGTAGATATTTAGGCATCTATTCTTAGCACAGGGCCAATGGCTTGCCCAATCTCCCTCAATACACTTGGCTCATAATATTCAATGGGAAGTTGCGGGAGGCGGGCCTATAATGCCACAGACTTGCAGGTAGCTTCAGCAGGAATGAAATTTGGAGTCCATGGGCGAATGGAAAGGAATTGGTCTCCAATAAACCAGGGCCCTTCCTTCATAACCTTGTCCAGATCTTCCATAAGACCAAAGCAGATTAGATAGAAGCCCGTCTCTAAATCGATGCATTCCATCCTCCCTGCAGGCTTCCAAAGAGCCATAATTTTAGAGTGCAAGAAATGAAACCCCGCGCTTCGACCAAACAGTTTGATGATAATGGCATGTGCCCATCTTCCCCTGATCAAACGTTTGAAATAGCTAGAGAGCTTGACAGACGCAATACCATCAGATATCTCCTCAATTTCCGCTTCAGATGAGACTAGATCAAACACCTCTTCATGGAGAATGAAAGCTTGGGCGTAGGCCCCAGGCATGTCTCCGACTAACATACCTTATAAGACCCGTCCCCATGAGATGATCCTGGTGGCTTACCATTGCTACCCTTAACCTTCTTTGTGCTCCTCGTCAACTCGGTTTCTTCTTCACAGGACCTCTCTGATATCCCCATAAACTCACACTCCATTCCTTTTTTTGGATTATTCACGACTTTGCTCGTCTTTAATTCACTTATTTATTAATTTTGTCGAACATTAAGGTTTTTTTTTTTTTTTTTTTTGCCTTATTTTAAGTGTCAAGCTTATACACACAATATCACATGGAGAGAATAATAGTTCTTACACACTCATTCATGTACATTTCATATAGGGGTGTAATCGGTGCGGTTCGGTCGGTTTGAACTGCTATATTTCCACCAAACCGAAATTTTCGGTTTTACCAAATTTTGCACTGACACCGAACCGTAAGGGAGGAACACCGACACCGAACTGACTGGATTTCAATCGGTTCGGTTCGGTCGGCTTTCGGTTGCTTCCAATTTCTTAGAAACCAAACAGATCAAAGAAAAAAAAAAAGCCAATTTCCCTGTGCTTTCCCACATTTTCTCAGCATCCAAACACCAAGCAAACAAAAAACAAACTCAAAATCATGTATATATTCAGAGATCATACCTAAATAAGACAATATATATATTTCCCTTTGCTTTCCCACATTTTCTCACCACCCAAACACCACCGAGCAAAGTAGCAAGCACGAAACCACAAAAAAAAAAAAAAAAAAAAAAAAAAGAGAGAAAGAACGGTGAAGAAGCATACCGGCGAAAGAGAGTGACCAGAGAGGAAAAGGGGAGAACGGCGGCTGTTGCTGCTGAAGAAGCATACCGGCGGCGTGATGGAGAGAGAGAAACGGCGGCGTGATGGAGAGAGAGAGAAACGGAGGCTATGAGAAAAAGAGAGATGGGGAGCAAGAGGGTGACTGGAGAGGGAAAGGGGAGAAGTGGAGAACGGCTGTTGAAGAGTTGAAGTGAGAAAGAAAGGCTAAAAATTAGGATTAATAGGGTTATAAAGAAAACCCAAAACGACGTAGTTTTGGTAATAAGGAGAGAAAAAATAAAAAGGCAATACCAAGGGTCGAACCTGGGCTGACTAGTGGATTAGCGCGTGACCTTGCCGCTAGGATAGCAGGATATTTGTTGATGTAATTTGTAAACTTATTATTTAATATATTTCGGTTCGGTTTCGGTTGAATCGGTGTATTTGTGTGGGACACCGAGACCGAAACCGAAATTTTCGGTTTTTATAAAATGAAAACCGAAACCGAACCGCACCGAAACCAAACCGAAATTTTTGCATCGATTCGGTCGGTTTCAGTCGGTTTTTTCGGTTCGTCGGTTTTTTGCACACCCCTAATTTCATACACACAATATTAAAATGCATGAATATCCATATTTAACACGAGATTGATAATGTGTACAAAAAATGTATATTAGTGAGTGTGAAATAATCTATGCCTTTTAAACTTGCCTTTTTTTATAAAGAAAGAAAATGAATGTGTGTCAAGATGTTTTTGATGAATTGTGTGTTTATATTTTTCTTTTTTTTATTATTATATTTGAGATATTAAATTACTGATTGTTCCAAAAGCTTAAGTTATAAGAAAATTGTGAGTTTAATTACTTAATCATAATTTTAACATTCCCCCTCGGGCCCTTAATAAGTAGGGGCCAACAAGTGGGAATTTAACATTTTAAATGGGAGGTAGAGTGAAGACAGGGATCAAACTCAGGATCTCCTACTCTAATACCATGTTAAATTACTAATTGTCCCAAAAGTTTAAGCTATCAGAAAATGGTGAGTTTAATTACTTAATCATAATTCTAACATGAGAGGTCAAAGGCCTTATAGCTGAATTGACACCTCCCCATGCACAAAGTGTTTGGGAATCTAGGGGGGAAAGGGTTCGAGTTGCGGGCTTAACAGCATATTGTAATTATCTCCAAAAAAAATGTTTGAGAGGGTTTTCACCTACCATTTATTTAATGTTTGAAGGACTACTAAGGTAAACCAGAGTCAAAATTATGTCTCGAACCAAAAATTTTATGTTATTAATTTTTAGGTACTTTTTTAAAATTTAGGGGGCATCAACTAAAATTTATATAGGTCCTTATTTTTTATAAAAATTATTGAACGACAAGGAGGATTTTCAAAGCTTGAGGGGCATTCGCCCTCTTTCCGCCCCTAAAGCAGATCGTTAAATTTTATAGAATGTGATTGCTGGAGCATGATATCAAGCTATTTATTACTTTTTGGTGAAATTAAACTCTGAATTTTCTGCAAGTTTTTTTTTTTTTAATTTGAAAAATATTGGCTGTAAAATTTTTCACTTTGGCTAAGAATTTATAGCATTGAAGTAATTGTGAAACTTTGTTTTTGGTTGTGAACGATTAAATTTGGTGCTGCTTGCAATGTTGTGAGATTAATATATGTTGGTGTTGTATATTTTGTATTCCTTATATTAGATTTTGTGATATTGTACTCTGTTAGAAGCTGATATTGTGGTTTTTGTCTTCATTATATTAGATTTTGTGAGAGTAGCTATGTTAGATTTTTCATAAGAACCAAATACCGAAAAAATGTTTTTGTGAGCATTTTCAGAACCAAAACACAAGTAATTTTCCTTGAGGTTGAAAAGTGTTTTCCATCATAAAATATCTTATATTGAAACAAATGCAGCCTAATAGAGCGTTTGAGCTTATCCTACCCACAAGAGAACATCAGCCCAAAATCCACCATATGTATCAATTAACCAAACAATAATATCTGCCAAAATGAAGTGGAAGTTGTCATTAATTGTTAACGCTTATATAAAGGAAAATTTATTGTTTCACACTTCCTGATCTACGCTACTTCACACAATGTTCACATTTTTTTCAAAGCTAAGTATCCACATGTTTCAAAAATGTCCACACCTTATACATGATGTAGAAACTATAGCTAAAGTTAAGTTAAAACTTAAAACAATCACAACTCTAAGGCTCCGTTTGAGAGCTCATAAAGGAATGAATGGAATGGAACAACGATGCTCCAAACATTTTTAAAAATAAATAAATAAATAAATAATAATAATAAGGGTTGAGAAAAGAGAGTAACTTTTGGCGAGATTTTACTTCCTTTTAAACCTTTTAATTATTGATGGAGAGGCTGTGGTGGCGTTCAAGAAACTCGACAAATCTGTCTGCATATCAAATATGGTTGTCAATATGCTTTTACGAAAAGATATTTTCCTAATTTTTGCGTTAATGAATTGAAACTCTGAGTAATTTCAGTTTTACATGAAAACTACAGGGCATAAATTGTTTTACGCCTCTCAACCCCACATTGACATAGCTCATACATACCGTTGTCTCTACTCCTAATCCTATATATATATATATATATATATATATATATATATATATATATATATATATATAGCCCAATCAAGACGCCATCACCTCTCCTAGCCCACACATGACACAACCACAATTGCCGTCTCTATTGTTCATTGGTAAGTCTTTTATCTTTCTCTCTCTTCCACTCTCACACGCAATCCTTCATTTATTTCTTCCTCTTTAATTTCTCTATCAATTTTTTTTTATAGAAAAAAATCCTCTTATGAGTGCTAGGTTTTAGCATCCATTATTTTTCATGAAAGGTTTCTTAAGACGGTTGTTAAAAAAATATATAGTAAATTCCATTCACATATCCTAAGGTTTGGATTAATCTCAATTAGGTCAAAAAAATATTAAAATAGAGAAAAATGACTAATTGAGTAAGTTTTGTTGGCATTAATTCAAGCCTCATGATATGTTAACGAAATTTTACCAAAAAAATTAATTATTTTTTCTTTTCCTATAAAAAATCGTAAACAATATTTTCTAAACTAATATTCTTAAGACATCCGTTAATTTTTTACTACTCTACATCAATACCCACAATTAGGGATGTTTACCAAACCGCAAAAACTGCACTAAAACCACTCGCAAAATTGCATAACCACACCGCAAGTAACAATGCATTACAACGCAAGTAACAGTGCATCGCACTACACCCTCTCTATATATTAATATATTAATTTTTTTAATATTAAATATAATATTAATAGTTTAATAACACTAAGTTTTTTTTTTTTTAAAAAAAGTTTAATAATCATAGCAAGTGTTGATTAGAAAAGTCAGCCCAAAATAAAAGAAAACTAATTCAATAGTTTAAAACTTGACCAAAAAAGAAAAGGAAAAAATAGATTTGTGCTCGTCAAGAAAAGCCCAAAATTTGAAAATTATGTTGACTTCAAAATGCATTATATACACCGCACCACACATGTGACTGTAAAAATAAAGTACAATACGATTATGATTTTGACTAAATTTTAAATTGCACCACATCATACATATGAATACATATTATTACAAAAATAAAGTGTTGTACAGTTATAATTTTAATTAAACCACACAGTAAAGTGTTTTAATACAAACATATCGGCAATCAAAAAAAAAAAGTAGACGTATAAAAAAGAATGAGGAAATTAGAGTATCATTACCCTTTCTTTCTTTGTTTTTCACATTTTTGCACGTCGTTCAAGAAATTCAATAAATTTGTCTACATATCGATACTGTAGGTCCATGTCTCCAAATATGGTAGTCATTTCCTTAGCTTTGTCCCGGTAAGTTTTTCCCTCCTCTTCCTTCATAACCAACGTTAGTGTCTCAGCTATGGAGTCCCTGGTAAATGACCCATCTTCCTCATTTCTAGGAACCTCAACTCCTACCAGCTTCTCTCCTAAAAACCTTGCGATCGGCCCTTGGTCCACCAAGAAGGGCAACATAATAAGTGCACGTCCGAATTGTAAAGCCTCTGTAACTGAACTCCAACCACAGTGAGTCAAGAATCCCCCAACAGACTCGTGAGCTAATATTCTTAACTGAGGTGCCCAACTTGTCCAAACAACCCCACGACCTTTTGCTCGTTCCTCGAACCCTTCAGGTAGCTGAACCGAGTCCCCACTGGCCGAGTCACTTTGCTTCCTTAGAGCCCAAAAGAATGGCAACCCTGATTGCTCTAGCCCAAGTGCCAACTCGGTGAAATCTTCTTGACTAGGTCGAACTTCACTTCCGAGTGCTATATAAACCACTGACCCTTTCACTGTCACTGCTCTCTTGGGCCAAGGTTGGCATTAAGCCCACAGGAATTACAGGAATGTCATGAAGCTCTCCAAGGAGCTTCACCCATTCATTTTCGATCTCCATGCAAGTTTTGACAGCCAGGGCTTTGGTGCCTGAGAACACGGTCATGAAACGAAATGAGTCAGAAACATGGGAAGAATTTTCTTCGAAGGATTCGAAGACTTTCTTCGCCTCATACAGCCGAAACACTATTTTGGTTGGGAAAGAAACCCATTTGGGAGGGACCAGTAAGTGCTGGAGCTCCGTCGGTGGATCATGAGCGTCTTGATTTGTTGGTCCGAATAAACATAATGTTGATGCCTTGAAAATACTGAAGAAGACCCGGGAGATGCCTAGCTTAGTAGCGATTGGTGGCAACCAGTGAGGGGCAAAGTCGTGAATAATCCAATCAGGAGCTGAAGATTCTAAAAAGTGAGACAAAGGCTCTTCGAGACCATCGTGGGCTATCTTAAGGTAGGGGATTATGTGGTGTGCAACGTCCATGGTAGCCTCTGCGTTTTCAGGCAAGTTCTCTACACGGGGTAAGGGAAGTTTCACTAAAGTTATCAAGGGGTTTAAATGTGGAGGTATACTTGGGAGGCGATCGATGTTTCTTGGTGTGGATATGAATGAAATACGATGACCCTTTTGAGCAATGAGTTTGCTGAGCTCTAAAAATGGGATTATGTGACCGAAGGCTAACCATGGAAACATGGCAATGTGAAGCTTCTTAGGCTCAGCCATAGAGTTCATGGGATTGGTAATAATCTTCTGACTTCTCAGTTTATCTTCTCACTTTTGATGCTCTGCTAAGAAAGAAATAAAAAACTAGAAGAACAAAAATGGCATAATCGTCCCACACTCTGTGGGGTTGGTTTTATGACTTTGTCGATGGCATAATTATTGCTGTTGTAGGGCGAAAGAATGATGTGTCCTGATTTTTGCCTTTTGTGGTCATTATTTTTAGGAATGGCAATTTAGATCCGATCCGCGGATATCCGGTTCGGCCCGATCCAAATGGATTGGATTTTACCCGGTCTGATAAAAAATAGATTCGGGTTTGGGTTTTTAAAAAAAAAAACCCGAAGCGGGTCCGGGTCGGGTCCGAATTTTATAAAAAAATCCTAAACCCGACCCGAAACCCGGCCCGGATATTACCCGGTTACAAGATAAGATAATTACAAAAAAACCCACCTATATATATGTGCTTATAAACCCTAATCTAATCTTCTCTCATTTCACAAACACACTGAACTCACCAGCCGCCTCTCTCCTCTCCCATTCTCACTCTCAATCTCATCGGACCAGCATTCGCCGAGGTTAGGACACCTGGCCTCTTCGCAAACGGTGTGGCGCTTGAGCTCACGGAGCTTCTTCTTGATCTAGAAATTTTTTTCGCCTCCCAGTACAGCCTCTTTCATCCCTTTAGGCTTGGGCATGGAGTTCTTGCGGGTCTTATTTTTAAAAGAAGCATTCTTGGTCTGAACAGAGTAGCCCTAGCTCCAACCCACAACGAAACTTGATGGATTTTTTATTTATCTTAGTACACGAAGTTCGATAGCGTGGGAGATTCACGAGCCAGCAGAGCCCAAAGGCACCTCTCCTCACCTCGCCGGACCCTCCTCTACCTCACAAGGCCACAACTCTCTCATCTTTCTTACCTCGATGTGAACTCAAGCTTTTGCACTGAAAATCGTTCGTCTTGTTCATTGAATCAAATTTGTATTTTCTATTTTAAGTGCTTTTTTTGTTGAATAGGATTGGCTTGTTTGATTTGATTTTGTAGGGTCTTCTTGTTCGGACCTATGGATTATATGTTAATTCTTGTTTTTACTTTTGATGTGGGAAAATTTTGTAATGAAAAAAAAAAGGGATTTCCGATCTGTTCAGATTTGAATTTTCTTGAGTGTCCCTTACTGTTTGGTTGTTGAGAAAATCAGTATCAGGCAAACAATTTTTATTTTTTTTGAATGGGCAACGGGGCCCGTGGGGCCCGACGGGGCGGGTCTGGGTTTTGAAAAAAAATCCGTTTACTAATAGGGCCGGGTTCAGGTCGCAGGTTTTGACCCGCGGGTCGAATTCAAATATAAAGAAACCCGGCTCGAACCCGACCCGTTGTCATTCCTAATTATTTCCCACTGAGGCAAATACACAAGTGGATGTCGGCAATATCCAATGGAACACTATTTAGGAAATGTTTCTTGTAGATAGATAGGCCTTGTTGGACAATAATCAAAACATGTGTGTTTTTTGTTTTTTTGGGGGGGGGGGGGGGGCATGTGGTGGTGTGATTTTAAATAAACCAGTCGCTAAGGAAAACTATTAATTATGAAAAAAAAAATCCAATAAAGAATGAAAAATTTAAGCTATTACGTTTCTTTTTTTTATTTAAATGATGAATGAAGAGTTTAAGCTATCACCAATGCAATTTTTTTTTTTTTTTTTGTGCATTTCAGTTAGACTTTAGACTATAATAATACGTTGGGCTGAAATAAGTTTTTTTTTTCCCAATTTGAAATAAAGTCATTTGTTTACTATTTTTTATGTAGGAATGAATTTATTTACTGTTATTGTTAAGCTAAAATATTTAAAAATAAGTATCTGATAATATTTTTATAAAATGATGTAATACCAGTTTTATGAATAAAAAGGCATGTGATGGTATTGTAAAGGAAGCACCGTCTGAGAAACTTCCTTTCTACCCCTCCCAAGTGTCATAAATGTCATCGCATTTTTTTTTAACTCTTTTCATTCCTCTTCTCAGACTACTCAAGTGTCTACAAATCTATATAACACTGCTCCTTCATCTCATCTTCTTCGCTCAACTTTTTTTTTTTTTTTAAATCGGTTTTCTTTTCTAACGTTCACACCATCAAATCTAAAAGAAGCTACTCAGTGAAAACACATTCTTCATTTAGCTCAAAAATTCATATTATGTTCGGAATAACGAAATTTCAGTCGGAACGCCGGTACAGGCCAAATTTGGAACGGAATAGAAGAGTGGGGTTACCTATACCAGAACGAAAAATTCCAACTGGAACAGAACGGTATTTAAAACATTGATTATGTACTGTGTTTGAAGAAATTTATGGAATAAGGAGGAAGATGACGAAGAGGGAGATGGGATTATTTTGGTTTTTTTTTTTTTTTTTTTTGAGAAACTTTTGGTTTGGGTTTGTGCTCATGTTTACTGTTTTGGTTCGGTTTTGGATTGTGCTCCGCTTGTGATACAGAGGAAGATGGGAGGAGAAAGTGCTAATCGGGTTTTTATAAAGGAGGAGAAGTAGTATTGAGGAGAAATAGTTATTAAAATCAGAATTTTTGTTTTAAAATGTTGATGTTTTAAAAATAATGATGACGTGGAAAATTGTGAGAAGATAAAAGGTTTCGGTTTTATATATATATATATATATATATATATATATATATAAGTATTGATGACGTGAAAATTTGTGAAGCAAGTAGAGCTTCGATTTTATATAGAGAGAGAGAGAGAGAGAGAGATATAAAATCGTCATTGAAGATTAAAGAATATGTTAATAAGATTAAAATTAAATTAATGCATAATAATAAAATTAGTATCTATTCAGTGTCAATAAAATATAGACAACAGATGAACTCATTCATGTATCAAATAGAGTTTGGAATTTCTTTTACATGGTGAAAATCAGATTTAATTGATTTTGTATTAACTTTCATGGCAACTTCCCTTCGATAATAGTAACTTCAAACAGTCAACAGATCACAACCCAGACGATATGCATGTCCCTTTCTTGTAGTCCACCACAAGGCTTCTTTAAGGTATGGGACCCAATGCATGGTAAGGACTGTCGGTGGAGGAAGTTTAGGTAGGCATAAATGCATAACAATTAACGAACTTCACAAAATTTATTCAACGAGCCAGATCAGGAGGAACTTTAGGTAGGCAATCAATATTTCGAGGAGGGTTATTAATTTGTTGCTTTTTATCACATCTTTATTTTGGAAAATTTAACTTTTTAACTTTTTGAAAATAAGTTAATTTTAAACTCTTTATCTCACATTATGCAAATAAACTACAAAAAATAAGTTGTTGTCAAAAGCTATAGCATGAGAAAATGACAATGCGAAGCTTATTAACATCGGGCGCCATGTATCAGTTAGTTTTGATCTCTATTGTTGTCAGTTTAAACGTCTTTCTGAACAACACTAGCTAATTCTCACTAAGGTACCTTCTGTTCTCGCCATTACTTGCAAGGTCTTTTGTAAATAGAAACAGCCTTTATGATGATAGAGGCTCTTGTTTACTAAAATGACTGCGACCACCTAAATAATTCGTGCACATGGATGACGGAACATGGTCAGGTCCGTCGTACTATCAAAGTGAATAGTGCAGCGAGTTATGAAAAGTTGACAGGGATACGATAAAAGTAGCATATCACTTCACCTGTTATTGACCATTAAAGTACTTAAGTAACGGAACCCACCCCACCCACCATTCTCATCACGCGAGAGAACGGAATATCAGTACCCAAACATTATTACTCCGCTAATAAAAGCCTTCCAAGAATAACATATTCATTCAACTACAAGTGATATGCTCTCCCAGAAGTAAAGACGTGCAATAGAGAAAAAAGCCATTATGTGGTTGAGAAAGTTTTTAGATCGATGCTAGCTGGGTTGGCGAGAAAGACATGGAGGATCAAGCCGGGCATTTCTTTTAAGTTTTCACTTTCAGTGAAATGATGTTCTGTTTTATTTCTGGCGTCACTGGCATGCCTCAAGACTCCAGTGCACCACCATCCGAGATGACCAGGTAACTTGGGCCATACACCCCCAGGCCCCAGCCAACACAGATGATATGGGCCCTATGGCGGCATCCTAGTTCTAAAACACAATGAATCTATGAAATGCATCACTAGTTAGGGAAAAATTTGTCGAAGTAGGAAGCAAACAAAGTCTTTCTTCGACACACCCATCTATCCCATGCCTTTTTGCTTTTGCATCCACACCGCACGCACATTAGCAACAAAAAGGGGATGACCCCAGCAGAAGTACATTGGGTGGATTCAAATGAAGTTACAAAACAACATTCAACGAAATTCAAATTTAACAAGATCCATTCCTATAATCAAACTATACATAAATTATGCATAGGTCATGTTAGAAAATAGAGGTCGGGTCTTGGTTTCATGGTAAGTGTCATGCACCCCCCAAAGCAACATGTCATGGGTTCAAGTAAGGCTATCTCATAATCACTTCTCTCAAACCCCATAGAAGTGGGAATTCTGACTCTCTGAGCACTGAATGTGCTACCCTCTGTTAGAAAATATACAAAAGGCGGTGCCATTTAGTACCAAAAAAGAGAGCTGTGTATTGCAGAAGTACCAAGGTCAATATCACCCACACATGCAATGAATGATCAAAATACTAGCAAAGCTATTTACTTGAGGGGGACATCAACCTATTTTCATCAGCATCATGCTTTGATGTAGCATCCCCACCCATCAATTCCTGAAAGCCCTCAACCTTCACTGGTGGAGCTCTAACAATGCCCATGCTCCTGCAGGCACACAGGAAATTCACAAAAATGCAGTCAGGAATTTCTTAATTTCTTATACTAACAACCATTGGTGGAAAGCATTCTTCTTTGGGGCTTTTCTTACTGTGTCTGGACTTGGGGAATTTGAAGCGAAGGCATCTGTCTAAATTGACTGCCAGTTTGAGCATGGAGATTTGACACTGCAGCAATTTGTTGTGCCCGTAACTGCATCTGGGGATGTCTAGCATTGATATTGTTGAAGGAATTACCATCCATCGGTAATTCTGATGGGTTTTCAATCTTGACTTGTACCATTGGTCTGTCCTTCTCCATATCCATAACGGGGCGAGGAGTGGATGGTTGGCGTCTTCGAATTCTATCCAACTGCCGCTGCTGCTGCTGCTGAAAAGTCAAATTTTGGGGATGAACAATTGGATGCATCTGCGGATGTATTTGTCTAGGCATCTGTACGTTCACCAAAAATTATAATGATATCAGCATACTAATAATGCCACACTAGATTCTTAACAAATGGGAATATATATATATATATATATATATACACACAAGTCAACATTGAAAATCTACCGACACCTAAAACCTATAAACTTGCAGAAAATTTTAGAAAACTGGAATCCAGCTTGCCAAACTTAGTCCACACTAAAAGCTTGTGCTAAGAAACTAAACAATGACAACGGGCGCAAAAATGTTCATAAAAAACACCATACTTTGAACAATCCTCTGAGGTATGGAAAAAGTGGGGTGGCAGTTTGTTAAAGGTTAGATACCATAACTTGATATATAGGAAAAGATCCTACTACAAGTTTGACCCAACTAGCTGAATTTGCAATTCCATAAACAATTCATCACACTGTACAAGGAACCGAGGTAATAGGCAAGTAAAATTCAGAGCACCAAATGTCAATGCATATACCTGCTGGGGTATTCGAAGGGAACTATGCTGCAGTGACTGCAGCTGCGACTGGATTCCCTGAAGTTGCTGAGTGTGCTGTGCCAAATTCCTGGAGCCATCCTTTACATGATCCGCTAAAGGGCCCAAAATACTTGTGAGAAAAGAGAAATATGTGAGATTAAATAACCATTTATCTTACTAATGTAAAAGACAAGCACGCTCAAATTTGAAACAATTTATACCTAAAATAAGTGAGAGACTAAATTTGAAGAGCAAAACCAATTTCCTTATATTTTGACCCTTTCAGACTTGTTAACTAGATCTTTTCACAAGTAATGCCATATGGCATAATAGAGATTTTTGTGGACATTGATTTGCCCTGGAGCCTGTTTAACATATAGGCTATTCAATAAAATATTGAACCATTTAAAGCAATTTGTTTGGTCTAATCAAGCCATCACAAAATTATGCAATCAGTTATGGTCACAAGATCAGACCTGCTAAAAACATGTCATCTCTTGGCCATTAAATGGGCTATAATGCTATAAAGTTGCTGCCAAGGTGGGTTCCAGCAGGGTATGCTTGAACTAGATTGCTAGTGGAAGGGCATGTACTAGCACTCCAAATTGGATGGGCTTTAATGGTAAGTTAGTAATTATACACACTCAGTAGGTCTAGAATCCATGACATCAATCTCCATACCATTCTTATGGGAAGAAGAAATGCCAGTTGAGCCATATTTACTCGTTTCAGGAAGCACTAATCAATCAGCAAGATTATGAAAGAACGATAATATGCAGAGAGAGAGAGATTACTTTCAAAGCCACAAATAAATTACAGGGAAACTTTTTGGCCCTTACACAGTTCTTTAGTTTCACTTTGCATTTTAAAATATATAAATTTAGAGAGAGAGAGAGAGAGAGAGCGAGCTATCATATAGAAGCAAGAAATTTTTTTATTGTATTACCAGTCAAAGACAAGACACAAAACAAAAAATGAGAACATCTTTCCCAATTGAAGCGAGAACATGCTTATTCCAGACAGAATTCAAGATCAATTAGCCACACAACTATAAGTTGACCATGTATATATTTTGTGTGGGAATATTCATGCACACAGACACAAAATAAATATACAAATTCAGTGTTCCTTTCTCTCTGCAAAAACTGAAGGGGAATAAAAACCAACATGAAAGTTAAATACAATTTATGTTCTGAAAGCACAATGTAAAAGAGATTTTATAGTTACCTATATCCCAATGTTTTAAGGAACATCTTAAGTAGTTCGGTAGCTGAACATTGCTTTCTGTAACTATCAGCAAGAACTTTCAATATCCGGCCTAATTTACATACATGACAGCTTAGTGTTAGGACATATATAGTTCAAGTTTGTGAACATATGTCGCTATTTTATGTAATTGGCTTATCCTTAGACAAAACACACTTTACTTGTAATTGGGTAGATCTAGGATGTGTTTAACACCTCAAGAAACAGTGTTTCAAGATTCAGTGTTGAAGCCATCAAAGTCTGTCCAAGAAACAAGCAAGGAAGTGCAAGTTACTAAAACTCGACACCTACCTCGACACATGCATCTATCGAGCTTTAAGAAGCTGTTTTGCCCCGAGTCTCGACAACTTCTCGACAGATCCTCGACACCTCTATCTATCGAGAATTAAAGAAAACAAATTTTCAGTTCTGTTTCAAGTCCAGTCCGTGAATGTGTCTTTGGGACTTCTTTTCTCCTAACCCTAGACATATAAAAGGATTGTTTTAAAGGCCGTAAAAGATGATGCAAGTTGCACAATCATTGAGAACTTCTTGTTCATGCAATTTGTGATCTGAACGACAAAGTTCATACCCTAGTTCATCTCTGATTATTTGAAGAACTTTGCAGCCAACAACTCTCTCTCTCTCTAGTTGGTGTTTGAAGTCGCGTACTGAGATCCGCGCATCTGGTTAGTCACGTACTTGGGAGCCGTGCATTGAAAAGGAGAAACTGTCACTACAGAACAAGTCCAATTGGGTATTGGGGTAAAAGTTCAACTATAGGTTGGTAAGGTACTTGGGATTCCTTGCTTGTAACTGCTTGTTGTGATAATAGTGGAGTTTCAGGAGTGGTGACCTTAAATCACCCAGTGGGGTTTTTGTCGTAAGGTTTTCCCCATTCGTAAACAAATCACCATGTCTTTTATTTTCCGCTGCATTACTTAGTTTTAGTGATTTGTTTGTGCTGCCACGTGATATTGCATGTTAATTTGATTAATTAATAACTGGGCTAATTAATTAATCTAAATTATCACCAGGGGTCAACGCGTTTGTGGCCTGTCAAGTGGTATCAGAGCAAGCACACTCTGATTAGGGTTTAATCTTTGTGTGTGATCCATCGACCCCTGCTGTCATGGATAGAGGTCAATCTCTTATTATACCTCCTTTATTTGATGGCACTAACTATGCATACTGGAAATTACGCATGAGAGCTTTCTTGCAGTCTTTAGATGAGAAAGTGTGGCAAGCTGTGGAGATAGGCTGGACCAAGCCTACAGAAGCACCGGCCGACTGGGATGATGCCAAGATCAAAGCGGCAAACTTCAACAGCAGAGCATTGAATGCCCTATTCAGTGCAGTCACCAATGAGGAGTTCAAGAAAATCTCCTCTACTGAAACTGCTAAGGAAGCATGGACCATTCTCCAGACAACCTATGAGGGCACCAAGGCTGTCAAAGATTCAAAGTTATAAAGGCTCACCACATGCTTTGAAGAAATTAAGATGGAGGAGGATGAGTCATTTGATGAGTTCTATGCCAAGCTCAAGGACATAGTAAACTCAGCCTTCAATCTTGGGGAAACCATCCCTGAACCCAAGATTGTAAGGAAAGTGCTCAGATCGCTGCCTGAGAGATTTCATGCTAAGATCACGGCGATCGAGGAATCAAAGGATATTGACAGAATTCCTCTGACTGAGCTGGTTGGAAACTTGCAAACCTATGAGTTAGGGCTGACTAGGTTAGGCAAGTCAAGTAAGGGTAAAAGTTTGGCATTGAAGGCCAAGAACAGTGATACGGATAATTCTTCAGATGATGAAGATTCCAAGATGAAGTCCTACATCACAAGGCAATTCAAGAAATTCATGAAGAATACCAATGGCAAGGGCTTCAATAAAGACCGCAGACAATCCAGATCTTCACAATTCAAGAATTCGAATAAAGGGAAGAAGGATGTCAAGGATGGCGGTCAGTACACTGTTCCCGCTGGGCCAAAATGCTTTGGGTGTCAAGGCTTCGGGCACATGAAACAAGAGTGTCCTACGTACCTTAAGAGCATAGGGAAGAGCAAGGCACTTGCTGTCACCTTAAGCAACACAGAGCCTAAGGATGATTCCAAAGATGAAGATGACGGAATCTTGAATGCCTTCACTGCCACTATTAATCCTACTGATGGGGTTACCAAAGAAGTGGATGAAGAGAAGGAACTGGTGGATTCCAAGTGTGAGATTATGGATGATCAAGATGATATCCATACCGCCTATGAAAAACTGTACAAGCTTTTAGAGAAGCATGAGAAACTCTATAGGCTGGCCACCAAGAAACTCAGTGATGTGGAACTCGACCGTGAGGAGCTGTCCATAAAGGTTGATGAAGCAAATCAGACCACTGGAGCACTGAGGTTCGAAAATAACTTCTTGACTGAGAGGACCAAGAAACTTGAAGCGGAGCTGTTTCAAGTCAGAGCACAATTGGAGAGGACGTCAAGTGCAAAGCTGGACGAGATGTTAAGTGCTCAGAAATCTTCTTCAGATCGTACTGGATTGGGGTATGAATTCTCACTCTCTAATACTCCTACTGCTAGTACAACTGTGTTTGTTCCACTTGCTAATAACATTAAAACTAAGGATAAAAATGTTAAAACTGAAGTAGCTAGTGAGAACATAGACAAGGGCAAGTACATTCTAGGAGCACCTCCTAAAGTTGAGAAGAGGGAAACTAGAAACCCTAGGACTAAGAAGACTATCTCACAAAAGCCCAAACAGAAGAAGCCACATCTCTGTTATCATTGTGGTGTTGACGGTCATACTCGACCAAATTGCTATAAGTGGCTTGCCACTCAACAAAGCAATGGCATGATAGCATCTGGGAGCCAGAATCAGCTTCAGACTTCTCTCGCTCCTCTTGGAGATATTCTTAAAGCCCTCATGTTCCTTTCGAACTTGAACGGTTCATATTCTTCCCCCCTTCACTGGTTCAAGGGTCGACGAAAAGGAAAGGTTCTTCCAAAGGGTGGAAGGCAAAGGGATCTAAGTGATAGCAGTCACTTCTTCTTCTCTCTCCCTGTTTTTTTGTTGCATTTATTGTGTGTTTCTTTACTATTTTGAGTCAGTCTAGTTTTATACATTGTGTTGCTTTCTTTAGCCTATTTTTGTTTGTGTGTTTTCAACTTTATGTTTTATTTTTGCTCTTCTAATAAAAATAAAAATAAAAATTTGAAAAATTGAAAAATACAAAAACAGTGTGTGTTTGTGTGCATTGGTTCATGTAAACTTTTGAAATGGCCATTGAAACAGAGTTTTCTAAACTTTGTATCACCTGTAGCTTAAATAAGCATACTTCTGCACAATTAAGCAAGTGAGCTTTGTAGCTCTTTGTTTGTGATGAGTAAGGTTAAGTGATCTCTTCTTTTTAACACTCGTATCACTCTTTTTGACGGGTTGAACTAGAAAATCCTAAGAGAAAGGCATAAATAACCATCTCACCACTGTTACTCGCCAATCATAATATGACATCTGTATGCTTCGGCATAGCAAAAGTGCAATGTCAATGACATCTGTATGCTTCGGCATAGCAAAAATGCAATGTCAAAAGCTTAACATAATTGGGTATTTCTTTTCTTTCTCTTGTATGCCCATGCATGATATGCTTAATAAAAGAAAATATGCAAAGAAATAAAAAGCAAAAAGATCAAAAATGCTTTAAAATATGATTGCAAGCGTGTTTTCTAGGAGATGTGGGAGTTATAGGATGTACCTCAAAGGTGATAGTCCCCATCAAACAGTTATGATTGTGTGTGAGTTAAAGTGATTTTCTCATATCTCAAATCGTCATAACATTGAGACACTTATGCAATCTTGCGATACTTTCACACACAATACGCAATATTCTTTGCTATTCTTGATACATGTGCAGGTACAATGTGATTTGGCCATCACAAGGTTTACATGTGTTAATGTATGCTCACTAAACTGTCTTAACTTGTTTTTGAAATATAAAATTGGTTAGACTTGTTTAGTGTGTGTGTGTGTGCGTGTTTTGAGATACATGTGCATCAATATTTTTGTTGAGAGATGATTTTGAAAGCTTAATGTGTTGCTTGGATCTTTGGTGGAGTTGCATACTTGATTGCATTCATGTCTGTGTTTTTCTTCTTTTGAAAAACTGTTTTTAAAGGCATCTCTACACCTCCTCGATACCTCTCGACACCTAGCTGTCTGTCGAGCTTCTTAGACTTTTTCTTATCGCAGTCTCGACACATATCTCGACACCTGGTGGATCAATCGAGAAACTTTCTGTCTGCTCGATAGCTTCTCGACAGCTTCTGGATCGATCGAGGTTCCTTCATGGTTGATTCTTCTTTCTCGACACATGACCTCGATAGCTTCATCTGTCGAAGTGCTTTTTCTCAATAGCTGTCTCGATAGCAGGCTCGATACCTCTCGATACCTGCAGCTGTCGAGAATTACTGAGAGTGTATATATTAATACTTCGCGATTTCTCAGTCATTTCGCTCGAGCTCTCTTCCTCGACAAAACCTATTCTCTCTCTCAAAACACTTCTCTCTCCCTCCAAACCTCTTCCAAGGCCTTCTCAAGTGTTTTTCTCGATCCTCATCACTTGGTAAGCGTCTTATCCCTCATTATTCATGCATTTCATGTTTTTAAAACCCTAGGTTTTGGTGTTTTTGAAAATTTTTGGGATTTTTCAAAATTATTGAGTTTTTCATGAAATTGTTGGGTTGGTTTTATAGATTTGATCTTCAAAACCACATGCATTGCATCACATTAGCATTCTAATTGTATTTTCATGCATTTAGATGTGTGCCTATCTGCTGTGTGCTGTTAGGTTTGGATTGGGCTGAGCCCATGATGTTTTTATGTTGCATGTCACATGTTCATGCATTTTCATGCATACGTTCTTTCTTTTCAATATTTATCTTCCAATATTGAACAGCTTGGAACTTTTCTGTGTGTCTCTTCTTTTTCCCCCTCTCTATGTTTGCGTTAGTAGTGTCTATGGCACCTAAACGTAAGTCCATTCCATCCTAGAACCCTCTGCGTTTTAAGGGATCGTCTTCTTCCGATTCTACTCCACTTTCTATCCGGTTCGGTGATAAGAAAGCCCATAAGGACTTCTCGAAGAACTTTTCTAAACGAGGTGTTCATTCGGAATGCCACGTTGTCCTGGTAGACTTTGCCTACACCGACCTTCCCGATGTCATACACAGTGGGGCTTAGGAGTCACTGTGTGACGTCCCGGTCACATGTCCACTCGTGCTGATACAGGAGTTTTACTCCAATATCCACGAGATCGATTCTTCAGTACCTATTTTCTACTCTAGCGTTCGAGGTACGCGCTTTGCAGTCACTCTGGAGTTAGTCTCCGAGGTGCTTCATGTCCCTAGGGTGGATCATCCTGATTACCCTAGCTGTGAGCGTCTATGGACTGTGTCCAAAGACGAGATGATCTCAGCGTTCTGTGAGCGTCCTTCCTCTTGGGGAGATCATATGTATACACCATGTCGACCTTTTGCTAAAGGTCCTCGTTTCCTTAACATGGTGATGACCTTTGTTTTGCACCCACTTTCTCACTACAACTCTATCACAGAGCCTCGTGCTCGATTTTTGTTGTCCCTCCTAGAGGATCTCTCTATAGACTTTCCTTCACACTTTATCTTTTCCATCATAGATGTCTATAGAGATACGGCTACCCGTGATAAGCTCATTTTCCCTTCTGCTATCACGAGGATTCTTCGCCGTTTTTCCGTCCCATTCCCTTCGTCCGATCCTTACCATGTCATGTCTGCCATAGACGCCGCTACCGTAAAACGTAGCGAGGCACAGTTTCGATCGAGACAGTCCGACGGTGCCACTCCTTCCTCCCGTCCGATTACATCCAGATCAGCTCGAATGTCTGCTGCTTCTTCCTAGGGCGATGTCACCTTAGGAGACATCATGGCGCAGCTTCAGCGCATGGATGCTCACCTCGATACACTCTCCTTGGAGTTGTATCAAGTGAACGTTCGTGTTGGTCACATCGCCAGGCGACAGGCGACCATGGGCGGCTTTGCTCTAGAGGTTTCTCCTCTACCACCTCATGTGTCGACTGAGACTGAGGCTGATGATGATGGTGATGACGATGATGCTTCTGAGGATGATGATGATGGAGATGCGAGCTCTTCTGCTGAGATGTCTACATGACACTCTGCCCTTTGTCACTCGTGACAAAAATGGGGAGTAGTTTTTGGTACGAGAGTAGTCATGCTTAAGGGGAGTGTTAGCATAGGACATTTTTGTTAGGAGGAGTATGGGTTGAGGGATGTAGTGAGATGATCATATGTATTTTTTTTCTTTTCCATCTTTTTAGAGATACATTGATCATGTATTGACATACATTATACTTATTTTCTTGATATATATGATGATGTATGTTTTTCTTTCACCTACCTTTACATGTGTTGTTTCTTTTCTGTCTTTATACACATGATTCTTTACTTGTACGCAATCTATTATTTCTGTTTCACACAAATATACCTTGATGTGTTTTGTTTATAAGTGTTTCAGAATTACAAGTTGTCAAAGTCTACTTGCCATAAACTCTCTTCTTGCAAAGTTTTTCAAGAGTTTGTGTTAGGATAGATTTTACTGTATGTAACAATTGAAGTATGAGTTAAAGTGTTTTATGACTTCTCTCATATTTTCATTTGTTTGTTGTGGTTTTGTCACGGATTGCCAAAGGGGGAGATTGTTAGGACATATGTAGTTCAAGTTTGTGAACATATGTCGCTATTTTATGTAATTGGCTTATCCTTAGACAAAACGCACTTTACTTGTAATTGGGTAGATCTAGGATGTGTTTAACACCTCAAGAAACAGTGTTTCAAGATTCAGTGTTGAAGCCATCAAAGTCTGCCCAAGAAACAAGCAAGGAAGTGAAAGTTACTAAAGTTCGACACCTACCTCGACACATGCATCTATCGAGCTTTAAGAAGTTGTTTTACCCCGAGCCTCGACAGCTTCTCGACAGATCCTCGACACCTCTATCTGTCGAGAATTAAAGAAAACAGATTTTCAGTTCTGTTTCAAGTCCAGTCCGTGAATGTGTCTTTGGGACTTCTTTTCTCCTAACCCTAGACATATAAAAGGATTGTTTTAAGGGCTGTAAAAGATGATGCAAGTTTTTACAAATGCAAGTTGCACAATCATTGAGAACTTCTTATTCATGCAATTTGTGATCTGAACGACAAAGTTCGTGCCCTAGTTCATCTCTGATGATTTGAAGAACTTTGCAGCCAACAACTCTCTCTCTCTTGTTGGTGTTTGAAGTCGCGTACTGGGATCCGCACATCTGATTAGTCACGTACTTAGGAGCCGTGCATTGAAAATGAGAAACTGTCACTACAGAACAAGTCCAATTGGGTATTGGGGTAAGAATTCAACTGTAGGTTGGTATGGTACTTGGGATTCCTTACTTGTAACTGCTTGTTGTGATAATAGTGGAGTTTCGGGAGTGGTGACCTTAAATCACCCGGTGGGGTTTTTGCTGTAAGGTTTTCCCCATTCGTAAACAAATCACCGTGTCTTTTATTTTCCGCTGCATTACTTAGTTTTAGTAATTTGTTTATGCTGCCACGTGATATTGCATGTTAATTTGATTAATTAATAACTGGGCTAATTAATTAATCTAAGTTATCACAAGGGGTCAACGCGTTTGTGGCCTGTCACTTAGTAATTGAGAGAAGACTTCCACTGGAACTTCTGTGGCACCATCAAACCCCGAACTTGTCAACATGAGTGCAATTACCTTTCGAGACCGCTGTGACGCTTGCTCTAGGCCAAGATGTTTCCTCTTTCCTTCAGACCCAATTTTTCCACGATGTAAGTTTCCACCATGTTCCATGCTAAGGTACTCAGACCTGATACCAAGCCTCTCAATCATCATAGGACTCCTAATCATTACTTGAGGCAAGTTATCAAGAACTCCATAGAACTCCACTTTCTGGTTTTCTTCCACTCTATCCATAAGGGGAAGTGCACTATCAGGTACACAGTTCAATGTAAACATTGTCTCTGGCAAAAAAGGTGCATCATCTTCAATGGAATTTTTACCATTTAAAATAGAATTTGGATGCATGTTTGATGCATTGTCCAACATGGAATTACCATAGCCCATGTAGCGATCTTCCTTGAATGCCACACGCCTTTTGTTCTGCTTCTCAAGAAGTCTTAGATAAGAAGACATCTCTTCAGGTGTACGTTTGTCTGATTCATGATCCCCAGATGACAACCTATAGGGTTTGCTAACTCTATACTTCTCAATAAACTGATTATACCATGTTTCAGACAGTTCTTCATTCCTGAATCTCTGGGAAACATTATCAATCTCAGACTCACCATATCTTGATCCAACGCTAAACCCTGCCCTTGATTGAATCTGCACAGTTGAATCCATAATGTTGATCAACGTAATGCATATTGTTCAGGAGGAGAAATAACCAACTAAAAAAAGAGGCATAGTACCATCTAGCCAAACTATCTTGAGCCATCAAAAATCCAAAAGATATGATAGTTTAATGATGCAGAAAGCAGAATGAAATTTTTATTTTTATTTAATTTACAAGTCAATTGTATTTTTTTTTTCTTTAAAAGATTGTATTTTATTTTTGGGCCTTGGTAGTTAAATCAGCTTATTAGTATTTTTTTAATTTCCTAGAGTAAATGGTATTTTTTGGTAGGTCGAGTAAATGGAATTTTTGTCATACAATAATTGGGATTTCCCAAGTCATTTAGAATTTTAGATTCCCTCAGTCAATTAGAATTAGATTTTCCCATATAAGTCAGAATTAGGGCTTAATATATGAGCAAAGTATTGTACTCCTATGGACACAGATTATTTTGATGAAGAATTAAATTTCTCTTGAAATCCCAATGCTATGGTGCTGAATCCAATCAACAAAATCATTGTCAAATATCAAATCCTATCCCCAGGCTTGATAATATGTTGGATTTTTTCTTTTCCTATAAAAAATCATAAACAATAATTTCTAAACTAATATCTTTAAGACATCCATTAATTTTTTCCTACTTTATATCAATACCCACAATTAGGGGTGTTTACCAAACCGCAAAAACTGCACCAAAACCACCCGCAAAATGGCCTAACCACACCGCAAGTAACAATGCATTGCACCGCAAGTAACAGTGCACCGCACCGCAAGTAACAGTGCATCGCACCACACCCTCTTTATATATTAATATATTAATTTTTTTAATATTAAATATAATATTAATAGTTTAATAGCCCTAGGTTTTTTTTTTAAAAAAAAAAAGTTTAATAATCATAGCAAGTGTTGATTAGAAAAGTCAGCCCAAAATAAAGGAAAACTAGTTCAATAGTTTAAAACTTGACCAAAAAAGAAAAGGAAAAATTAGATTTGTACTGGCCAAGAAAAACCCAAAATTTGAAAATTATGTTGACTTCAAAATGCATCATATACACTGCACCATACATGTAACTACAAAAATAAGGTACAATATGATTATGATTTTGGCTAAATTTTAAATCGCACTGCATCATACATGTGACCATAAAAATAAAATCATGTACAATTATAATTTTAGTTAAACCTCACTGTAAAGTGCTTTAATACAAACATATCGGCAATCAAAAAAAAAGTAGACGTATAAAAAAAGAAGAGGAAATTAGAGTATCATTACCCTTTCTTTCTTTCTTTTTCACATTTTTGCATGTCGTTCAAGAAATTCAATAAATTTGTCTGCATACTGATACTGTAGGTCCATGTCTCCAAAAATGGTAGTCATTTCCTTAGCTTTGTCCCGGTAAGTCTTTCCCTCCTCTTCCTTCATAACCAACGTTAGTGTCTCAGCTATGGAGTCCCTGGTAAATGACCCATCTTCCTCATTTCTAGGAACCTCAACTCCTACCAGCTTCTCTCCTAAAGACCTTGCGATCGGCCCTTGGTCCGCCAAGAAGGGCAACATAATAAGTGCACGTCCGAATTGTAAAGCCTCTGTAACTGAACTCCAACCACAGTGAGTCAAGAATCCCCCAACAGACTCGTGAGCTAATATTCTTAACTGAGGTGCCCAACTTGTCCAAACAACCCCACGACCTTTTGCTCGTTCCTCGAACCCTTCAGGTAGCTGAACCGAGTCCCCACCGGCCGAATCACTTTGCTTCCTTAGAGCCCAAAAGAATGGCAACCCTGATTGCTCTAGCCCAAGTGCCAACTCGGTGAAATCTTCTTGACTAGGTCGAACTTCACTTCCGAGTGCTATATAAACCACTGACCCTTTCTCTTGCTTGTCTAACCACTCAACAATTGAATACCAAGTGCTATTACCTTCACTGTCACTGCTCTCTTGGGCCAAGGTTGGCATTAAGCCCACAGGAATTACAGGAATGTCATGAAGCTCTCCAAGGAGCTTCACCCATTCATTTTCGATCTCCATGCAAGTTTTGACAGCCAGGGCTTTGGTGCCTGAGAGCACAGTCATGAAACGAAATAAGTCAGAAACATGGGAAGAATTTTCTTCGAAGACTTCGAAGACTTTCTTCGCCTCATACAGCCGAAACACTATTTTGGTTGGGAAAGAAACCCATTTGGGAGGGACCAGAAAGTGCTGGAGCTCCGTCGGTGGATCATGAGCGTCTTGATTTGTTGGTCCGAATAAACATAGTGATGATGCCTTGAAAATACTGAAGAAGACCCGGGAGATGCCTAGCTTAGTAGCGATTGGTGGCAACCAGTGAGGGGTAAAGTCGTGAATAATCCAATCAGGAGCTGAAGATTCTAAAAAGTGAGACAAAGGCTCTTCGAGACCATCGTGGGCTATCTTAAGGTAGGGGATTATGTGGTGTGCTACGTCCATGGTAGCCTCTGCGTTTTCAGGCAAGTTCTCTACACGAGGTAAGGGAAGTTTCACTAAAGTTATCAAGGGGTTTAAATGTGGAGGTATACTTGGGAGGCGATCGATGTTTCTTGGTGTGGATATGAATGAAATACGATGACCCTTTTGTGCAATGAGTTTGCTGAGCTCTAAAAATGGGATTATGTGACCGAAGGCTAACCATGGAAACATGGCAATGTGAAGCTTCTTAGGCTCAGCCATAGAGTTCATGGGATTGGTAATGGTCTTCTGACTTCTCAGTTTATCTTCTCACTTTTGATGCTCTGCAAAGAAAGAAATAAAAAACTAGAAGAACAAAAATGGCATAATCGTCCCACACTCTGTGGGGTTGGTTTTATGACTTTGTCGATGGCATAATTATTGCTGTTGTAGGGCGAAAGAATGATGTGACCTGATTTTTGCCTTTTGTGGTCATTATTTCCCACTGAAGCAAATACACAAGTGGATGTCGGCAATATCCAATGGAACACTGTTTTAGGAAATGCTTCTTGTAGATAGATAGGCCTTGTTGGACAATAATCATCACACGTGTGTTTTTTTTTGTTTTGGGGGGGGGGGGGTGTTGATTTTAAATAAATAAAAAATCGTCATTGAAGATTAAGGAATATGTTAATAAGATTAAAATTAAATTAATGCATAATAATAAAATTAATATCTATTCAGTGTCAATAAAATATAGACAACAGATGAATTCATTCATGTATCAAATAGAGTTTAGAATTTCTTTTACATGGTGAAAATCAGATTTAATTGATTTTGTATTAACTTCCATGGCAACTTCCCTTCGACAATAGTAACTTCAAACAGTCAACAGATCACAACCCAGACGATATGCATGGCCCTTTCTTGTAGTCCACCACAAGGCTTCTTTAAGGTATGGGACCCAATGCATGGTAAGGACCGTCGATGGAGGAAGTTTAGGTAGGCATAAATGCATAACAATTAACGAACTTCACAGAATTTATTGAACGAGCCAGATCAGGAGGAACTTTAGGTAGGCAATCAATATTTCGAGGAGGGTTATTAATTTGTTGCTTTTTATCACAGCTTTATTTTGGATAATTTAACTTTTTAACTTTTTGAAAATAAGTTAATTTTAAACTCTTTATCTCACATTATGCAAATAAACTACAGAAAATAAGTTGTTGTCAAAAGCTATAGCACGAGGAAATGACAATGCGAAGCTTATTAACATCGGGCGCCATGTATCAGTTAGTTTTGATCTTTATTGTTGTCAGCTTAAACGTCTTTCTGAACAACACTAGCCAATTCTCACAAAGGTACCTTCTGTTCTCGCCATTACTTGCAAGGTCTTTTGTAAATAGAAACAGCCTTTATGATGAGAGAGGCTCTTGTTTACTAGAATGACTGCGACCACCTAAATAATTCATGCACATGGATGACGGAACATGGTCAGGTCCGTCGTCCTATCAAAGTGAATAGTGCAGCGAGTTATGAAAAGTAGAGGGGGCATACGATAAAAGTAGCATATCATTTCACCTGTTATTGACCATTAAAGTATTTAAGAAACGGGACCCACCCCACCCACCATTCTCATCACGCGAGAGAACGGAATATCAGTACCCAAACATTATTACTCCGCTAACAAAAGCCTTCCAAGAATAACATATTCATTCAACTACAAGTGATATGCTCTCCCAGAAGTAAAGACGTGCAATAGAGAAAAAAGCCATTATGTGGTTGAGAAAGTTTTTAGATCGATGCTAGCTGGGTTGGCGAGAAAGACATGGAGGATCAAGCCGGGCATATCTTTTCAGTTTTCACTTTCAGTGAAATGATGTTCTGTTTTATTTCTGGCGTCACTGGCATGCCTCAAGACTCCAGTGCACCACCATCCGAGATGACCAGGTAACTTGGGCCATACACCCCCAGGCCCCAGCCAACACAGATGATATGGGCCCTATGGCGGAATCGCAGTTCTTAAACACAATATATGCGATGTATCACTAGTTAGGGAAAAAATTGTCAAGGTAGGAAGCAAACAAAGTCCTTCTTCGACACACCCATCTATCCCATGCCTTTTTGCTTTTGCATCCACACCGCACGCACATTAGCAACAAAAAGGGGATGACCCCAGCAGAAATACATTGTGTGGATTCAAATGAAGTTACAAAACAACATTCAACGAAATTCAAATTTAACAAGATCCATTCCTATAATCAAACTATACATAAATTATGCATAGGTCATGTTAGAAAATAGAGGTCGGGTCTTGGTTTCATGGTAAGTGCCATGCACCCCCCAGAGCAACATGTCATGGGTTCAAGTACGGCTATCTCATAATCACTTCTCTCAAACCCCATAGAAGTGGGAATTCTAACTCTGAGCACTGAATGTGCTACCCTCTGTTAGAAAATATGCAAAAGGCGGTGCCATTTAGTACCAAAAAAGAGAGCTGTGCATCGCAGAAGTACCGAGGTCAATATCACCCACACGTGCAATGAATGATCAAAATATTAGCAAAGCTATTTACTTGAGGGGGACATCAACCTATTTTCATCAGCATCATGCTTTGATGTAGCATCCCCACCCATCAATTCCTGAAAGCCCTCAACCTTCACTGGTGGAGCTCTAACAATGCCCATGCTCCTGCAGGCACACAGGAAATTCACAATAATGCAGTCAGGAATTTCTTAATTTCTTATTCTAACAAACCATTGGTGGAAAGCATTCTTCTTTGGGGGTTTTCTTACTGTGTCTGGACTTGGGGAATTTGAAGCGAAGGCATCTGTCTAAATTGACTGCCAGTTTGAGCATGGAGATTTGACACTGCAGCAATTTGTTGTGCCCGTAACTGCATCTGGGGATGTCTAGCATTGATATTGTTGAAGGAATTACCATCCATCGGTAATTCTGATGGGTTTTCAATCTTGACTTGTACCATTGGTCTGTCCTTCTCCATATCCATAACAGGGCGAGGAGTGGATGGTTGGCGTCTTCGGATTCTATCAAACTGCTGCTGCTGCTGCTGCTGCTGCTGAAAAGTCAAATTTTGGGGATGAACAATTGGCTGCATCTGCGGATGTATTTGTCTAGGCATCTGTACGTTCACCAAAAATTATAATGATATCAGCATACTAATAATGCCACGCTAGATCCTTAACAAATGGGAATATATATATATATATATTACGCAAGTCAACATTGAAAATCTACCGACACCTAAAACCTATAAACTTGCAGAAAATTTTAGAAAACTGGAATCCAGCTTGCCAAACTTCGTCCACACTAAAAGCTTGTGCTAAGAAAATAAACAATGACAACGGGTGCAAAAATGTTCATAAAAAACACCATTTCTTTGAACAATCCTCTGAGTTATGGAAAAAATGGGGTGGCAGTTTGTTAAAGGTTAGATACCATAACTTGATATATAGGAAAAGATCCTACTACAAATTTGACTTAGCTAGCTGAATTTGCAATTCCATAAACAATTTATCACACTGTACAAGGAACCGAGGTAATAGGCAAGTAAAATTCAGAGAACCAAATGTCGATGCATATACCTGCTGGGGTATTCGAAGGGAACTATGCTGCAGTGACTGCAGCTGCGACTGGATTCCCTGAAGTTGCTGAGTTTGCTGTGCCAAATTCCTGGAGCCATCCTTTACATGCTCCACTAAAGGGCCCAAATTACTTGTGAGAAAAAAGAAATATGTGAGATTAAATAACCATTTATCTTACTAATGTAAAAGACAAGCACGCTCAAATTTGAAACAATTTATACCTAAAATAAGTGAGAGACTAAATTTGAAGAGCAAAACCAATTTCCTTATATTTTGACCCTTTCAGACTTGTTACCTCGATCTTTTCACAAGTAATGCCATATGGCATAATAGAGATTTTTGTGGACATTGATTTGCCCTGGAGCCTGTTTAACATATAGGCTATTCAATAAAATATTGAACCATTTAAAGCAATTTGTTTGGTCTAATCAAGCCATCAAAAAATTATGCAATCAGTTATGGTCACTAGATCAGACCTGCTAAAAACATGTCATCTCTTGGCCATTAAATGGGCTATAATGCTATAAAGTTGCTGCAAAGGTGGGTTCCAGCAGGGTATGCTTGAACCAGATTGCAAGTGGAAGGGCATGTACTAGCACTCCAAATTAGATGGGCTTTAATGGTAAGTTAGTAATTATACACACTCAGTAGGTCTAGAATCCATGACATTAATCTCCATCCCATTATTATGGGAGGAAGAAGTGCCAGTTGAGCCATATTTACTCATTTCAGGAAGCACTAATCAATCAGCAAGATTATGAAAGAACGATTATATGCAGGGAGAGAGAGATTACTTTCAAAGCCACAAATAAATTACAGGGAAACTTTTTGGCCCTCACACAGTTCTTTAGTTTCACTTTGCATTTAAAATATATAAATTTAGAGAGAGAGAGAGAGAGAGAGAGAGCGAGCTATCATATAGAAGCAAGAAATTTTTTTATTGTATTACCAGTCAAAGACAAGACACAAAACAAAAAATGAAAACATCTTTCCCAATTGAAGCGAGAACATGCTTATTCCAGACAGAATTCAAGATCAATTAGCCACACAACTATAAGTTGACCATGTATATATTTTGTGTGGGAATATGCATGCACACAGACACAAAATAAATATACAAATTCAGTGTTCCTATCTCTCTGCAAAAACTGAAGGGGAATAAAAACCAACACGAAAGTTAAATACAATTTATGTTCTGAAAGCACAATGTAAAAGATATTTTATAGTTACCTATATCCCAATGTTTTAAGGAACATCTTAAGTAGTTCGGTAGCTGAACACTGCTTTCTGTAACTATCAGCAAGAACTTTCAATATCCGGCCTAATTTACAGACATGACAGCTTAGTAATTGAGAGAAGACTTCCACTGGAACTTCTGTGGCACCATCAAACCCCGAACTTGTCAACATGCGTGCAATTACCTTTCGAGACAGCTGTGACGCTTGCTCTGGGCCAAGATGTTTCCTCTTTCCTTCAGACCCAATTTTTCCACGATGTAAGTTTCCACCATGTTCCATGCTAAGGTACTCAGGCCTGATACCAAGCCTTTCAATCATCACAGGACTCCTGATCATTACTTGAGGCAAGTTATCAAGAACTCCATAGAACTCCACTTTCTGGTTTTCTTCCACTCTATCCATAAGGGGGAGTGCACTATCAGGCACACAGTTCAATGTAAACATTGTCTCTGGCAAAAAAGGTGCATCATCTTCAATGGAATTTTTACCATTTAAAACAGAATTTGGATGCATGTTTGATGCATTTTCCAACTTGGAATTACCATAGCCCATGTAGCGATCCTCCTTGAATGCCACACGCCTTTTTTTCTGCTTCTCAAGAAATCTTAGATAAGAAGACATCTCTTCAGGTGTACGTTTGTCTGATTCATGGTCCCCAGATGACAACCTATAAGGTTTGCTAACTCTATACTTCTCAATAAACTGATTATACCATGTTTCAGACAGTTCTTCATTCCTGAATCTCTGGGAAACATTATCAATCTCAGACTCACCATATCTTGATCCGACACTAAAACCTGCCCTTGATTGAATCTGCACAGTTGAATCCATAATGTTGATCAACCTAATGCATATTGTTCGGGAGGAGAAATAACCAACTAAAAAAAGAGGCATAGTACCATCTAGCCAAACTATCTTGAGCCATCAAAAATCCAAAAGATATGATAGTTTAATGATGCGGAAAGCAGAATGAAATTTTTATTTTTATTTAATTTTACAAGTCAATTGTATTTTTTTTTTCTTTAAAAGATTGTATTTTATTTTTGGGCCTTGGTAGTTAAATCAGCTTATTAGTATTTTTAATTTAATTCCCTAGAGTAAATGGTATTTTTTGGTAGGTCGAGTAAATGGAATTTTTGTCATTCAATAATCGGGATTTCCCAAGTCATTTAGAATTTTAGATTCCCTCAGTCAAATAGAATTACATTTTCCCATATAAGTTAGAATTAGGGCTTAATATATGAGCAAAGTATTGTACTCCTATGGACACAGATTATTTTGATGAAGAATTAAATTCTCTTGAAATCCCAATGCCATGGTGCTGAATCCAATCAACAAAATCATGGTCAAATATCAAATCCTATCCCCAGGCTTGATAATATGTTGGATATGATGGTCGGAGCCTCAGTATCCCACTGATTTCATTGAGAGATTTCTTGGAGTGGGACATTCAAGTAGGAGGCCTCAGGTCATTTTGGATGTGATGAGACCGTAGAGGAAGTGCCAATTCTACTGGCCAGGCCTAAAGAAACATGTTGCTTGGATCATTACTCATTAGTCCATGTCATAAATGTCAGTTGGTCAAAAATAGGAAGCAGAACACTGGCTTTTACACACCACTTTTGATACCTGAGGTCTTGACCACCCTTCAAAAGATGTTACTATGGATTTTGTACTTGACTAAATTCTTGTGGTAGTGGATAGATTCTCCAAAATGGCACATTTATCACATGTTCCAAAACTCTCATGCCTCTTAAGGTTGACAAGCTTTATTTAGACAATCATCAAATTATACGGCATTCTCATGAACATCATGTCTGATAGGGAAGTTAGTTCTTATGTTCATGAGTTAGTTCTAGAAACCCCTTTAACACATTTTAGGCACGAAGCTAAAATTTTCTATGGCATACCATCCCCAAACAGATGGTCAGACCAAAGTAGTTAGTAGTTGCCAAGTAGTTAGTAGTTGCCAGTTGCCACCGTAACCTATTTAAGATGTCTTGTGGGTGAGCATGTTAGGAATTGGGACTCCATTCTCCCTACAGCTAAGTTTACCTATCATTCTACCGATAGGTCCATAGGCATTCGTTCATTTGAAGTTGTGTTGGGGAAGCCGTTAGATTTAGTCCCATGCCACTTATTGCGGAGGTTTATGTCATGGTTCGTATCAAGCCCAAGCAGTTTCCTTCAGGAACAGTTAGGGAACTACAAGCTCGTAATGTCAAACCATTCAAGGTGCTAAAACAAATTGGTCTGAATGCATATGTCAATGATATCCCACCTGACTATGGTATCAGCTCAACTTTTAATATCAATATTTCATTTATTACAAAGGTAAAGTCATACCAAATGAATTTGAGGAACCTTCTCTTGAGCCAATAACCAATCCTATGAGTGTTGTTAAAAGCGAAGCTCGAAGCCCCAAGGCTCCAGCGCTTTTTGCCTCAAAAGCTAAGCTCAATCAAAGAAGCACGGTTTAGGCGGGCTTTATTGCACTTTTTCAAAAAGCTCAAAGCGCGCTTCTTGGAGCTTTTTTATATTTTCCAAAAAAAAAAACCAAAACTGAATTAAAGCTATAGGATCTTGACATTATTGATATGAACCATTGATTTTGTATATATTTAGTGTAAATTACTTATCAAAAAATATATAAATATATTTTGAGTATAACTTGTCCTAAAACCCAACACACAACCTCCCAGATCTTCTCTATTTTTATTTTTTCTCCTTGAAACAATAACCCACCTAGCTCCTTGGTACCAATTACCATGTTGCAATGTCCTCGTATTTTTAGCTCATTCATGAAAAAAAAAACGTATGATATAATATATGTGGTAATTGTTTAGTTACTTTAGTGGTTGATTTTGAAGATAGCAAACTAATTCTTCCAGAGTTATAGTCACTAAGTGATTAAATTATTAACTAATATTACTAATTAGTCACAGGGCATTATAGATATGGGAGATTTAAGAAAGGATATTACATGGAAATACTGATATCTAGCTTATCCAAAAATAAAATAAAATGACTTGACTTGCAATTTTTGTGTTAAAATTACAAAAGTAGGGCATATCTAAATGTTATATGAATTATATAAAAAGTTTTACTTCAATTTATATGATAATTTGATCATTTGATTGTTGCATTTCTCATTAATAATAATTTTTAAATGTTTTAAATTATTCTTTAAAAGTGTGCGCTTCACTTCAATTAGGCACGCGCTTGCACTTTGCGCTTTGCACCTAGGCTCCAAGAGCCCTTTGCACTTAAGTGCGCCCCTCGCTTTTACCAACACTGATCCTATCCCTCATCCCATCCCACTAAACCCTTCACCAGCACTCAGAATCTATAGATGCTATTTTGGATGAGGAAATAGTTTTCACTAGGGAAGAAGTTGTTCCAAAGCACTCTTAGGTGAAGAAGGCTAAGGTCTTTTTTGTTTCTTCCTTTTATTTCTTATTTTTGGAAATACATTCTGCATTGAGTGAACAATGACTTTAAAAATAAAAAAAATGCAAATATGAAAGAAGCTAATTTCCTGAATCCTAACTCTCCTTTCCTTCCCATTTACACATACAACATTAATTCACATAAATCTGCTCTCCCATGCCATAATCCTAATAGAACAGTTATATGATTAGTAAACTAAAACACTTAAATCTTAGTACAAATTTAGCTTAGCAATACAGTTGAAATTAAGGGAACGAACCTTGGACGACGCCGTATTGGACGAAACACCAACATCTTGTGCGGAATTCTCCAGCGTGAAGTACACGTCATCGCCGTGCAATTGCAAATCTGCAAAATCAAATGGCGTCAATCACAAACCGTTGGTTGATTTCCATTAAGGAATAGTAAGAGGTGGAGATTGAAGCAGGAACTCACAAGTTGGATTGAGCTTGGAAACAGAAAGAGACGAAGAGGAAGAGGAAGAAGAGGGATTGGAGCGGAGGAAGAGAGAGACGCTGGCTTTGTCGAAGAGGAGAGCTCGAACGCGGAGTTGGAGGAGGATCTGAGGCCTGGATTTGGAGTCGTCGACGCGCATGAAGGAATCCCATGAGGATGGGGAGTCGAGGAAGTGGAGGAAGATGGCGTAGTTGGAATCGCCCAGCCACGTCCGCCATACTCCGACGCTCTCGAGCTTTCTGGCCAGCTCGTAGCCGCGACCGTCGTCGCCCAGTAGAGCCATCCGATCACTGCTCTCTCTACTCCCTACTCTCTACTCTCAACTCTCAACTCTCAGCCAATACTGGATTTTGCTGCTGCTTAGCGTTTCGCCGTTTGGGGATTTGGCTTCTCAGGATTGGGTGTGTGAAGGACCACTGTTTTGCATTTAGGAGCCCAATTATTTTCCGACACAGTACGGCTGTAAATGCACCAAGCCATTCCTAATAGCTCAAGTTTGATACTATAAAAAGGTCGTTTATTATTGTTTGTTTATAAACCATTTAAGCTTAAGTTTTAGTTTTAAGCTTGTTTAATAAACAAGTCAAGTCTAAATAAAAAATATTGTTCATAAACAAGCTCATGATCATCAAGGCTCGATACAAAAATAACAAAACAAATTAAGTCTAAGCTTATTTATGAGTTTGGTAATAAAATTGATATGAACTTGACATATAAACTCATATCTTTTTAAGAATTTAATTAATTATAAGTTGAAACTCACCAAATAGGCTAGATAATAAATTTGATATAGGTTTTATAATATACTTATGTTGGATTTCAAACTCAAAAACATGATATTGAGCTTGAGTTTGGGCTTAATATAAAACTCGAGCTTGGCTTGACTAAGGAACCGAACAAAACCAAATCAAGCTAAGTCAAGCCAAGCCAAACTCAAACTTTTATAGTTTATAACAAACTCAAACTTGAAAATTATTTATAGGCTCGTATCAAGCTCAAGCCAAGCTTGAACATTTTACTTTTACTGTCGAGCTGAGCTTGAACATTCACTACTCGATAAAACTCGGCTTGTTTACAACCCTACGACACAGAACAGTAAAGATTTTTTTTTTTTTTTTAGAAGAGAGAATTAGTTATACTAGGTGCTTGTTTGGTTTTATTTTTTATTTTTTTTATTAAGGGAAATTGCAATAGTGTTTACCGTGTTTTTTAGTGTTTTTTTTCCCTTAATGGAAAAGAGTAATACTATAATTACAAATTCGGACTAGTTCTCATTAAGGCTACGTTTGGATTGCGCATTACACGTTCATGTCTACATCTGCCTTCTTTTTTTCCTTTGTTTTTCCTTGACCAACACCTCTTGCACTGTTCATGGGACATGAACAGTGCAAGTGGGCAAAGCTACAGTGTTAAAAGAGTGGACAGTGTTGCAGAAATTATTTTTTTATTGTTTTTCAGTTTTCAGTAAAATAAGTAGTATCCAAATGCACACTAAGGCTCAGTTAAATAACTTTTTTACCTACTAATAATACTCATCACATTAGTAGCTTGTAAAAAAAGAAATTGTAAAAAAGTTTGAATATCTAGCATTTTCCAATCAAAAATGTTTTTAGTTGATTAGGAAAGTGTAAATACTAGGGGTGTAAACTCAAAACTGTTTTAGGTTAAGCAAAAAAAAAAACAATTTCCCCCTTTAAACAAAAACCTTCAACCCTTTACAGTGTCTATAAACAACCCCTCCCACAAGTAATGAACAACAATCCTAATCTCTGTCTCCTCACTCTAAACATCTTTGTTATCAACCTTCCTTCAGAGTATGGTTGAACAATGGCAAAATAGGATACTAGCAAAATAGTAACTTGAGTGATTCAGAGGTTGGCCTTTACTTGTTCTCATTAAACTTGGACCTGAAAGGATATGCCGTGTGCGTTTGGAAACCCTTTTCAACTGCTATTTTGCTTAATTTATGAACTGTTTGCGGGTGGTCTCAAAGAAAGCAGTTTATCTTTTCTTTTTTGCTTTAGTTAGCTTATTCTCTAAACAGCCATGGCTACTATTTGTAGATTCCACCTAATGTTTTTGGTTAAGAGCATTCTCATCATATGTTTCCAAAAAAAATGTCATTTTGAGACACCAAACACCAACTTTATCATTTTATCACATCATTTTACAATATATCATTTATCAGATGTTTTATCCTTCAATTCTATACATTAAAATAATATTTACTACACATTAAAATAATATATTAACTCCTCCCTATAATCATCATCATCAACAACAACAACAACAACAACAACATTAACGGCACAACCACCACTGCCACAACAACGGCCACAGCCACCACCGGCACAAACCCACATCCACCAATGCCACCTCAAAAAAAAAAAAAAAAAAAAAAAACACACGCACACACACAACTAGAGAGATCAGCACAAACCCACATCCACCAAATCAAACAAACCCACATCCCAAATCCACCAAATCAATTATAAAATTAATTACAATTTACACTAAAATCAAAAATTGAATTGGACATACACCGAGACATTTTGAATTAGACGCCTCTGTCGCTGTCGCTAAGAGAAGTTTTCACTTCCAACCACCGTGTCATTCACACTAGAGTTCCTCTTCGTCGCAAAGTAGGTCAGTGGTCAGTGGCGAGCCTGGGCGGTCTCTGTCTCTCGGCTTGGTGAGATCGGCGTGGCAAGATCTCAAATTAAGAGATCGGCATGGTGAGACGACGATAAGAAAAAACGAAATCAGCGTGGCCAGACACAGAGAGAGAGAGAGAGAGAGAGAGAGAGAGAGAAAGAGAGATGTGTTGCAGCGGAGAGAGACATCTGATAGAAGGAGAGAGAAAAAATGAATTAAATAAGCCAAACAATGTTTGGCATAGATGTCTATACCGTCTCATATTTGAGACGGTACTGTAGATATGTGCCAAAATTTTTGGCATTTGAAACACCTCATGAGGCTCATATTTTGGAGTTTTGGTGTGCCAAATGCCAAATATTTGACATTTGGCACACCTGATGAGAGTGCTCTAAAAAGTCCACCACAGTTAACTTATTGCAGGTCCTTCTATATGATTTTTGCTCAAAATTCCACTACAGTGTTTGCTTCTTGCAAATCTCACTCTACTTTTTTCTATATTATTTTTAGCAAAAAAAAAAAAAAAAACAGGTCTTTTTCTGTGATACCTTCGACAAATTACATAAGACAAAAAACTATATAAGTTATTCCCAAACTAGAATTTGGCTGCTGCGGTCTAGCTGAACAAATAATTTATTTGTAGAAGTTATATTAGCTAATGACTAGTGAATCCACGCTCTTGTGTTACCTTGACTCGAACCCATTTTCACTTACTGCCATACATGCCTTTCCTTCCATTCTTTTTTTTTTTTTTTAAGGTAAGAAAAAAAAAAAAAGTTATGCTTGTTGAGCTTTATGGAGCCTAGTTGTGTTTGATCTGATTGACGACCCAACCTGACCCGACCTGAATATTGTTGCGTGATTTTTAATGAGAAATTTTCTGAGACTTAGTCCATGGAGTGGAGACTTGGGCCGATAGGCCTAAACTGTAGCACTCATGGACAAGCCTTCTGGGGGTCTGGGGGCAATGCTAGTGGGAAAAAAAAGTTTGGCCCACTTTATAGCTCATTATGAATCTTGTATGCAGGATATAGAAAAACATTATTTTGGTGATTAGGGTTTTTTGTTGTTGTTTTTGAGAGAGTAAAGAATCGCACAATCGCACTTTTTATTTTTCTCTGATAATAGTGAAATTCGTGCAACTCCGTGGATGTAGGCAAATTGCCAAACCATGTAAATATTTTCTTATGTATATGATTATTTTTATTTGGCGTGTGTTTTCTCTATTTTTGTTTTTCACAGGTTTGGGAATTTCGTACTAATTCCCTACAACTGGTATCAGAGCCTAAGGTTAGGTTTGAGTTGGAGCAATGGCAAAGGAAGTAAGAAAGGCATCTGGAATAGAAAAGTTCAATGGCACAGACTTTGCGTATTGGAGAATGCAGATTGAAGATTATCTCTATGAGAAGAAATTGCAGCTGCCTTTTTTAGGGACAAAACCTGCGACTATGAAAGGTGAGGAATGAGCTCTTCTTGACAGACAGGTATTGGGAGTTATCAGGTTAACACTGTCTAGGTCTGTTGCACACAATGTTGTAAATGAGAAGACCATAACAGATCTGATGAAGGCTTTGTCTGGTATGTATGGAAAGCCGTTAGCAAACAACAAGGTGCATTTGATGAAGAAACTGTTCAATCCAAATATGGCAGAGAACGCATTAGTAGCACAACATCTGAATGAATTTAATACTATCACAAATCAATTGTTGTCTGTAGAAATTGATTTTGATGATGAAATCCGTGCATTTATCGTTTTGGCTTCTTTGCCAAATAGTTGGAAGGCAATGAGGATGACAGTTTGCTATTCCATAAGAAAAGAAAAGCTGAAGTACAATGACATACGAGATTTAATTCTGGCTAAGGAGATTCGCAGAAAAGATACAAATGAAACCTCAAGATCTGGTTCTGCCCTAAACCTTGAGACAAGAGGCAGAGATAATGATAGAAATTCAAATCGAGGTAGATCAAAATCTAGAAATTCTAATCGAATCAGAAGTAAATCTAGATCAGGCCAACAAATACAATGCTGGAACTGTGGGAAAACAGGTCACTTTAGGGGGGCAATGCAAAAGTCCTAAAAAGAATAATGAAGATGATTCTGCTAATGCTATAATAGAAGTGGTATAGTATGCATTACTTCTTGTAGTAGACAGTCCGCTTAATGATTGGGTTTTGGACTCAGGAGTTTCGTTTCATACCACTCCACACCGAGAAATTATACAGAATTATGTTACAGGTGATTTTGGTAAGGTGTATTTGGCTGATGGTGTAGCCTTGGATGTTGTGAGTATGGGAGACGTCCAGATATTATTGCCTAATGGGTCTGTTTGGTTACTGGAGAAGGTTCGACATATTCTTGACCTGGGAAGGAATCTGATTTCTATTGGACAACTTGATGATGAAGGGCATGCAATACTATTTGTTGATGGTACTTGGAAAGTTACAAAGGGAGCCAGAATATTGGCTCGTGGAAAGAAAACTGGTACTCTATATATGACCTCAAGTCCAAGAGACGCAATTGCAATTGTTGAATCAAGTACTGATACAAGTCTATGGCACCGCAGACTTGGTCACATGAGTGGGAAAGGGATGAAAATGCTGCTATCAAGAGGAAAACTACCAGAATTGAAGTCCATTAATTTTGACATGTGTGAAAGCTACATCTTAGGAAAGCAGAAAATTGTGAGCTTCTTGAAAACTGGTAGGACATCAAAGGCTGAAAAATTGGAGTTAGTACACACTGAATTGTGGGGGCCTTCTCCGATTGCATCCCTTGGAGGTTCAAGGTACTACATCACTTTCATTGATGACTCAAGCAGAAAGGCATGAGTTTATTTTCTGAAAATAAATATGATGTATTTGAAACTTTTAAGAAGTGAAAGGCCATTGTTGAGACAGAAACAGGTTTGAAAGTAAAATGTTTGAGGTCAGATAATGGAGAAGAGTACATAGATTGAGGATTCAGTGAGTATTGTGATGCACAAGGAATTAGGATGGAGAAAACCATTCCTAGGACATCACAGCAGAATGGTGTAGCTGAACGCATGAACAGAACTCTCAATGAGCGTGCTAAGAGTATGAGGTTGCATGCTAGACTACCAAAAACTTTCTAAGCTGATACTGTTAGCACTGTAGCTTACCTGATAAATCGAGGACCATCAGTTCCCATGGAGCTCAGACTTCCTAAGGAGGTTTGAAGCGGTAAAGAGGTAAAGTTTTCCCATTTAAAAATTTTTGGTTGTGTTTCTTATATTCAAATTGATTTTGATGCTCGTAGTAAACTTAATACAAAGTCTAAAATATGTTTTTTCATTAGCTATGGTGATGAGAAATTTGGCTATAGGTTTTGGGATGAACAAAACAGGAAAATCATCAGAAGTAGAAATGTGATATTTAATGAACAAGTTATGTATAAGGACAGGTCAATTGTAGTGTTAGATGTTACAGAGATAGATCAAAATAAATTTAAGTTTGTCAACTTAGATGAATTGACTGAAAGTACTATCCAGAAAATGGGTGAAGAAGATAAGGAGAATGTAGATTCACAAGTAGATCAGAGTACACCTATAGCTGAAGTTCGCTGATCTTCCAGGACCATTAGACCTCTACAGCGTTATTCACCCGCTCTAAATTACCTCCTGTTGAATGATGGTGATGAGCTAGAGTGTTATGATAAAACTTTGCAAGATGAGAATTCAAGTAAATGGGAGTTAACCATAAAGAATGAGATGGATTCCTTGTTATGGAATCAGACATGGGAACTAACTGAATTGCTAGTAGGAAAGAATGCTTTGCACAACAAGTGGGTATACAGAATAAAGAATGAGCATGATGGTAACAAACGTTACAAGGCCAGATTAGTTGTTAAAGGGTTTCAGTAGAAGAAGGGCATTGACTACTCAGAGATATTTTCTCCAGTTGTGAAGATGTCAACAATTAGACTGGTACTGGGAATGGTGGCTGCAGAAAAGTTACATCTTGAGCAATTAGATGTGAAGACGACATTCCTTCATGGTGACTTGGAGAAAGACATTTACATGATTCAGCCAGAAGGGTTCATTATTTAAGGACAAGAGAATCTAATCTGCAAACTGAGAAAGAGCTTGTATGGCCTAAAATAAGCTCTTAGACAGTGGTACAAGAAATTTGACAATTTTATGCATAGAATTGGGTTCAAGAGATGTGAAGCTAATCGTTGTTACTATGTTAAATTTTTTGACAATTCTTACATCATTTTACTGTTGTATGTGGATGATATGCTCATTGCAGGGTCTAACACTGTTGAGATTAATAATTTGAAGAAGAAATTGTCAAAATAGTTTGCAATGAAAGATTTGGGAGTTACAAAGCAAATCCTTGGTATGAGAATCATTAGAGACAAGGCTAATGGTATATTGAAGCTTTCACAGTCAGAGTATGTGAAGAAAATGCTTAGCAGATTTAACATAAATGAAGCTAAAACAGTGATCACACCCTTGGATAGTTATTTCAAACTAAGTAAAGAACAGTCACTAAAGACAGAAAAAGAAAGGGACTATATGAGCAAGGTGCCCTATGCCTCAGCTATTGGCAGCTTGATGTATGCTATGGTGTGTACAAGGCTAGACATTGCACATGCAGTGAAAGTTGTGAGTAGATTCATGAGTAGGCCAGGAAAGCAGCATTGGGAGGCAGTCAAGTGGATTCTGAGATATCTGAGGAGTTCATCAGATACATGTCTTTGCTTCACAAGTGCAAGTTTAAAACTGCAGGGATATTTAGATGTTAATTTTGCTGGTGATATTGATAGTAGAAAGAGTATTATTGGGTTTGTATTTACTCTGAGTAGTACAGCTATGTCTTAGACTTCAAATTTACAAAAGATTGTTACTTTGTCTACTATAGAAGCTGAGTAAATTGCAGCAACTGAAGCTAGAAAGGAGATGATTTAGCTACATGGCTTCTTAGATGAATTAGGTAAGAAACAAGAGATTAACATTCTACATAATGACAGTCAAAGTGAAATTTTTCTTGCTAAAAACTTAGCTTTTCATTCAAAGTCAAAGCATATATAGACAAAATACCACTTTATATGGTACCTTGCTGAAGATAAGTTGGTAATATTTAAGAAGATTTGTAGATCTAAGAACTCGACAGACATGTTGACTAAGGGTGCAACTATTAAGAAGCTGAAGTTGTGTGCAGCTTCAGTTGGTCTTCTAGCTTGAGGATAGGAGAATGAGTTGTAGGGATGAGGGATTGTTTTTGGAAGATAGTGGCTGATGTTGGTGATTGAACTAGTCTCCAAATGGGAGATTTGTTGGGCTTTGTGGAGTCTAGTTGTGTTTGATCCGGTTGATGACTTGACTCAACCAAAATAATATTGCGTGGTTTTTAATAGGAGATTTTCTGAGACTTAGTCCATGGAGCGGAGGCTTGGGCCAATAGGCCCAAGCCGTAGAACTCATGGATAAGCCTCCTGGGGATTCGGGGGCAATGCTAGTGGGAAAAAAAAATTTGGCCAATTTTGTAGCCTATTGTGAATCCTGTGCGCAGAATATAGAAAAAACGTTGTTTTGGTGATTAGGATTTTTTGTTATTGTTTTTGAGAGAGTGAAAAACTGCACGGCCGCACTATATATTTTTCCCCGATAATAATGAAATCCCTGCAACTCCGTGAACTTAGGTAAATTGCTGAACTACATAAATACTGTCTTGTGCGTGTGATTATTTTTCTTTAACGCGTGTTTTCTCTATTTTTGTTTCTCACAGGTTTGAGAATTTCGTGTTAATTCCCTACAATGTTCCTCATTCATTTAATACCAGAAAATGCTTATGGACTCGTTTAATTGTTTAAAGGAGCCAGCGGCCCAAAATGTACTCCCAGTGGTTTTGATGGGAGATTTCAATGAACTTTTGAGCTATGAGGACAAATTTTGGGGGTCAACCTTTAAATCTTCAATGGGCCTAAGTCTTTAAAAAATTGTACGGATAATTGTAGTTTAAGGTACTTACGATTATTTATGAGCCCAAAATATACCTGATCCAATAGTAGGCTTGATTGCAACTTATAAGGGATGGGGAAATGCCTTGTGGAATCCAAGGTCCATGATTCATCATCTACCCAGCACCTATTCTGATTTCTGATTTCATCATCTACCCCGCACCCATTCATCATCTTGTTAATTACAAAACAATAAATTACAAAGGATATCCAAGCCTTCTAAATTTGATAGCATGTGGCTTTCAGATCCATCATTTTACTCTCTCATTTATCTAGTCTAAATTTTGATAATTTTAACTCTAAGATAAAACATCTCAAGAGACTAGAATTGTATTTCCAATTGGAATACCAGCCATAAAATCGTTTATTAGTCCATCATTTTGGTGTTCAAGTTGCCCTAACATCTAGACTGTAATTTTCTTTTTAATCTAGAAGCATAGTTCTTGTAGGAATATAATAACACCCTTCACCAAGAATTTTATTTTTTGGAAATTCAAATTGAGGGTCACATGGCTTAAATGAAGGTGATGCAAATACCACACACACTTTTTTTTTTTTTTTTTTTTTCAATCCCCTTCTCATGGGGGACCTTTTATTTTATATAGACCCTTTTAGATGATCTTGGCCTTCCACCTATTGATCGCGTAGATCATCCCCCAAGTGTCAGTCCCCTTTAGCACATTCTTTGAGTCCCTGTGAGATGTGGCATCCAAGGCAACACTGTTTAAGAGTCTTCTCCACATAAATGTAGCTAGAAGGTTTGGTGAGATGCATTAAATGTGGTAGCAGTCTCTAGCTTTTCAATCACGTCAGTGCCATCTCCCTTCCCATGGTTCTTTCTGCATAGTAGAGCCTCCTTTGATGGCGCATTGATGGCGTGATCACAGAATTCGAGGACGTGGCCTCCTCGGCCCACTAATTGTACTTCTCGGCCAGGCGTGACACTGAGCGTGATCACCTTACTCGGAATCCTTGTACCCCATAGATATCTTGGTTTGATAATAAAGAGCTATTATCAGGAGCGGACGCTATAGGTTAAAACTCTCTAAAAAAAAGTACAAAAACCAAAGAACTTAGAATAAATCATAGTAATAAATAAATAACATGAACAATTTACATTTTATATCTAATAATATCCTTACAAAAAGTTTTAAAAAATTAACAACATATAAAAATGACTATCAATAGTATTTAAATTATACATATAGGAATTATATTATACATCTTATTGTATATCTTTAAGTGTATCCATGCATACTTATGGGATTATAAGCTAGTGACAACGATGGGTAATACAACTTGTACCGCTGAAGCCTTAATGAGACTCATCATCATAGACACAACAAATTTGTTAACTACTCGAGTCTTGAACTATTCAAAAATGCAAAACGTGGGTTTAGTGCAATTCCTCTTGCATTAGCATATTAAGTGTGTGTTTGGCATCTACTTAAAAAACCAAATTATTTTACCATTCAGCTTATTTTGCTATTATTCATGGGTTCCACTATATTTTTCAATATTATTCATGAGTCTTGCTGTACTATTTCAGTTAATTTTTACTTTTGTCTGTATTTTTAGCACAAAAAAATTATTTTTAACAAAATAAGTAGATCTCAAACAAACTTTAAGAGAAGATTCAGACAATAGCTCTCGGACCAACCTCTACTAGACCATATCAGATCTTGTTAATCTAAAAATAGATAGGAAATCAATTCAGATCAGTTCTCAATCAACTTGACTTTGAATTCAACAATTACTCTTGTAAATTTCGATCATGTAATCCAGAAATATGATTGGTTCCAGTCTGGCCTTATACGAAACACTTAACCCATGCACATTTTAGCCTTTTCTCCCGTCGGTATTTGGTGGGGCTTTCACAAGTTTCAATTACTCCAAAAAAACCATTTTACTATTCCCAGTTGTCCTGATTTGCACGTCGCAGTGTGCATGATCTCACATGTTTGCTAAATGGTCAGTGAGCTATTTTTGTTGTTTATCGTTAGGTTGTGGACAACTGATCCATCTTAAATTGGCTATGGGGGCACGTCACCGTTTCTTTTGTTGGGAAATGTGTGGTGTTTGTTTAGATTTTTCTTAATAAGTTGAGTTAATAAAAAAGGATAAAAAAATTATTAAAAGAGTTGTCCAAATAAAAATTGTTAAAAAAAAATAAAAAGCTGTAAAAAAGTAAAAAAAAAAAAATACTACAAAAAGCTGCAAAAAATTATTATTAACAGAGTTTTTACCGTACTCATTAACACAACCTTTACTTGCTTGCTTTTGACCATATTTTTTGGGGCGTGTGAATACCTTAACCAACCCACATTGTTATCATTCCCATATGGGCAAATATCTTCTTCCCACATTGTCATTTATATGTCAGTCACTCACTCACTCTCTCTCTCTCTCTCTCACTCTCTCTCATCTCTATTGGACTATTCTCGGTTGGTGTCCCAACCTTGAATTTGGAGCACCAAAACTGGTCTGAAATAGGTCTAAGTGAAAGTTGCAGCAAGATTTGTATTTTTTAGTTTTTGAGGTCCACTCCTTGGCTCCCTTCAAAGGGTCCCTCGAAATCTCTGTTATACTAAAGTTTAAAGATGTCAATGAGAATTCAGTTAAACGCACTTCCCTAACTGAAGTGACCTTGATGACTTTGGTGAAGTTGGTGAGTTTGGGTTTTGTGATTTTTATGTACTAGAAGAACTAGTATATTATAAACGTTGCAGTCACATTAACGGGTTTAGTTCACCCACTTAACAATAACCCTTTCTCCACTTAACATTTTATACTACATTTTGCTTGCGATAGCAGCTGCAGCTTGGTTCGGGTGACAACTACTTCAGTATCCAAGTTACTCTTTTTATTATATATACATAGAACCAAGATCAAAGATATTTCAGTTTTAGAGAAAAATTATTAAGTACTTTCAGAATATAATGATGATGTGATTTTCCGTTAAAATATTGGTTAATGATCAATCTGGTCTAAATCTTCCTCACATCAACATTGAAAAGGTGTATTGAGGATTAACTCTTGTTAAATAGTTTACCAAATTAAAGCTTGTTTGGACTAAAATCATTTTTACTACTACATTCAAACAATATTTTATCAATATCTATTCAAAACTAATGGTAATAATTAACTTTGGTGCACATGACGGTTTGATAGATTCTCATTTGGTATGCCCATGCGTTTTTTCCAATGTAGTATGATTGAGTAATCTTGCCTTTAATTGGTGTATCATGTATTTTAGTTTAGTGTTAGTTCAAATCCTGCGGGTTGAGAATTTAAATAATATAAGACAATTAAGGAGAGGATAATAGGCAATTTCTCACTTGTAATTAAGCATTCATTTCTTCATTGGCCTTTTTGCTAGGGATCAAATACATTCTTTTTAATTCATTGTTGAATCAATAAATTAGAGAATGGAGGTAATCTTTTCTTACTCTTTGATCCTCATTCTTTTTTTCTTTTTTCTTTTTTTTGAGAAGCTTTGATCCTTATTCTTTAGTGTGAGAAAGGTTAAGAAAGATTTAATTCTATCATAATTTACCAATTAAATTGATTAACACCAACATGATCACATATTATGTTTATATATTTTCATGAGTTGGGTTCAAGTTACACTTAATGTAACTCTAAACAATATTACACCACTCAAAACTTATTATTGAATTCATATTTTGAAAATCACACTATTGTATTACATGTTCTATATATTCCTAATTACATGCAAGTCAATTTCCATGTCAATCAGATGTTATTTACCATTTGATTTCTTTAGCTTATATTTTATGCATTATTTTAAAGTTGGGTAAAATGCAAAACTAACCCTCTAAGTTTCTTCAGATTTCATTTCAGTCCTCTAACTTTGCTTTTGTTCATTTTAATCCTCTAACTTTCAAGTTTATTCAATTAAGGCTTTTCCATCAACTTTTGTTATATGTTGTGGTTAATTTTTCTTCAAATTTTTTAAATTAAAAAAAAATCCAATTAATGATTGAAAATATTTTCCACATTTTTTTCAAAAAATTTTAACAAAAATTAATGGAAATGCTTTAATTGAATGAATCTGAAATTTAGATGACTAAAATGAATGAAAGTAAAGTTAGAAAACTAAACTGAAATCTGAAAAAAGTTCGAGGGTCATTTTTGCAATTTAGCCTTTAAAGTTTAAGTTACAAAATCTCGAATTTAAACAATTGATTGATGACATGGCTATTGATATTTGATCACCTTGAAATTTTAAAAATATGAAGAATATATGAAGATAATGTAATCTAAGTAGATTTGTCAAAATTCGGATCCAATTAAAAAATATTGAGTGATATAACATTGCTTAAAGTTACACTAGGTGTAATTTGAACCCAACACATTTTCTATTTTTATTATTTTTTGACAAGTGTTTTCAATTTTTATTATTTTGTTACCTGTGCATGTCACATATTAAATTATAGGGTAAATTTCACTAATATACCCATGGGCTAATGTCAACTAGGTCCAAGAGTTTTCAAAACTGACCAATTTGGTTCCTAAAACTAATTTAGTTCCTAAAATAGTTGAGAATAATAAACTAACTATTTAGGTACTTGGATGACTTTGGGGACCAAATTGTCCAGTTTTGAAAAGTCTTAGACTTGGTTAACATTATCCCAAATCTCAAGATATGTTAATGGAATTTATCCTAAATTATATTTAGATTTTTTTTTCTCGATCTAAAAGAGTTAATTTGTTTAGATAGAGCCCACATGTGATTTTATATATATATATATATATATATATATATATATAACAGGATAAAATAAATAAATAAAAGATTTTATTTATTAAACTAACTGATTCTAAAATGCATGAAAATTATGTTTGACTAAAAAGATATGAATTTGCTTGAGATTATCCATGTTTTAGATATGAACTCTCTCACTCCGATGCTATTGCTAAGACAAGTTTCTGTAAGAAAGCATCCTTGTTGCCTTGCCAGTTTTATTCCAGATAGAAGCGAACACTTTTATTGGCTCTGAAATGCATTGTTTTCTTGTCTCATCTCCATGATTAGAAGACTTCATGAAAGTGTTTTTCTTCTAGCATGCGCTCATTATTCAATATGATCATAATTTGGCATTTTAAGTTCGTCATAAAATTAATAAAAAGAAAAGATAGAAACATGTAGTGTCCTCAACTCATCACAAAGTGAAAGCAAATAGTACAATAGCATTCAGGATGGTCCCATTTATTACCCAAATTTCATATCTCATGTGCTATAGTAGGAATTTACTGCCACATGTTTAACAATCCTCACGTGTTAGCCAAAAAAAAAAAACGCCCCTCAATTTTGAAAGGGGCATGTTAATGAATGTCTCAAGACATTTGTACTATTTAAGAAAAGCTTTAATATCATTTTTATGAAAATATATAAAAAATTGTCAAAAGAAATTAATTACTTTTTATTTCAATAGAAAAATTTTAAAAATAATCTCTAAACCAATAACATAAATATATCGTTAACTTTTCCCATTTTACAATACCTATACTTTATTCAATTTTACTTACGCAGTTTAAAGCATTCACATCAGCTCGTTTATTTTACACATCTATTTTTACACTAAAATCCTACCTTTTTTATTTTACACCTTCAATTTTACAAAACACCCACATCAGTTCATCTATTTTACACATCTTTTAATTAAATAATCAATTTCCTCACCATTTTTTATTATTTCTCTAACTACCCCATTTATATACACGCGCCTTTCTCTCTCTGTTTCCCATTTCTGTTTGTTCTCTCTCTCTCTACCCGTTTCTCCCTGAAAAACTCTCCCTCTCGATCAATCCTCCCCAGCTCCGATCCGGTCGAGCTCCGAGCTTCGATCCGCTCTGAGCTCCGAGCTCCGACCGCTCCCAGCCACGACCTTCGATCCGCTCCCAGCCACGAGCCACGACCTCCGATCCCCGATCCGAGCTCCGACCGCTCCCAGCCACGACCTCCGATTCGCTCCCAGCCACGAGCCACGACCTCCGATCCCCGTTCCGAGCTCCGACCGCTCCCAGCCACGACCTCCGATCCGCTCCCAGCCACGAGCCACGACCTCCAATCCCCGATCCAAGCTCCGATCCACGATCCACGACCTCCGATCCGACCTCCGATCTGCGTTTGTGTATCTCTGTTCCGATCCACACTCCGATCCCAAGACCGATCCCAGCTCCGACCCACACTCCAACCCACATGCCGATCCCAGCTCCGATCCACAGCTCCGATCAGGCAAGATCCATCTCCGATCAAGCACCGATCTGTCCCTTTGTTGTTTGTCCGTGTGGGTGTGTTTGTGTATCTCTGTGGGTTTTTTTTTTTTTGAGCAAGTGTCTCTGTTGATTTGTCTGTGGATGTTGATGAGGTTGTTGAGCACAGAGAAGAGAGAAAAAAAAACGAGCGAATGGAAATTAATAAAAAATTGTATAGCCGAGCTATAGTGCCCGTGTAAATTTACACAGGCACTGTAACTCGTGGATGGGTATACATGATTTTTCACAGTTTTGCAATCACTGATGTAAGATTTTTTTGACCAAAATATGTAAAATAGACATTTTTTTGTGTTATACATTATTATAGCTGAACCGATGAAAATGCTCTTACCAACCTCCTTTTTCAAATAGCAAAATTCCTTTTTAATTTGAAATTTCAACTATATTTTTTAGTTCCCAAAAATCTGTGAAACTTTTTCGTGCCAACATGTCAGTGAAAACTTATTAATAGATTACTTTGAAAAATCTTAGAAAGATCCAAAACTTTTCTTGGCAGTATACCTTGTTTCTTTTGGTTGCCTTAATAAAAAGTCATTAGCCTTCGCATTTTGGGCATCGATATTCGTACGGACATGGAAACTCTCCATGCTCAGCATCAAATACTAAACATTTAAAACAAAAACAAAGATTTAACTGATTTATGACATTACTTTGCTTAGAGGTAGTTAATAGTTTTGATTTTATTTCCTTTCTTTGCATTCTTTTACCATGTAATGCTACCGTATTAGCCTTGGCTAGTGCTACAAAAGAAAACGATGCCACTATTTAATTAGAAGAATACCATTTTTTTCCCTTCTCAATTGTACAAACATAATACTATCTAAATAAAATCTACTCTTATTTTCTGCTTTAAATAAAATCTACTATCATTTTCAGACTGTTAGTGACTGAGTCCCCAAACTACCCTTAGTTATATATGAATTCCTCCTCCTGCGCATTTAAACGGGCGTTAGTCACGCCTAAAATCACGATTTTCAAAACAACGGGCGAGATTGCGTCACCACAACAACATCAACAACTCTACTAGCTACAAACATATCCAAAAATTTAACAGTGTATGTGTATAAATATAGCATATATTCCCATAATGCCAGTGCTGGTCTTCCCTTGCTTTTTAAGTTTCTGAACCTTCAAAGAATAACCACTTCCCTAAGATATACCCTTCTGTTGTTAACGCTCTTCTCTCTTTTGCTCCACTGCTTCCTTTCTTCTTAGACCATTTTTGCACACCCCTAATGTAGTGGTGGATATTCTTGTTTGTTTGTTTGTTTTTTTGGTTGGTTTTTTTTTTTTTTTGGTTATGTTTTCCTTATGAGCCTCATGTTTTCATGCTTGTAGTTCTGGGTTTTGACCCAGTTGGTTAAAGCTTTGGAAAATCCAAGGAACCAAAGCAAAAGAAAAAACCTTAAACCATGTCTGTTGAAGAAGGTAAATTTGGCTTTTATTTGAATTAATTTCAAACTTTATCTCTTTTGTCTCTGCTGAGAAAACGTAGCTTTTCATTTAATGCCACAATTATGAAGTAAATTATTGGCTTCGATGAAGAAAAAACGTTTCAGTTTTCTTTTTTTTTTAATATGTTATGGCTTACACAGAGACTAGGAAAGGAGAAACAAAGCAAAACCCAGAAGCAGAAGAAGATGACTCGTCCCCAAGAGCTGTATTGGACATTCCTATTATGGGGGGTAATGACTCAGACCACAGTGGGACTAGCAGTAGTTTTAGCTCATCTTCTTGTGTTTCTCCAACGAGCCAGAAATCTATGGTGGGTCAGAGTCAGAGTCAGAGTCAGAGCCATGGTGGTGGGTCGCAGTGGAAGTCTGTGATCGATGGTTTGAAGAAGAAATCGATGAGAAGGTTATCAACCATATCTTCTTTCACTGCGAGCTATGATCTTTCGAGGAAGAATTATCTGAGGAGGAAATTGGCTAGGATTCGAAGCGCCGAGGATGGAATTGAATGCGGTGAGAATCATGAGATTCCCATACCCAAACCTTCTTGGAGGAACTTTGATTTTGCTGAACTTGCGGCTGCTACAGACAATTTTAGCTCTGGTAAAAAATTTTCCCTCTCTCCTTTTTTACTTTCCTTTGTCTTTTTCTATTTTTTTTTTTATTTTCTATTTCTAAATATCTAAATATTAGAGCTAAAACCTACTCAACCTAACCGATTTAGAAATCTTATTAGTGGACTAATTGTTGTTATGATTTTTTTTTTTAAATCATGTTAGTGGACTTATTACTAATAGATGATTCACATGCCCCACTTATTTTGATGATGCACGAGGAATCAATCCCTTATCTCATTTTGCTTGACTTTGAAGTCCACCAACCATAATTTACTATGTAACATTTTTTTTTTCTTTTTTTAATAAAATAACTCAAGTTTATAATGCAAAAATAGATTCTCACCAGTGAAATTTTAAAGGTGAAACCAAAATAATTATTCGCAAGTGATCAGGAAGATAGTCATATGCTAAGGATGCTTAAGTGAGAAAAAAAATTCAAATAAGGTTTGATTAGTGGTGAACTTTAGTAGGGTGTTAAAGTGAAACTCTCGTAGTGTGACAGATGCATTGTTAGCACTTGGTAGTAAAGTTGCTTTTTTTCTCCTTATTAGTTAGCCTTTAGGCCATTATTAATCCAAATTAATTTAATTAATATTCACAGTTCGTCATTTAAGTCCAAATATTATAGTCCATCCCGGTTGACTAAAATGAAGTAATAGTCTCTTTTTAATCCCTATAGCTTGTACGTGACATTGTACCTACCAAAAAAAAGGTTGCACATGACATCTTATGGGATGTTTTAAAGTTCAAACATTCAAATTATATATAGCATTACTTAACTATATAATCCTAGTTCGTTCAAAAACCATATAATCCTAGCTAGTTGAATGCAGTATGGCTTGTGTATGGTCCTAGATAGAACCTCAAAAATGAAAAATAGGGTGGGAACCTATCAAGTATCAACTACTACAATGTTGACTAAAGAAATCGGGAACTAGTCAACTAGCCGCCACTTATTGGGACTGGCCCAATATACTTTTCGTTGGGAGCTGACCCCTGGACCCAATTTTTATTGAATGGAAAAATACAAGTGATTTGTGGATCAGAACTGATTGACCCACGTGGCAGTAAAGTTAAGACAGTTAACTGTTAACTGCTTCTGATAATGAACAAGTCGTCAAATTGGTTCGTATTTCAAACAGCCTAGACTTTTCCATTTGAAAAAAAGTTCCATGAAAAACGCCTTGACTTGGGGGTTGTGATTGGTTTAGTTGACGAGTACAGATTTTTAATTTTGCATGTTAGTGCTGAATTTGTTGGATTTATTCTAAATTGTGTGTATTTATGACTAATGTTGTCTACATTAGTACGGTCCAGTTTTCCAAGACATGCTCTTGTTTTTACAGGTTTTTCTGGTGTAAGTAAAAGTCCAAGCAGCAAGTCGTTTTCCAAAGAATTTCTCCATTAGTCTCTGAATTTGGAATTACATATTAATCTTTAGTCAGTCTTAGTTTCTCTGCAGTCCAACTTTATGCAGTTAATTGCGGAACTATAAATCAATCAATGGGCTGTTGGCAAGCTTTTTTCACACTCGTATGACTAGTTGTAGTCAATGATCTAACAACAATCTCAATCCAATCATATTGAATATTTCAGTACAAAAATTCTAGTTAAATTGTCAGTATCTATTTACTATTATATTGTACTATGGTTCTAATTCGTTCATCAAACTTTGATAGAGAACTTGATTGGAAAAGGGGGCCATGCAGAGGTGTACAAAGGGTGCTTATCTGATGGTGAAGTTGTAGCAGTTAAAAAGATAACAAAGAAAGAGAAGAAAGACGAGGATAGAATAAGCGAATTCTTGTCTGAGGTTGGAATTATTGCACACATAGACCATCCCAATGCTGCTCGATTGCTTGGTTTCGGGATAGATGGTGGTCTGCATCTTGTCCTTCAATATTCCCCGCACGGCAGCCTTGCTTCTCTGTTATTCGGTGCTGTCTCAATCTCTTTACTTTGATTTTTCTGTTCCTTTCTACTTGTATGATTGTTTTTAGTCCACATACAGTGAACATAAATAGCAATGTGTTTCTGCCACATCTGCTGCATCTCTGGTTCTCTACTAGGCAAAGCTTGAAGTGATGGGAATTCTTCCTTTGGAACCACTAAGACTTAAAACAGTTTAATGGCAGCAGATGTTTGAGAAGGATTGTATAAAATATGACCATGAATAACTAGTTTAGTTATAAGAAAAACAAAGTAAGCCAATGGTTATAGATTTATTTGGCTGATGAAGAGACATTCAGCATTTCAGGTTCATCTGAGTGCCTGGAGTGGAAGATTAGGTTTAAGGTGGCTGTAGGGGTGGCGGAAGGATTGCAATATCTCCATCACAAATGCAACAGGCGAATTATTCACAGAGACATCAAAGCCTCCAATGTGTTACTCACCCAAGATTTCGATGCTCAGGTATCTTTGCTACTTCTCAAGGGCTAAATTTGACATTTATGTATAATGTAGTCCCTAAAATGGGATATGTTGAAGTTTGTGATTTCACCTATAACTTGCAGATTTCTGATTTTGGACTCGCAAAGTGGCTGCCAGAAAAATGGGCTCACCATGTTGTTTTCCCTATTGAGGGCACATTCGGGTTAAGCATCAGTTTCAATGATTTGTTAGAAGCGTTTCTCATTTCAAAAGTTTATAGTCATCTGGGCTTACAAATTTTTTTATGAACTTCAGGTATTTGGCCCCAGAATACTTTATGCATGGGATTGTTGATGAGAAAACTGATGTATTTGCATTTGGAGTCTTATTACTGGAGATCATAACTGGCCGCCGAGCTGTTGATTCAAGTAGAAAAAGCCTTGTCATCTGGGTATGGTTTTGTTAATGCTGAAACTTTTGTGAGCGAGGTCCAATCAATGGTTATAGGGATAATCATGTTAGGCTACAAAATTCGTTCATAAAACATTTTGAGGGCACCAAGACTGGCTGTCTACCTTAGGCTGCAATATTTGGGCTTAGTGTTTCCTATTTGCTAATATCTTTATGGATTATGAAATACTTTTAACAAAGATAGATGAATACTCATTTAGTTTTTGGTGATGTACAGGCAAAACCGCTGCTGGACATGAATAATATTAAGGAATTAGCAGATCCTCGGTTAGGAGATGCATATGATGTTAGTGAGATGAGACGCACTATGTACATGGCTTCAATGTGCATCCACCACTTACCTTCCATGCGTCCTGACATGAACCGGGTATGAAAATATGCCATCTTTTCTGTATCAGGTTAATTTTAACTTCCTCATGATCAAGCTGCACGATTTGATTACTGATGCAAAGTTGTGGTCTGCAGCTTGTGCAGCTACTTAAGGCTGATGATGGACCTCTTGAACTGAAACAAAAGTTTTCAGAAGCCAGATCACACCTTTTCAGTGCTAGTGACCTGGAAGATTATACTTGCACAAACTATCTCAACGACCTCAATCGTCACAGGCAACTTGTGATGGAGTAATTAATCCTCAAATTCTGTTCTATTGTCACTTCTGCTGCAGCTGCAAGAGTTCCTTCATGTAAATTGTTTTTGTGACACTTATAAAATGGTATGGTCCAGCAGTTCTGTGGGCGAAGTTATTTTCACCAGCTACTAGTATGTTTCCTCAGGCTTTCAGCATTAAGCATCGTTGTCTGTCCTAAACCTATAGAGCACAAGATTACCGGGAAAAACTCTCCACGAGAAACTATAGGGAAAAGCAATTTGTGTACAGGGTGTTTTCTATTGCAATTTCCAAAATTGGAAATCCAACAATTTGCTTAAAAGTTGAATGCGCTTCTGGTTTCAGCTTCAATTCCCTGTTTGTATAAACTAGTACTCGGTATGTATGTATATTATTGCAATAATGTTGACAATTTTTTTTCTTTTTTTAGAAACAATGTTGACAAAATTAATTTCTAATAGTCGTTTCTTGTTTGTATAAAAATAAGGGGTCGTTTGGTATAGGAGTCTAAACACATGTTTTTAGTTTTTAAACAACATTACACGATTTTCACATACTTTTTCACCCACACATATTTTTAAAATATACAAATAACATTACTAAAATAACGTTACCAAACGACCCATAAATTTTCAAAACAGATGGCATATGGTGATGTGACACGCAAATTAAACATGTGACAAATGGTAGTACAATCAACTCCAGTAATAAAATTACAAACAGTCAGCCTAAAGATAAACACAAGTTCATATCTAATTTGACAACATACATGAGTGTCAACTTGTGGTTAGATTATAATACTTACACATAGGGCCATCACTGTACTTAGTGAAAAAATTGATTTGATGCATCAATTGATACATAAACTTATAATAGATTATTAGATTTGCTTCTCAAAAAAAAAAAAAAAAAAGATTATTAGATTTAGATGTGAGCTTTGATATGTTGCTAGAGTTTTTCCTTAAAAAAATTTGAATAACAGTACAATTCAGGAACTAGTCCTACAATCAAGAAACGAATGATAACACATCAACATATGATATTTCCCAAAGAATTGAGGTCAGGACAAAAATGTGGCTTAGAGAAACTGTTGGTAATACCGTAATAGTTGAGGCTCAAGAATAAATAATTCGTCAGATTTCAGAAATGAGGCAACCAACGCACTCATATTCTTCCTTATATTTCCTCTATAGAATAGTATTAAGCTTAATGGTGTAGTCGTTTGCTTACTTTATTTTTTTGAAAGGAGTCGTTTGCTTACTTTACTGCAAGAAAGCTACTTACCCCATAGAGATTAATAAATGATGAAACAGAATAAACCTCAAGATTAGTTATTATTCGTGTAAGTCGAAATCCTCATTAATGATAATATAGTTCAAGCCTTGCGATATTTATGTTACTGTCTTCAAATTAGTGAAACACAAGCACCATTTGATAAAATTCCTCGGTTAAGTACAGACTCACAATCCCTAATCACAAAATCAAATTACATCCTCAATAGTGCCTCGAGAACGAGGAAATTTCTATTGAAACAGAGAGAAAGTACTAATTAAGCCGAAAAGTCTTTACAATACTCAATTTTAAAAACAAGCAAAACTATAGTAATAGCAACAAGTTTTAGATAATTAGGGGTTTTTTGGCCATTAAGTTAATTTTACAAATATATTAGTTACGTGACTAAAACATATTAATTAGGGTAAATTGCAAATTACACCCTTGAATTTTGAGAGTATTCAGATTTTACACCCTGAAATTTCAGAATTTGAATTTTACCCTTTAAAGTTCAAAAGTTTTTAGATTTTACACCCTGAAATTTCAAAATTCGGATTTTGCCCACTGAAATTTGGGAGTGTTTGCATTTTACACCTTAACATTTCAGAATTTAGATTTTTAACTCCTAAATTCTAGGGTGTTTGGATTTTAATCCCTAAAATTTCAGTATTTGAGGGAGTAAAATCCAAACACCCCAAACTTTAGGGAGTAAAATCCAAATTCTAAAATGTAAGGATACAAAATTCAATTAGTCCCAAACTTCGGGGGGTAAATTCTAAATTTTGAAATTTCACAATGTAAAATTCATACACCCCGGATCAATCAATCATCAACTGACTACAGAACCTCCAGCTCACTAAAGAAGAAGACGAAAGCATATCCATCTCAACCACTAGCAGATCAGACCTATTAGAGAAGTGTGCTTTGAGTCTGTTTGGTCGACTTCTAGCAGATCGACACCAGAATATGCAAGCTTTAAAGAGTACTTTAAGGTCTGCTTGGAAGATGGATTCGGATTTAAGGATTGTAGATGTTGGAAAAAAAATACTCTCCAATTCAAGTTTAACTCCAGATATCAAATGGAGTGGGTTGAAGGTAATGGTCCACGGAATTTCGACAATAATCTTTTACTCCTGTGCAGGTGGACAAAGGGGTTATCAGTCAATAATATTTCGCTCACCCATTCCCCATTTTGGATTCAAGTATGGGGGTCTCCCATTTGAAAGTATGTTTGAAGAAGTTGGTAGAGACCTAGGTAACAGATTGGGGAAATATATTGAATCGGACAAGCAATCTTGGCTATCAGAGCAAGCCAAATTTATGAGAATACGCGTGGATTTACCCATCAATAAGCCATTGTGAAGGGGTGGAAATATTGTCAATTCGGATGGAGAAAAGTATTGGGTTACCTTTAAGTACGAAAGGCTTCCCAGTTTTTGTTTTTTTTTTCCAATGTGTCTTTCTTGGTTATGATGAAAAACATTGCACTGGATTTTTTAAGCAATCCTGAAGCTCTCAGGCAGTACAGGGACTGGTTAAGGGCTAATGGAAGTTCCAAAAGTGGACCTGAAAAAACTAGGAAGTTTGGTAGCGATGGCTTTGAGGAAAGAAAAGGTGAAGGTTCAGATGGTTGGCAAACTCCAACGACCTCCACCTCGATAGATATGGAGGCGGAGCAGGTGGGTCCATCTACTCTACCAAGCCTCACAAATTCCAAGAATTTGAATTTGAACTCGGGACAAGATGGCACATCAGTAAGGCAACCAGTGAGAAATTCGAAAAAAAAAAAAAGTGACAAGGTACAACCCTTGAGCCTTGAGCCTTAAGCCTTAAGCCTTTTCCTAACAAGCCTGCATTTGATTTCCATAAATCTTATGAGTCGGGAAAAGATATAGGAGATGAATCCTCTATTGTGGGCCGACCAAAGCTTTCCCCTCCTAAGGCCCATGAAGTCACTAGCCCACTGAAATCATTTAAAGTACCCCCTATTAGTCTTGAGACCACCAACACACCACTAAGCCTAAAAAGAGGAAATTGGAAGAGAGTTGCTAAAGCCCAAGGAAAGAAATCCCAAAATGTTGACCCATAAACACAAAACGTGATTGGGCTTTCAGGCTCTAAAAGTCCAGGCAAAATTGATTTTATGGATGAAGATGAAGGTACACCTCAGACAAAACTATGTGACTCAGTCCATACTGATGTAAATGACAACCAAGAGAGATCGGCGATGGCTACTAAGCAGCACAGCCGGAAGTAATGAATTCACTTTGTTGGAACTACAAGGGAATTGGGATCCCCCAGACAGTTCACATGCTTGGCGATTATGTCAGGCGCTGGATTCCCAAACTAAGTCAGAGACTAAATTAAAGAATAGACGAAGGGAGAAGGTGAAATTAATTGTTCCTAGCAGAGGTCGTAGTGGGGGTCTTGCTTTGCTCTAGTCTAGTGATACAAATCTAGAAATCAAGAGTTTTTCAAACTGCCACATTGATGCAATAATCACTGAGTCAAGCAATGCACTCTCATGGAGATTTACTAGGTTCTACGGGCACTTAGAGACCCACCTCAAGGAAGAATCTTGGAAACTACTTTCTTTTCTTTATATGCAATTTAATTTGCCTTGGTTCTGTTGTAGTGATTTTAATGAAATACTTTCCATGAATGAAAAAACAGGGGGAACACAACATTCACAAAGCCAAACGGATAACTTCCGTCGAGTTGTTAATTTATGCAGCTTCAAAGAGGGGATGAACAAAATATCACTCCGTTTGGATAAAGCCTTTGCTACCTCAGATTGGCTTGAATATTTCAAGAGTCCAAAAGTGCATCATATGATTGAATCCACATCTAATCACTGTATCCTCACTATTACTGACTCCCCTTCTCCAATCCACAAAAGCAAGCGTCGTTTTCACTTTGAAGCCATGTGGGTCAAAAGGGAAGATTGTCTCAAAGTCATCGAAGCTATTTAGGGCTCAGGTACTTTGTCTGCCACGCCTGAAGGGGTAGCATACAATATTGATAGATGTGCAATTGCCCTTGCCAACTGGAACCAGAATGTTCTAGGAAATATTCCAAAGCAAATTCAAGAGAAAAGAAGAGCTCTCAACTCTCTTACTATGGATGACTAGCAAGTTACTCGAGGGGAAAATATTAACCAGCTAAAGAAGGAGATTAATGATCTCCTAGACAGTGAGGAGACCATATGGCGGCAACGCAGTAAGGTTCATTGGTATAGGAAAGGGGACCGAAATACAAAATTTTTCCATGCTCGAGCGTCGGAAAGGAGGAGGAAAAACACTATACTGGGGCTGTGGAATGAAAATGGTGAATGGTGTGAGAGTAAGGAAAGCATTTCAGCCACCACAATATCCTATTTCGAGAATATATACTCCACCTCCTTCCCCACGGGTATTGATGAGATCACTAATGCAATTCCTAGACGTGTCACAGAGGAGATGAACACTGAGCTCACCAAGGTTTTCACAAGAGATGAAGCCACCAAAGCGCTCCAACAGCTTCACCCCACCAAAGCTCCTAGGCCTGACGGCATGTCCGCAATTTTTTATCACAAATACTGGGACATTGTGGGGTCAAATATCACAAATATGGTGTTAAATGAACTGAATTCCAATTTGCCCATGACTAAAATTAACAAAACCAATATCTCCCTTATCCCAAAAACAAATCACCCCACAAAAATGACAGAATTTTGTCCCATCAACCTGCGCAATACTACATATAAACTCATCTCCAAAATCTTAGCCAATAGATTCAAAGCCATTTTACCAAGCATTATTTCGGAAAATCAGAGCACTTTCACTCCCAACCACCTAATCACGGATAATGTCCTTGTGGCATTATTTAAACCATAAAAATGATGGGAATGAAAATTACATGTCAATTAAGCTATATATGAGCAAAGCGTTTGATAGAGTTGAATGGAATTTTATTAAAGGAGTGATGGAGAAACTAGGTTTTGCTAATAAATGGATTGATCTTATTATGCATTGTGTCTCTTCTGTGTCTTACTCAGTGATCATAAATGTTGAGGCTTGTGGAAACATCATCCCTTCAAGGGGTATTAAACAGGGAGATCCCCTTTCTCCTTGCTTATTCCTCCTTTGTGTTGAAGGTCTTTCTGCACTTATCCATGAAGCAACCCGAAACCAACAGATTAATGGAATCTCTATTTGTAAAGGCTGCCTAAGAATTACTCATCTCTTCTTCACCGATGATAGTTTTCTTTTTTGCAAAGAAAAGGTCCAAGAATTCCAAAATCTTGTCAGTATCCTCAATAAATAAGAAGCGGCTTCGAGGCAGAAAATTAATACTAACAAGTCATTAGTCTTCTTTAGCCCAAACACCTCTCAAGAGATGAGGGAGAGTATTCTGAACATCCTTGGCCTAATGCAGGATTCCAAACACAACAAATACTTGGGGCTCCCATCCATCATTGGGAAATCAAAATCCCAGGTGTTGCTGAAATTAAGGACTGGGTCACTAAAAAACTGGTTGGTTGGAAAGGAAAGCTCCTTTCAATAGGCAAGAGGGAGATCCTTATCAAAGCAATTGCCGAAGCAGTGCCCATATACACCATGAGCTGCTTCCAACTTCCTAAAACACTATGCAAAGACTTGGAGAATGTGATGCGGAACTTTTGGTGGGGACAAAAGAATGAGGAGAATAAAATCGCATGGGTTAGCTGAAAGAGAATGTGCAAATCAAAGTTTCATGGAGGAATGGGCTTTCAAAATCTCCAAGCCTTCAACTTAGCCATGTTGGCGAAGCAAGGATGGAGAATTCTCACAAATCCAAGTACTTCCCTCATGATGATGTGCTTAACTCCAAGAAAGGTAGCAACCCCTCCTATGCATGGCGTAGTATCCACAACAGTCTTGAAGTAATTAGAAAGGGCACAAGGTGGAGGGTAGGCAATGGGCGAAGAATTCATATCTGGGACGATAAGTGGCTGCCAACACCAACAACTCACAAAGTGATCTCACCCCAAACAAATTTTGAAGACTTCGTCATGGTCTCTTCTCTCATTGACAATGACACTAAATGGTGTAAAGTTGATGTGGTAAGATCCATTTTCTTGCCTTTTAAAGCCAACACAATTTTGAAAATCCCTCTGAGTTACAACCTTCTTGAAGATAGCCTTATATGGATTGGTAACAAGAAAGGTACATTTATACTAAAAAGTACGTTCCATATAGCCTTAAGTATGGTGGACTCGGACAAGGATGGAGAGAGCTCATCTAGTAATGCAAGGACCTCTCTGTGGAAGAGGATTTGGCACCAAAAAATTCCACTAAAACTCAAAATATTTGCTTGGAGGACATATGTTAACGGCCTTCCTATCATGTGTAACTTAAACCACAGAGGTATCAATTGCTTGAGTTTCCGCCCGCTTTGTGACAAGGGCATTCAAATCACAGCCCATGCACTTCTCCATTGTGACCATGCTAAGCTGACTTGGGCTCATTGGCATAATTGTCCGATTGATTTAACCCTCTGTACCCGAGAACCAGTGGATATTGATGAAAAAGACTCCTCTGTTGCTTTGGAGCTCTTCTTTGCAACCGCTTGGTCCATTTGGTGGAATTGCAATCAAGCACTTCATGAAGATTCAAGTGCCCCTCCAAAACAAATTTGGGAAATGGCTAATAGAATTCTTGGTGATTATAAGGAAGCTTGCTCATATTCTAACTTGCCCCTTGTCCCTTCCTTGACCAATTGGAAAGCCCACCCTGCCAGTTTCATCAAAATAAATGTTGATGGCGCAGCCTCGGATGATGGCTGGCTATCTAGCGTTGGTGTGATAATCCAAGATAGTCTGGGCTCTTCTATTGTAGCCTCTAGCAAGGTCCTTTCATTGCCTTTCACAGCTGAGATTACAGAAGCTTTAGCTTTACAAGAAGGTGTGTTGTTAGCATCAGAGATGGGTCTTTCCAATGTTATTTTTGAATCTGATGCCCTCTCCCTTATACAAGCAATTAACGAAGGTAGTGTGGGTGGTGAGTTCGGGCGCATCATTCAGAACATAGGAGACCTTTCTTCCTCTTTTTCCTAGTGTTTATTCCAGCATCTGAACGGGATGGCAATAGAGTTTCCCATGATCTTGCAAAAGTAGCTAAGATGTCAGGTGTCTCTCAGGTTTGGAAAGGTGTCGTTCCAGGCTTTGTTGAGCATCTTATTATTGAGGACTGTGGCTTGTAACTGCTCCTGCAACTCCAACTCTCTATTGTAATTCTGTTTCTGATGAATGAAATGCATATTTTCCAATAAAAAAAAAAAAATCAAACACCCTAGATTTAGGGGTGTAATTTACAATTTACCATATTTATAAATTAATGAGAAATGTTAAGTCCACAACATTTTACAACAAATCATAAATGACAGGTTGTTATTGGTAGACAAAAACATAATAAGAAATAATATGTCAAATAATATTTTCACAACAAATCTTAAGTGATAGATTGTTATTAGTTGTTGTTGTCAAAGCAAAAAAATAATTTTAGTGTTAAGATCAAATTTGAATCAATAACGACTAACTAAGTATGATTTGTTATGAAAAATATTATAAAATTATTGTGCATATATTTATTGTAGGTTTAAATTACCACTAATAGCAACTTACTACCTGTGGTTTATTACAATAGTATTGCCAAAATGTTGTGCATTTCTCATGATTTATGATCACTTTTGGGACTTAAGCTTCTAATATCATCTCATGGTTTTTTCACGGAATTCAAATCTTAAAAAATGGTGACGCAGCTAGTGAGTCTACAAAATTAGTTTTAACGATTCCAGTTAAAACCTGGGCCCAAAATTCAGGAAAAACCAGTGTTGTCCCCCGCGAATCGATACGAATAATCGCAATTTAAGTCAACTTGGAGTAATGGCGACTGAGATTGTGATCCAATTGGCTTTGCTACTCCTAACCCTAGCAATGTTCATCGCAGTTCACAAACTCCCAAGACAAGCTCTAAACAAGCTCCGAACAAACAACCGAGCCGCTCTCCACACCAACCGCCACTTCGTCCAAGGGTCCCACCTCCTCGCCCGGGCTCGATCCACGCACCACCGGGCCCAATCCCAGGCCCACGCCAAGTCCGCTCTCATCGAAGCCGAGAAAGCCCTCTCGCTCTCTCCAAGGGACCCAACCCCTCACCTCCTCAAAGCTCACGCTCTACACCTCATGGGCCACACGGCCTCCGCGATTCGATCCCTAGACCTAGCCCTGTCGCCGCCGCGCGTGAAGTCGCTCTCCGACGGCGCGCGTGGGGACGCGCTAGTGACGAGGGCCGAGTTGAAGCTGGCCATGAATCGGAAGCGGCGAGTTGACTCGGCCGTGGACGATTTGGTCGAGGCGGTGAGGCTGAGTGGGATTAGTGACAAAGCGACGGCGTTTTGTTTGTTGGGAGAGTGTTACGAACGGAAAGGAATGAGAGAAGAGGCTAGGGAGGCTTTCCAAGAGGCCTTGAGGGTCGAGCCTGGGTTCGTCGCGGCTCGTCAGGGCTTGAGTCGCTCGGGTCCATGATCTTGGGTTGCTTCAACACAAATTGCCTTTGCCGACGGATTTGGAACGTTATACTACTAAATTTGTTGTTTATATTTTTTTTTGAAATATGTGTTAAAGGGAAAGTTGCGTAAAATTATGTACAGTGTTATCTAAAAATTAAAAATATGTGTTTAAACATATTTACCAAACAGCCCTGCGATAACACTTCCTCTTTTTTTTTATCCCCTAATTTTTGTATAGAAAGTTTTTTTTTGAGAGTTGAAACTGTGTATCTGAATTTGAGTGAAATAGATATACTGGCTTTTTTTTTTTTTTTTGGCCAAGTATTTAGTTTTTCCTAAAAATACTATCAAAAATTCTCATCCTGATTATTTAGTTACGTAGCTATGTTTTTTGCCAAGCAGATGCAGATGTTCAATCTTATTTTTCAGATGTTCAGATTTTTCCCTGTTAGTATTAAAGTTAGTCTTTTTTCTTCTTCTTTTTTTTTAATTATTGGTAAAACTGAAATGCATTAAACAAAGGTGTTTGCTGAACAAATCATCAACACCCTCCTCACTAGTTAGACAACTCAAACCCAATTGAATTCAAAATCCCCAAAATGAGATTTCAAATCCCTAACCCACGGTGAACATTAACTTCTCCTTCATAGCCACATCTCTTTTCACCTAATCCACAATATCAAAGCTCCTCTCATCTCGCCATTATTGGTCAATGTTCACTAACATGAATTAATACAACTTACATAAAGATTAAAAAAAAAACAAAACAAAACAAAACTGGTTGATTACTCAATCTTAGTCACCTGATAACTAGGATAACCCATTGTCTGCATTATATGTACAGCATACAGTGCTCACAAGGAGTGCAAGTTTACAAGCTTTATATAATGAAAAATTTTCAAATGAAGAGAAGAAAAAATATATCTTAACAAAGAGATAGACTTCCTTTTAGAAGTGCAATTCTAAGTGAAAGCAGGATAGATGATTCAGTGATTTACTAAGATAGTGAGTAAACATGCTTCTCAGGGTCAGATCCACATATAAAATGCAGCCAATCACCATCACATAATAATAAAATCAATGTAATTGCAACTAATAAAGAGGTGATCAAAGAAAATATACGAAATCACACCAAACCAAATCAGTGTAATTGCAACTATAAAGGCAACTGATCCAAAAATCAACTTAGATCTCTTCTACAATTTTATTTATATATAATTGTAATTTCACAATTTTTAACTAAAACTGTTTGGATGACCCAATCAATTTTTACCTAAAACATGATTTCAGCTTGTGTGTAAGTACATGATTTCGAGAAAAGTTGTATTGTGCTGGACTCACCCAACTAGTACGGTATATCTGAGCCGTCTGGTGGCTGGCCTGCATTCCCCATCTCTGCATTATTTTTTTTTCAATACTCTTCAGCTTCTTGTTAATTATATGAAGATACCATAACATGCAAAGGGCCCAAGCCAGTTTTGCCAACCATTGATATTGCGCCGTCCAGCTTCAAATCATTCCAGATCTTAGGCACCTCCTGCTGTGCCTTATCGAAAATTTCTTGAATACTAATAACAAGAGAGATTAATTATAATGACTAATTAATAATTAGTTAAAAATTTAGCTGTAGCAAAAAACATATATAATCCGACTGGATAGTGATTTTCCAGTATTCCATAGGATGCGGAATGGCTTGTTGAGACACAGTTAGAGACAGAATTTTAATAGAGCAAACAATTAATAGTAGGAAAATAACCAACTCACTCTGAGTGCTTATCATCGTGTATGATCCTACTGCCGAGCCTCCTTGCTCCGATTTCGTTTCTAATTTTATACCAAAAAAGAATTAATGGGATTTTGAGGAGTTATCCTGGCACAACCATCCATTTGAGTTCCATTGATTTTCTTACAAAATCAAAGAAATAATGGGATTTTAAAGTGTTCTCTTTGATGAATCACTATTGGAGTATGAGGAATGCTCTGCATATTGGGTTCCACGGTTTGCTAACAGCACCACACATGGTTTTGCTTGGCTTGCAATTGAGATTAAATTCATTTAAATTTTTGTTCAAAAAAAATTCTAAAATAAATTTGTGAGGCATACGGCTCTGTTAATGGGCTAACTACTAAGCTGGGCTCACAATCTATTTGTTGTTATGGGTGTTTAGATATCCTACAATAAAAAGCTCCTATAGGCAAAAGTTCATTTTTTACAAACGATTACCTGTTACCTTCCCGAACACGCTCACTCTTTTTCTTTCTCACTCTAATCCTTTGGTTCCTCACCCTCTAGTGTCTAGCCTCTCCTTCTTCTACTTTCCCACTATTTATAGGCTTCTTGAATGGGCCAGTGATGATTACTTTTGATGGTTTTTCATGCAGGTCGAGCCCTTTATGGTTATTCCAAACAGAAAGGGGCCCCACTTTGGAAACAGGTACGTCGGTTTTGGGACTTGCAAACATACGTTTGATGTTGTACGACGGTAACCTCCGCAAGACATTACCGAGATACCCTGGAGCAGGCTCCGAGCAATATCAGACCCCAAGATTGAGATAGTCCATAGTTATTTTGGCCAGCAGCATAGACTGGGCTTGATGAATGACCTTTATCTAACCTACAGCCCATGGGCCACCTAAGGATGGGTCGATAACCAAACAATAACCCCCTTGATTCCTTTCCATGTCTCGGGGATGGAATCAAGGATTCACATTAAATGACAGGTCACTTCTTGGGCACATTAACCGTCAGCCATTAATTACATATAAGACAACTTGCGCTTTTGGCGCAAGGGCAACAGGCTATCAAATCTAACAATCATCATTGCCTGACGGTTCATGTACCGAGGCCACGCGTGCAATGATTACAAAGAGAGGAATTAATGCCTTTCCCACCTAAAAGTCATTTAATTCTTAGCCACCTTTAGGGCTAGATTTAACGTTCCTTCAGATGTAGATATAGAATACTGCACTAAGGGCAACATAGAAAATGATACGCATCCTCGGGTAGTATTTTTTCCCTTAATGGCTATCTTAGAAAGGGGTTAGATTTCCCGTGGATCCCTTGTTACTTAGGACATTTAGTTTCTACAGTCTTTACCCTAACCAACTTCCACCAAATTTCTATAGAGTGGTGAGTTCTATGAGTTGGCTTAACAACTTGTACGGCTTATTCCTTGACGACCACGACATCAACTTTATGTATAACATGTGTGGTAATACTAGGTTGGGGTACTACCTTAAAGTCTGAGACACAGTAGTCCAGCTTATATCATGCATCCCCGACTCTAAAAAGAACTCAGCTGGAAAGTACGTCAAAGTGAGCGGCAACTGGATTGCCTGCAAACAAACATGCCCGACCTCACCCCGAGAAACTGGTCGGTATCATTTTATTTTCTTTCCCTTTTTTCTTTCTTCTTCTATTTTGTTTTTTTGTTTTTGTGTGGGGGGGGGGGGGATGTTGATGCTCAACATTTCTCTTTTAATCTTGCCCGAGGACTTCCCTCTTTAATTTTATTGTATTACTATACTATCCTGCAATATTTTCAAAATTTTTTCTCTTTTTTTTTTTTAATGAAATGTCCCCCCTTGTCTATGCAGTTACAAAGCGTTTTAAGCCCGATCTTAGTGCTACACATTCTCGGGACCTGAATTTTTTTATGCGCTAAGAGATTTTCATACACTATGACAGTCAGCTGAGGACGTTCCACCTTATCCTTGATTGTATCCCATCATACACGAGCTGCCATGACCTTGAGCAAGCTCTTACCATCAGTAGCCCGTTACTCTCCTACATCGACGTTCACCTCCGCGGCCTTCTTCCGAGAGGATTGACAGTTGTTGAAGCTCGGAGACTCGGTCCTCGACATGTAAGAGAGGGATCCCTACTTCCTGCCAGGGACGGTTCGGCAGATCGAGTATTCCAAAACCAAGCTGAGAACATCCTTGTTAAAGAGCCAACTGCAGCTGAGCCCATTCCTATTGAAGAGATAGAGTCCGAGGAGTTAGGTATCGAGATGGTGGTCTAGAGGAAAATGATACCTGACCACTTTTTGCTCGGGGGATGGTTAACCCCCCAGCAATAACCCCCATTTCGCCTTGCTCCACATGGACACAAAAGGCCAAGGGACACTTATGACCCTGTAAAGCACCCCACTGATGCACCCTCAAGCCCCTCCCCGATCTCGATTATCGTGCCATTGGTCATTCAGGAACCACCCTCCAACTTGAGGGCCACCAAGCTGATAGGCTCCAATATTGCCCCCTCCTCTACGCTCCCCTCCCCAAGCTAGCAGAGTGTTTTCATGCTGAGGGACTGCCCTTTTCCCACGGATTTCTTCATCTGAAACTAAGCTAATGGACATGGTAGTTAGGTTGCGGATAACCTCGAGTAGGCACTTTTACTGTTGGATGATATGCAATACTTCGACAAGGGCAGGGATGAGGCCATCTCTCTTAGGCTCAAATAGCACAATATTGCGGTAAACTCCAGCTCCGCCCCCCCCCCCCCACCCCCTTTATCTTTGTTTACTTATGCATTATTGTCACTTCTGCTTCTAACACGGCTTCCCTTCACTCTTTGTTCCAATTTCCTTGTTAGGCTACCCAAATGACCCATGTACTAGAAGGACGATTCGAGAGTGCCATGGAAGAGGCTGAAAAGAAAAGGCTCTCAAGGAAGTATCTGAGGCCACTCTGTAGGATTAAACTGTCGCACTTGCTACTGCCAAGCGAAGATCTGCAAAGGCCGAGAAGGCACGTGCATCTACCGAGAAGAGGGTGGCAAACTTGGAAGGGAAGCTAGGTGATGCGGAGGTGAGGCTCGCTCAGGCTGAAAACGTCATCTCGACTAGGGATAAGGAGATTGCAAACCAAAAAATCATCATGGTGCAGAGCAAAGATAAATGCTATAACATGGGTTTTGCTAACGCCGAGAGCTCTAGTAAGCTCATTATGCTCGAATCTTGGCGCCACGGATTCAGGGAGGAGTGGATGGCCCCTGTGAATGCCTTGGGTTTGCCCGAGGATTCTATCTTCAGGATCCTAATAAGATACCCTATCCTGAGCCCCTACATCCTCCACCTGTCCAGGACCCAGCTTAGAATGAAGAGGATGGAAGCCTTAGCGTGAGGGAGTTAGTTGAAGAAATCAACTCTCACACCAAGGTAATTGACCTTGACACTCCGAGCAACCCTGCTGTAACGGAAGGTCAAGTACTGCCATCCCCTCTGTCGAATCCTAATCCTTAGACGGCCACGGATGTAACTCCTAATTCATCCAAGCAAACCTAAGATCTTGAAGCTTAGAACTTATGTTTTTTGTCTTTTTTTTTTTTTAATTATCTGTGTTTGGTGCTTAAATTTTAAGTCCTGTTTGACTCTTTTAAGCTTTTGTTCGGCTAAACACAATGTGGATTGATATAATTGTTTATTTTTGATAAAATTTTATCATTTTACCTTTCCTTTTTTCCCTTGTTTTGCGTAATGATTCTTTTATCAGTCCTAACTCTCATAGGATGGACTATGCAAACACTTCTCACACCTTAACGCAATTCAAGCCCAATGTCGATTTCCGTGCATGTCCCCTTCTAAGGTTCATGTGAATTTGGAATAGGGCAAACCGAGAATGAGACTTCGGTTTTAAATCAGTTCGTCACTTCCTACTCATCAGGGATAGTCGAGGCTAGACTTCTGTCCTTAGAAATTTTTAGTATGGATTCCACATAGTCGGTGACCGGGGTCAGGCTGAAGGTAGGCTTCTGTCCTTAGAAAATTTTTGGTAAGGTTTCCATCTAGTTGGTGACCGGGGTCAAGCCAAGGCTAAACTTCTGTCCTTAAAAAATTTTAGGTAAGGTTTCCACCTAGTCAGTGACCTGGGTCAGGCCAAGGTTAGGTTTCTGTCCTTAGAACAAGCTTGCATAGAAGAAAATTATCTTATACAAATATGCAATATTATAAATGCAGGAACAGCAATTAAGTAGAATAAAACACTTCTCCTAGCCTATCATACTCAATGATAATATCTTTTTAAGCTCTGCACGTTCCAAGGTTAAAGGAGTGGTCTTTCCTCCAAATCTTCCAAGTAGTAAGCCCCCAATCCAGCTATCGCAATAACTCTACATGGCCCTTCCCAATTTTGGGCTAGCTTCCCGGCGTTAAGGTCCTTAATGCTTCCCACTGTCGACGCAATACCAGGCCTCCAGCACTGAATTCCTTTGATCTCAATTTCTTAACATACCTTTGAGCCATCTTCTACTAATAATCTGCTAGCCAAATAGTAGCCATCTCTTGGCGTTCTTCCTATAAATCCAATTGTTTCATCATTAACTCCTCATTGCTGGCTAAAGAAAATCTGAGACCCTTATACTTGACATGCTTATTTCCACAGGATGACTGCCTCAGTTCTGTATGTCATGGAATAAAGGGTTTCACTAGTAGATCACTGTGGTATTTTTCGGTAAGCCCACAACACATCCAGCGCTGCCCAGTCTACCTTCCTTACATAGTCTAACATCTTCTTCAACCCGCTCACAATTGCCTTGTTCTTTACCTCGGTCGGGCCATTACTCTGCGAGTATGCTGGAGTTGAATACCTATTCTTGATCACAAGGTCATTGCAGAAGCGTAACTATCGAATTGCAACCCGTTATCCTACACTAGAGATTCAGGTAACCCAAACCATGTTACTATGTTTTTCCATACGAACTTCTTTACGTCAACATCTCAAATATTCACCAAGGTTTCAGCTTCAACCAATTTGCTAAAATAGTCAACAACTACAAGTACAAATCTTCTATTTCCGGTTGCTCGAGAGAATGGTCCAATGATGTCCAATCCCCACCGGGCAAAGGGTCATGGGCTGTTCATTGGATTTAAACTCCCACTTGGTTGATGTATAATTAGTGCATGCTTCTGGCATTGCTCACACCTTTTTATGTACTCGGCAACATGCATCTGCATCCTTAGCCACCAAAACCCCTGGGTCATTGCTTGGTGTGCAAGAGAATGACCCCCTACATGGTTGCCACACACCCCCTCATGCAACTTTGTTAGGAGATAATGAACCTTTGATGGGTGGAGACATAATAGATGGGGCCCTCTGAATGATCTTCTTTATAACCTCTAGTCTTAGGATAACCAAAACCGCACAACAATTCTTCATACTTTCTTAACCTTTTTGACATTGTTCAGCAACACATTCTCGGCTAAAAATTCTATGATTGAATCCATCCAACTTGATTCGAGTGTTGATATTATTGAGATTCTCACCTTCGGGTTAATGCTCAGCTTATGCAACATTTCTATTGTAATCAACCAAGGAATGCAGTTATCCAAAGATTAGGCCAATGCTGCCAATGAGCCAACATGCCTATTTTGCCCTTGAGAAACATGGATCACCTTTGCCTTCTAAAACTTGCCAATCAATTGACCTACCAACCTAAGATATTCAACCATCCGGGAATCTTTGGCCTCAAAACTTCCATCAACTTGATTCACCACCAACCAAGAATCTAAATAGATCTTTACATCTATCGCCTCTAATTTCAATGTCGCCATAAGCCCCCAACAAGTGCTTCATACTCAATTTCATTATTTGATGCTCAGAAACCTAACCTTAAAGAATACTCTAGCTTCACTCCATCTGATGACATAATCACGATGCCAATCCCAGCACCTTGAGCGTTGGATTTGATGCTCAGAAACCTAACCTTAAAGAATGCTCTAGCTTCGCTACATCTGATGACATAATCACGATACCAATCCCAGCACCTCGAGCGTTGGATGCACTGTCCATGAACACCCTCCATGGAAGAACAGAAATGTTATAAATCCCACTAGCCCCTTTCTCTACGGGTGTAAATTCACCAACAAAATCAACAAGCACCAATGCTTTGACCGAGTTCTTTGGTCTGTACTTGATATCAAACGATCCGAGCTTAGTACCCCATTTCACTATCCTCCTTGTAAAAGCAAATCTTCTTAGCAAAGACTGCAGTGGGTACTCTATCAATATTGTGGACATAACGAAATGGAGTCGCCACCTAGTTATGTGGTCTAGGAACCATAAATATAGCGTCCTTTTGAGGAATGGTCTTTGATCTTACTATCAGAGTTTGTGTTTGGAGTTTAGGTACACTCTTGGAAAGGCGTTAAGCATCAGGATCGCCCAACCCTAAGGTTGGCCACCCATCATTGGATCTTACATCATAACCTCAATAAAAACATGGTCAACACTTGCATCCATACCCACACACACACTAACATAAATCTAAGCATACAACAAGGCATCTTTCATTCCAAACAAAACATATTTATCTATCTACCCAAAAAAAGGAACCAAACACAAAAGAAACCCTAGCATAAATGTAACATATGAAAACCCTATCATAAATCTAAAACAAGGTAGCAAACTTAAACATGGCAACAAGACCTATCATCATTGCAAGGAAAGCATATCATAAACACTAATCATACATCTAAGCATGTTCCATCATATCATCAAAGTGAAATTCTAACACAAATGCATGGATATTGCTAATGCATGACTTACCCTTTACTTACCTCTCAACAGCACAGCACCTTTGGCATCAATACATAAACATGTGAATGAATAGCATTAAAAATAAGTAACCCTAATCTAGACATGTGAAAACAAAAAAAGCATGTTAAAAGGTAAACAAGCAATTATGGGACTTAAAAACAAATGAAAATAAGGCTACACAAAACAAACATATGAATGCAAAAACAAAACAAACATGTGAATACAAAAACAAAACAAACAAAAATTCAGGGTTTCTGAGTAACGGCATCATGCACGCTAGAATAGATCTACGTATGCATGAGTTCAGCCTGCATGCACAGTGTGAGAGACCTCGAAAAAAGCGTCCCTCAAAAAAGAGATTCGGGTACCTTTTAGGGCACCTTTTAGGGCACCTTTCTTTTTGGGTAAGTGGTGTGAAGTCGCCACTTATTTTATTTTATTTTTAAAAAAAAACTAATATACAAATACATGATTGAATTGCTTCGTTTCATTGACTAAATTTAAAAAATACAACTTTGAAAATTTGAACTTTATATGGTTTTGGGTCCTAGTTACAAACTACCAAATATACGTAGCTTTTTGTCCTAGTTACAATCTACCCAAAATAAATAAAGATAAAACTAGATCAACTTAACCAAAAAATATAAATCTAGAGGCTAAGTTACAGAATGGGAAGGTGTTAGGCACTCATTCTGTCCAGATAGAGTTTGGTCTTCTAGACTCTTATAACCAATATACCATTTTTATGCATGTCATAGATGATATGTTGAACATGTGAAAAACAAAATTACATAAGTCTATTTTATGAATGAAATCACTTCTTTTAAAAAGAATCAGATCTATTTTAGTTAGTAAAAAAAATGAATTTTGATTTGAAAAAATATTAGATCTGTTTTGTAGTATGTAGAAAAAAGTGGATTTTGAAGATGAAAATTCAGATCTATTTTGTGATGAAAAAAAATGATATTTCTTGATAATAAAAATTCAAATCTATTTTTACATTGTAAAATAATGAAAAAAAAAATTAGAAGAGATTTTGCCTCATAATTTAAATTTATGCAACATGAAACAAATAAAACAAGGTTTTATCTTTTCCTTTATTTCAAAGATCTTGAGAGAGATACAAATCAGTTTTGATTTGAAAAAAGATATAAATTTGCATCTAAGGAAGATGTGGACTCCTTTTTATTTTGAAGAAAAATTCAGATCTACATCTAAAAAAGACTTAGATCCATTTTATTTTAAGAAAAATTCAGATCTGCATCTAAGAAAGATGCAGATCCATTTTATTTTAAGAAAAATTCAAATCTGCATCTAAGAAATATGCAAATCCATTTTATTTAAAAAAAAAAAAAAAGTTGATTACATGTAGATCTTTAAAATTAAGAAATAGATTATGTCAACAATAAAGAAATCAAGAACATATTTTCATGAACTAAATTAATCATGGTAAAATATGAATATCTAAAACAATTAAACATGCATCATCATGATAAAGAAGAGCATAAAAGCAAAAGGGTTAAAGAACAATCTCTTGCATGAATACACTTCATTCTTGAAAGGATGTTTTAAGGTCTAAAGAAATTTTTTCAATTCTCTTTGAAACCTAAAAACCTTAATTTAGGCAGCAACACTCAGAGAATGGATCAGAAAATATGAGTGATTTGTTAGCCTAAAACGTATGTCTCTTAGAGTATAGAAAAAAGGTGTTAAATTATAAGGTTCAGTCTCTATTTATAACGGTCAGAGAACTCTAAAAAATAGGTACGGACGATTAGGGTTTGAATCCAAACACATCCTTTTGTGAAAAGGTTGAAAAGGGTGTGCCTTATCGTCACCCAAAGGCCGTTGGGCCAAAGGCCACAAGGAGAAAATTTGGCCCTTTTAAAGTGTCGTTCAGCACTCCAAAAGTGTCGAATTACCCTTTGGACTCCGAACACTCTTTCGTGCTCAGGTGCCATTTTTACTCCTTTTCTAGGGTTTTTTGGCCATTCCTTAGACCTAGACACGTTTTCATCCTCCGTCTATCATTTTTCATCTCTTTTTGGATAATTCAGGCTATTTAAGAGTAATTATCTTGAACAATTATCTTATGGATAAATCCCTCAAAATAAATCCTGATAAAGTCCTAATTATCCACAATTTTATTGTTATCCAATCATCCATTTTATTCCTATGCATGCATCCCTATTTTAAACACTAATTATCAGTCAATCACAAGATTATTTAATGGGATAATTATACTTTACCCACTTGTGGTTTGCCTCTAATTTGATGTGCCTACCCGTGGTTTAAATTTTGACACTTTACCCACCTGTGGTTTCCACCGTTAGTCTCCTGTTCTCCACCTCTGTTAAAAATAAGGGTAAATATGTATTTGTGCACTACTTTTATATCTCTCTCCTCCCAAAATATAAAAAACATAAAAATTCAAGAGAAAACAAGATCAAAATGTGCTATTGGTAAACAAAATTATGCAATTTCTTAGAACTTCAACTTGTATTTGAACCTATCATTTCAGCCACAAGCAAACAACAAATTATAAATCTGAAAGCATGATAAAGCCGTATGAGAAAAGAAAAATAACAACTTAATATAAATCCAAATTTAGATCCAATTTTTACAGAGCAATGAACTTTTCAAATACAATTGCTCTAATGAAAATATGAAAAAAAAAAAAAAAAAACCTAGAAAAGTTCCTGCCAACAAAAATTAAACACCCAGAAAAGTTCAAAAACTAAAAACCCAGAAAAGTTCAAAAAATCCCAGAAAAATTAACAAACCCCAGTCTTGCTGTAAAAAAAAAAAAAAAAAAAAAAAAAAAAAAAAAAAAAAAAAAAAAAAAAAACCTAATCTTGCTCAAACCGAAACCCCAAAAAGAAAAAATCAACGACAATCACAAAAAATCAACGACAATCACAACGCCCATTCTTCTTCATATTCCTTTGTCACACCATCGCCCATACCCACCACCATCTGACCGTAACTTAGCCAACCCAACAATGGAATCGACCACAACCAACATTTACCAAACCAAATCATATCAAAATCCAATCAAAACTCCCAAATCTGAAATAAATCTCAAAACGCCAAAGAAAAAAGATACAATATTTGCTTGCTTTTGATCCGAGTCATTATTGCGCCTGGAGAAGAGCCTCACCATCAAGACATCTTAGCTATTCTCGTGGGTCTCTCTCACGGCAAGCAAACCCAACCCATTAGCAAGCAAACCCAGCACCATACCCACGGCCAAAACCCATCACCCACGGCCAAAACCACCCACGTCGATTTCACAACCCACTGACTCACGCCGATTTCGCAACACACTGACCCATGTCGATTTCACAACCAAAACCATCAATCACAGATCAACGCATCAACAAATCATAACCACCGATCAACCCAGAACAAACCAATCTTGAAACCCATTAGACCCGAACCCATCAAACCCACGAACAACCCATAACCACCAACGGGTCAGCAAAGACTAAAGATGGGTCAGTGAAAATGGGTAGGCGACAAGAGAAAAAATAAAGAAAATGATGAAGAGTGAAGACCGAAGTGATGAAGAGTGATGAAGCCTGAAGATTGAATAGAGAGTGATGAAGAGGCAAAGAAATGAGAGAGAGATGTGGGAGACAGCTAGAGGAGGGAGAAAAAATTAGTAAAAAATAAATACAAGCGTATTTCACCTATATTCAGTCATGTTTTCTAGCTTGGATGAGCTTCTGGACCTAAGTTATTAAGCAATTAAAAACTCTAACTTTTTGATCTGTTTTGTTTTTGATTTTGAAAGAAAACGTGTTAGAGTAACGGCAAGCAGGAAGGTGGGTTACGGAGCAGTAACGGATTGAACCTCAGGTGGGTAAAGTGTCAAAATTTAAACCACGGGTAGGCACATCAAATTAGAGACAAACCACAGGTGGGCAAAGTGTAATTATCCCCTATTTAATTAATTTTAATTGTTTGACCAATAAAATTAACTTGAATTAATCATGTGTGGACGACCTACCTAGACACAATGCATATGGATCGTGCAAACTTGATCATGCGATTTCTTTCTATTCAATAGTTCGATTTAGAAACCAGACACACCGTTACAATCGTTAGAATCTTAAAATCATTTTCATGATATGTAATGAATGACATGAAGCATGTAATGCAAAGACGAAGATGTATGTGATGCAAAGACAAATCATGCATGTATTGCAAGAATGATTTTTTTGGTTCATGGATGGTAACTCCAGTCATTCCTCATAATTAAATCGTGGGTGCAAAATTGAGTGTCTATACACAGAAAACCCTAAAAACACAAAAACAAAGCAAATGCCAAATAAGACAGAAGACGTAAAATCTAGCAACCTAACATGCTTAAAGACATAAATAAAGCCTAAAACTAACCTAAGCAAACAGATTTAAACATAAACTAAACAAAGAAACAAATTAAAGAAAAGATTAAAGATGAAAAGGAAAAAGAAAATTTTAAAGGAATACCTTATAGCAAAAGCTCCTAGGCTTTATTTTTTACTATTCCCCTCAGTCAAATCTATCACAATTCAATAAAATAGTGATTAGCAATCTTAAACTCAAAGGATTGAGGCCAGAAAAGGTCCCAATCAAGTAAAAAATAACTTGAGGGTGTTTTGTGAAAAACTCCCTTTTGATTCACTATTTTCTAGTGAATATTATGTTTTTCTTGTGGGATTTCTGTGTGTTTTGAAAATGTATCATATAAGGCTTTATATAATAGGAAAAATGGGGTCTACAATGACTCCAGATGATGTGGGATTCGTTCTAAACCTTAGCATTATTTCAAAAAACTTGTCTTTCTTATACTTCTGAAACTCTAGCTACATATGCAAGAATGTGCCTACGTACACATACTTTGGCCCACGTACACAAGCCGCAACCCACGTATGCACGCCAAGAGCCACTTTAATCATTTATTTCCAAAAATTGATTTTTGCTCATTTAAAAGGGTATATATTCTATTTTAACACTCCTCAAATCAATTTAATATCTAATTGGGCTCCAAACTAGCCTTGGGCCTTAAAGTTCGAGCATCATTAGAGAACAGGGGACTGAGTATTAAGGGATACAAAATGAGGTGTCAACAAACACGTATACCACATGTGCTTGGAAATAGTAGGGTAACTTCTTGGTGGCACGAACCAATGCTAGTGCAAGTTTTTCCAGAGGCAAATACCGAGTTTCTGTATCGACCGGCATTTTACTAATATAGTAGATTGGCCTTTGTACTCCCTCTTGATTTTTTAGCAATACTACCTTCACGGCATGCTTGGACACTGCAAGATACATATATAAATCTTCCCCTGGATTTGGACAAGATAAGATCGATGGACTAACCAAATATTTCTTCAAGTCCAGGAATGCTTCTTTGCATTCTTCCGTCTATTGAAACCCTCTCCACTTCTTTAGCAATTGATAAAAGGGTCGACATACCAACTTCGATACAAAACAGTTCAAAGTGGCTATCATCCCTTTAGCTTATGCAAATCCTTCGGGTTGCTTGGTGGCCAGAGGTGCTCAATTGCACCAGGTTGAGGTTCACTTCTATTCCTTGGTGCGTAATCATATACCCCAGAAACTTTCCAGCCCTTGCGCTGAAAGTGCACTACATTGAGGCACAACTTATGCCGCCTAAGTATCTTAAATGCTTCCTTCAAATCTCCCACGTGCCTTTGAATCTCTCAACTCTTCACAACCATGTCATCTATATACATCTCCACTGTGTCACTGATCTTGTCTCTGACATCCTGGCCATTATTCTTTAATAAATGGCTCTTGTATTCTTAAGTTCAAAAGGCATCACTATGCAATGGTAATTTCCCTCAAAGGTTATGAAGGACTTTTTATCCTGATCCTTAGTGGTTAGTGCAATCTGATGGAAACCTTGAAAAGCATCCAAGAAACTCATCCTCGGGTGTCCGCATATTGCATCGACTAGTTGATCGATCTTCTGAACAGGGAAAGGATCCTTAGGGCATGCCAAATTAAGATCGGTGAAATCTACACAAACTCACCATTTACCGTTCTTCTTTTTAACCACCACGGTGTTCGACAGCCAATCTAGGTAAAATGCCTCACAAATAGCCCCAGCTTGCTTCGGTCTAGATACCTCTTCCTTGACAACCTCGACATGTTGGTTGGTTGACCTCCTCAGCTTCTGTTTCTTAAGGGGAAATGATGGGTCCACGTTTAATTTGTGAGTAATGAACTCTAGATCTACCCCAGGAACATGGTATGTGCTCCAGAAAAAAACATCCAAGTTCTAAACCAATGTCAACTGTGGGAACAAGGGGGGGGGGAGTTGCCACTTAGTTTTTACAATGGTCTAGGAACCATCTATATATTATCCCTTCGAGAAAGGACCTTTTGATCTTACTACCAGAGTATGGGTTCGGAATTTAGGTACATTCTTAAGAAGGTGTTAGACAACCAAGATTGCCCAACCCTAAGGTAGCTTCCCATCATTGTGTCTTACGTTTTAACTTTATTAAAAACATGTTCAACACTTGCATCTATACTCACACACACACTAGCATACATCTAAGCATACAACATGGCATCTTTCATACAAAACAAAACATACTTATCTATCTACCCAAACAAAAGAGAACCAAACATATCAAAGAAACCCTAGAATTCATCTATCATGTGAAAACTTATCATACATCTAAAACATATCATGCATATCATAAACCAAGCATTAACAAACTAGAAACCCTAACCATAGATCTAAGCATGTTTCATCATATCATAAGACCAAAGCACAAATGCATGAACATTGCTAATGCATGACTTACCCTTTACTTACCCCCCACCTGCATAGCTTCTATGGTATCAATGCATGAGTATGTGAATGAATAGCATTAAAATTAAGAAACCCTAAGACAAACCCTAATCTAAACATGTGAAAACAAACAAGCATGTTAAGAGGTGAACAGGGGCTTAAAACATATGAAAAAGAGGTTAAACAAAACAAATATGCGAATGCAGAAACAAAACAAACAAAAATTTAGAGTTTCTGAGCAATGGCATCACTAACGCTAGAACAGGTTTGTGTAAGCATAATCGAGCCTGCATACATAGCCTAGACCATGCATACGCAGATCCTTGCCCAAAAAACCTAAAAATGTAGAAATATAGCAAGACTTAAAAACAACAATTTAACAACCTAACATATGCAAAATGAAAAGGACTAAAAAACTAACTTAAATAGACATTATAGAAACATAAATTACACAAGAAACAAAACTAAAATGTAAAAGAAAAGCATAAATAAAAAGAAAAGGGGTAGGCTCAATACGTTAAACAAAAGCTTTCCATGCTTGATTTTAACCGTTCCCCTCAATCAAATCTATTCACAAACTAACAAGAAAGTGATTAGCAATGTTAAACTAAAAGGATTGGGGCCAAAAAAGGTCACAATCAAGTAAAATTGACTTGAAGGTGTTTTGTGAAAAAACTCCCTTTTGATTCACTATTTTTTAATGAATCTTAGGTTTTTTCCGTAGGATTTCTATGTTTTGAAAATGTACCATGTAAGGCTTTTTATAGTTGAAGAAATAGGATTTAGAACAACTCCCAAACAAAGTGAAATTCATTACAAACCTTAGCCATTATTGCAGAAAATTTGCCTTTCTTATACTTCTGAAACCCTAGCAGCATACACAGGAATGTGCCTGTGTACGCATGCTTTAGCTTGCGAATATAGGCATAAGGGCCTCTTTGGTTATTTTATTTTCAAAAATAGATTTCTGCTCATATAAAGGTTGTTTTTTCCATTTTAACACTCCTTAAGTCAATTTAATATCTGATTAAGCTCTAAACTAGCCTTAGACCTTAAAGTTCAAGCATTATTAGGGAACGGGGGCCCAAGTCATAAAAAGTACAAAATACAATGTCTATATCAGTAACAGGGCCACCAAATCTTCCTGACTCATGCTTCCGCCTACCTGGAAGCTCTTATCCTCATAAGGAAGTATCAGGACCTTAATGAGGTCCTTGGCACTATCAACCCTCTTGCCCTCTACAGACTCATGTAACTGCTATGACAAATCTTGCTCGGCTGGTCCCTTCCGCTTGATCTCCTAATTGATGGCTACTAAACATTGTCTTGCAACTTGTTGATCTCCCTTTAGTGCAGCACTTCCTTCTTCTGTATGAAATTTCACCTTCACATGTAGGGTGGACGGCACGGTTCCCAAAGCATGAATCCATAGTCGCCCGAAAATTGCGGTGTATGGAGAGAAAGCATTCACCACAATGAAGTTTACTATCACCTTTTTCCCCTCAGTGTTAATAGGCAGTGAGATTTTTCACTTAAGGATCACCACCTTTTTGTCAAATCCAACTAAGGGGGTGTCATATGTAGACAAGTCCTTTAACTTTAACCCTAATCCCATATAAAGGTCTAGGTAAATCACTTCAACCCCATTCCCCTTATCTACCAATACTCTCTTTACTACAAAGCACCAATTCTAGAGGTTACTACGAGGGCGTCGTCATGCAATTGGACCGTCCCTTCCAAATCTTTGTCCCCAAACTCTATCGATTCCTTACGCTTAAGACCCCCTTTTGTCGACTTAAATTCATCTAATTAAAGGCACATGTATAACTTCGATAACCCCCAGTGGGGGTGGAAGCATGTTCCCTCGATTTCTTAATGCTTGCCCTATTGTATTACCTGCTAAAGCAATGACAAATTCCTTCAAGTGCCCAGACTTCACCAGCTACTCGAAATGATCCCTAAATACTATGCACTACTCATTCGTGTGCCCCTTTTCCCGATGGTACATACAATACAAATTCTAATTTTTTTCTCTGGGTCACCCCCCATCTTACTCGACCAACCAAAGTATGGTTCGTTTATAATCCGCTCCAGGATCTTATGAACGGGCTCTTTAAATGCAACATTGACCTCCCAGGTTCGAGTGTTAGGCTCCTGAATTCTTATTTCCCTCCTCGTCCTTGGCTGAAAGCCCCTGAACCATGAATCCTTTGCGTACTGTGAAGTAGCAAGAGCCTTGCCCTTACTTTGTTACCGGTCATTTTTCGAACTCTTATGCTCCTCAATTCACCTCATTAGCTAATGCATATTCTCGGGGGGTCGCATGGTTAATGAATATCTCAGCTCAAAATCCTATGGAAGTCCCAGCCTGAAGGTATTGGCAGCCACCTTCTCATTACCTCCCTCGATTTCATTATACAACTCCCAATACCTATTGGCATAACTTCGAAGAGTTTCTTCCACTCCCAGCTTCATGGACAGTGATGCATTAATGGGTTGGCGCACCCTACTAAAAGTCATGAATCAATCCCTGAACTCCTAAATCAGCTTCTCAAAGCAGTGGATTGACCATTTCCTGAACCGATTAAACCATCTCAAAGTTGTAGGTCCAAGACTAAAAGGAAACACCTTATACATAAGTGCATCATTCTGAGAATACAATGACATCATCTGGATGTAATGGCTGACATGTTCAACAAGGTCAGCCCTACCATCATATGAGACGAACAGTGGTCAGTTGACACGTCTCGGCATTTGAGCATGCTCAATCTTGTCAAAGAATAGTGACTGCGCAACTCTTCGTAGTGCTCGACTCATTGCGTCCATTGCAGCACTATGATGCCTGTGTCCATTAAGATAGTTTGACAATCACTCGATGAAGTCGCTCAATTTGTCTCTCGACCGGCGCGAACTACTCTAATGGGAGAACTCCCCCCTGCTCTCCCCCGTATTGCTAGAGTCCTCGAGAGACTCATCGCAATTCCTCCTCCAACGCCTGCCCCGCACTTCTAACTCCAAGTCTCTGACTTGTTTATGTAAATGCTCTAATTCTTGATACCTTCTCTCATATAATTCCTGCTCGAAAATGTAAGACGTTGATCTTTACACCTTAGATTCTATATGACAATGCTTGCAAACCGAGTCATTAAAAAATTGGAAAACACTGAATGGAACTCAAAAGAAGAAAAACTGTGACGTTAAGAGCAAAAATTAACTCAATTTTTGCAATCCAATAGATTTTTTTTTTTTTTAATAAAAAAACGAAGGGAGAGAGTGTGTAATTACAACTGCATCCATGGCATGGAATGAGATAAGGATGAGTAGCATTTGATATTAGAATTCAAATGAGAGAGGTCATCGTGTAGTTAAAAGTTTAGAGCAGTTTTATGTAAAGGTAAAATGATGTAAACTGTTGTATCAAAAAAAAAAAAAAAAAAAGGTAAACTGTTGAAACAAATTGTAATCATACTTGTATGTATCTATTTTATTTTTTTTATAGGAAAAAAAACAATAGAAATGTGGGTTTTAACTTATTTTTCCTACCTTTTTAAAAAAAGAAGTTAAATACAATTTAAATTATTATTAAACATGAATATATCTATTTCAATTTTTTTTTTTTTTTTTTTTGGGATAAACTTGAGGATGTTTTTAAAAGTAAAAAATTTGATAGGAAGATAAACGTGAGGATGAATTTTTTTTTTTTAAATGAAAAAAAGAGAGCAACAGAAACATGAGTTGTTTAACTTGTTTTTCTTTTTCTTTTTTCTTATAAAAAACAATAAATGTATAGTTGCTTTGAAAAAATTGGTTAGTGGGACAGTAATCCTATTTTGTAGGAAATATTTTATGTGAGAATTAGATATATATTTTTACAATGTTCTCTCTTAGTTTTGTCTCTACTTAAACTTAGAAGTGTAGGGATATTTTAGAACAAAAAAGAATCTTGTCCAAACAAGGGGAAGCCTCTTAAATAGTAATATAGATGTATACTACAATAAACAACAACCACCATCACCAACTAATAAAATAATACTAGCCTCATCACACGTGCGATGAAGCTTTTTTTTTTTTTAGTTTTATATAATTTTTGAATTTAAATTTATCTATTGTTAGTGAAAATACACATGAAGGAATTTTCAAGAAACTAAAATTTATGATTTGAAATGAAGTAACTACTAGGTTTAGTGTGTGCTAATTTTTAGGAAAAAAAAACATATCAAACGTGCGTGAGATATATTTTAATAGAGAGTGTGCTAATTTTTAGGGGAAAAGTTTCTCTAGTAGTTTTTTTTTTTTTTTTTGGTTGAATTACAATTATAAGCCAATTTTTTTTATTTTTAAGAATAAGGATTATTTAATTAAATTGGGGGTATTTTTGACATTTTTTGAAGCTATAATTAATTTTCTAAATCCTCTTAATATATAGAGATAACCTTTAATGAAATATTTTTTTTTTCTTACCTTCTTAGCTACAGTACACATCCATCTTTGGTTGCACACTATAGTGGGAAAGCCAAATTTTTTAGCTTTCTCTCCACCATTGTAGCAAGTTTTTAGGTATCGGTAGTGCTAAAAATAATAATACGGATTTTTAGCACCACCAATACTAATGCTCTATTGTCGATAAAAACTAAAAAAAAAAAAAAAAAAAAACAACAACAACAACAACAACAACAACTAGGATTCCATCTATCAATTGGCAAAAATTAACTTTAAATCTCAACCATTAAATATAAAAAAATATGACCAAAAGTATTAAAAAAAAAAAATTGTAAAGAGATTGGGTGAATTGCATGCTGCAATTGCATTACAAACTTTATGTTTTACTTATGTCACAATCCTATGTAGTAGGTCTTGATATCATAATAACTTAATCATAAATAATGTATTATTATGTACATATTTATATGATTTAGATAATTTATTTGAGGAGAAATTTTATTATCATATACTCAAATTTTAAAATAACCAATCATCGATTTTTTTTTGAAAATGCTAAAAAAATCATTATTCAAATTACAAAATATTTTAATTATTTTAATGTAGATTTTCTGCTTGAACCTATTCTCCCAAAGCATCATTGAAGTGGACCAAATAGACAAAAGTGGATTGAAAAGCCTAAAGAAAAAACAAATATAAATAAATCCATCACATATATTAAAAATAATTAACAATATAAAAAAATGTAATGTTATATGTTTCTACACAAACCTCTCCTCCCAAAGTATTGCTGATGTGGACCAAATGGACATAAATGAACCAATTAGACCAAAATAGGCTGAACTAGACCAAATAAACTAAACTAGACCCAACAAACCAAATAGGCCAAATTGCTATGTTAATATGGTTCAATAAGAGCATGGTAACAAAAAATATCGCATCATTTTTTAAATATTATATTGATAATAGCTTAATTTTGCATATTTATATCATTATTAGAAAGCATTATCATACTTATTTTGAGTTAATTCATGCATTTTATAGTTAGTTTTGGAATAATGCTAAATAATCAATTTTATGCTTAATTGAATTTTAATACATGAATTTGTTTTTTGTAGGATGATGAAATTAAATAAGTGGATTTATGCATAGAAGAAATATAATGAACTTTAATTTTACAAGGGTCGTGATGACAAAATGGATGTAAATGAACCGATTAAACCAAAATAGACTGAACTAGACTAAATAAACTAAACTAGACTCAACAAACCAAACAGGCCAAAACGCTACTTTAATATGGTTCAATAAGAGCATGGTAGCAAAAAAATATTGCGTCAATTTTTATATATTATATATAGATGCCTAAAGGCACAAGTAGGTTTACCAAAAACAAAAGGCATAAGTAAGGTCCGACTAATATTCCATTAAATAATATTTTTATACACTTCCAAAAAATAAAATTGAATTGTACACGTGTCAAGAAAACAACATATAAAAAAAGTAATTTTGGGTGCGAATCGCAAACCAATAAAATTCTAATTCCTATCTTTTTATTTCGAAAAAAATTAATAATGAATATTGCCAAGTGTATTTTTCTTTTAAAAATATGTATATTACAACTCGTAATTATATATTTATAATTCTTAAGTTTGCGCCCTTGCAGCACTTGTTAATAAAACCATTACTTTAATAAACTAAATTAACGAATATCTAAAAAATACTATACATATAAGAAAATTCTGTGGGATCAATCCCCTAGGGTTTAACCACCTCAAGGAAGGAGGAGCCGATAGGCAAGGGCCATTGGCGTGGTAAAATGTTTTTAATTTTTCATGTATGCTCAAATGGATTGGGCCGAGCTACATTATGCCGAGTGGGGGGAATCGAATCTGCTGGAATTCAAAAAAATAAATATAGATGCATCTTGCCATCATTCTAGTACCTGACTAGTAATATATATATATATATATATATAAGTATTAGTATGTTTAATGTAACAGAGGAAGAATGGTGTCAGTGAACCTCTTTATTGGATTGGTAAAACATATATGCATTGGTATAATATTAGAGGTATTAGATAAAGCAAGAACTACGTTTGACTGATAAAATCCTTGCTCCGAAAGTTTTTTTTTTTTTTAAAGAGAAACGTAAATGAACATAATATGTGACCTAACTAAATACACAAGAGAAAACTAAAATTTTTTTATTCCCTTACTTTTCCATCTCCAATCAAACAAATCAAACAAAAGCCTAATGGCTCGTTTGAATTAAGGAATAAGAAAGGGGGAATAAGGGAGAGTAAAGTAGAATTGGCCGAATGTTAGGCTAATTTTTGACCAACCGTATCCTACTTCTCCTCAATCCAAACGGACCATAAAAATCATCATCATAAAATATTATATCTTCAATCCAACTCAATGATATAAAACGTGCGTTTGACAATCGATTATAAGTAGGCTTTTTCCTTGAATTATCTACTATTTGCAAGTCTCACACTATTTCTTGCTCACATTTATTTCAAACAATCCAACTTTTAGTTTTTTGGGAGGGAAAAAATCATGGTTATAATAATGCACATATTCACACAACACTGATATTGTAAAACAACAATGTTTTACAAACAATAAATTTCAAAAACAATTTTTTTACAACTTATTGAGGTAAACAAAATTGTGGTTAGCACATCTTTTGCAGGAGACCACCATGGACATAACTTCCTTTGTAAACCAATATCAACTTTCCTCTCAAAGTCTCAACAGTAGTAAAAATAAAGCGATGTTGGCATTTTAACGTCAGTCAAACAAACACACATCGCTCGATCTTTATCATTTTTCTTTTTTGGCTGGATAGAGTGTACTTGCATAAAGATCCCTCTAAATTCTGGAGAATGTAGTGGAATAGAACGACAGAAGATAGTGGAAAGAGCCATTCATCAAACCAAGGCCAACCAGCTCAAGCTTGTCACGCCAAACTTTATTAAGTCAAAGTTCTATTTAACATAAAGAATTATACATATGAAAATGTTAAGTTACTATACATTTTACTACAAAAACTTACAAATTGAAGTATAGTTTATGCCCCCCTTCCTTCTCAAAAAAAAAAAAAAAGTATAGTTTATGCAGTAAAATTTGTTGCATTCTAACCTCACTAGTATATATTATAATGCTTATCAAAAAAATAAAGTATATATTATAATGGGGGAAAAAATTTAAAATTCAAAATTAAAAAAAGCTATCCCCCTCCCGAGTACCCTAGTAGTTACAGCCTACAGGTCATTCCAAAATAGATGATATTTTTGCTTGGATGAAGGGATTGGGGGTTAAAAAAAAGCCCGGATCTCCAGAAAGAGGTCGGTTTAGCACATGAAATATGAAATGTTGTCGCATTTGCTTAATTACTTAATAATTAGTCTATCCAGCATCTAAGATTCTTACTTTGACCAACAATAATTCAAAATGCTGACATGGACAGTAGTAACAATACTAAAAGCTTTTCTCTTTTTTTCGCAACTAGAAGGATGGATCCCCCATTCAAAAGTATTTTTCTCCAACCACTGTAACATTCTAAGCATTGAACCAAAGTTAATTACAAAATCCAGCTTTCCTAGCTACTGTAACTAGAACTTTAGCCATCAGAACAAAAAACCTCCTGCCTTTCCTCTTTTCCCAGGTTAAGAGGTGAATTAGAGAGAGAGTATAACTGTGAGAGGGTCAGATGTTGGTCAGCTTCTGGAAAATGCCACAACTAGAGCTTGCTTTCTGGTATTGTTAATTGGCTGGAAATTGGGCACTATCAGTGAAGTGATCAACATTGGGTCACATTGTCAATAAGGCTGGTGAGGCCATAAGAAATACTCAGCTTGTGGGTGATGATATACATTCATTGGAGTTGCAATGCTTGAAGAACCTGGGGAGTTTGAAGTACTGATGATGTTATTAGATTGAAAGTGCTGGAAAAGGTTGTGATGGTAGAGTGCTGCTGTCGAAGCATCTATTGGAATTCCGCAAGGTATGGCCGGAAGAGACTGAATTGCAGCAAAATTGATGCTACTGTTGCTGCTGCTGCTACTCTGGGGTTGCTGATTGTGGGTTATTACCGGTTTCTGCTCTGATTCTAGTGAGAGCTTCAAGCGCTTAGCCGCCCCTCCAATGGGTAGAGAACTCTTGGCAATAGCTTCCACATCATACCTGTTCATCTCAAAATTGGTTACAGCATTTGCACCCCTGAACTTTATGGCTGCAATATCATAGGCCTCGGCTGCTTCCTCTTCGGTGGCTGCCATCATTCAACAAAAACAAATAAAGTCAAGTCATTTTTCAGACATACGCCATTTTATTTTTTTTTGTATGACCAAGGAATTTAACAAAATCAGTCCAATTTTAGCCAGGATATATCTCAGGCACCAATTCTCCAAAAAGGAATTGGACTACAATCATGATTACAAAGAAGTTAATTGATATAAAGGATTGACCAAATTCTATTCGCTAAGATTGGGTGGGGTTCATATAAGCAAGATCATCACTTCTATTCTTGTAGCTGAAATTAAACTCATATATTTACCAAAGGTTCCAAGGTAAAGATCTTTGTTCCCAGCAACTCGGCCTATCCTTGCTTGCCATCTCCCCTGTTGATGATGCCTGGAATATCAAAGTAATACACAACTCATTAGTAGCTATATAATACAACATGGTATTGAATAAAACAGAATGACCAAAAAAAGAAAAGCACTTCATATATAGCCTGAAGAAACAAAAATTAGTTGTAGTAGCAATATCATCAAAGAACACAGATTTCAATTGCACATAAATGTCAAGACCTTGTTACACCCCTGTATATAGAGGCTCCCCTTGAAAAACCGCTACTCTTCCTGTAACATAGAGGGGAGAAAGATATATAAACAAAGTTCTCAATTATTTGCAGACAAGGCTAAAAAACCTAGAGGTGGTATTAAGGTTACCTTCTCAGAGAAGCAATGAATTCTTGCTTTGTCACATGTTTCATCTCTTCCAATTCTTTGTTGTAATTTGAAACCTAAAAGGGAGTAGCCAATTTGGTGAGTGAATTAAGTTCAATGTTCTAGTTTTAAGCTAGGCTACGTAGTTTTTCATGCAGAAACTAAAGGAATCATGATTATATATGTCTATCTTACAGGGAAGTTGGTGGTTGCAGTGGGACCCCAATATTTGAGGGCTGCCAAATCGTAAGCTCTCGCTGCCTTATCTTCCTTGTCATATCCACCTGATAGTATATCCAATTAATGTACACCATTATAATCAACTATATTAATTAATATTATGGAATCCTAAACCACAATTAGATCAATACAGCTTCAAAAGCAAATTAATGAACAAAAAAAAAATAACGAAAAGTTCTTACCCAAGTATACTGTAGAACAAATTCAAAGGATAAGCAATATCCACATGTACGTGCAAGATCCCAAGTTACATGCAAAACGAAAAGCAAGAATTTAAAGTTAATTGCTAGTGGGGTCAAAATTTTTCTGACTGAAGATATTTTAGAAAACTGTACTATAGAAAGAACAATGCGCATGCCAGTGCATGTGCTCAAGGACATGAGTTCAATTTTTGAGTAAATGGCTAATTTTCAATCTACAGTGAAATGTCATTTTCTCTCTATCCTCAGAAGCGAGAGAACCTTCAGGTTTCTTTTTCTTTTTTCCCGAAGTGTACATATGCTTTAATAAACTATAGTACTTTTATTCTATAACAAAACTATTTGCTATGATACAAGCCAAACTTATCTCAAACTCCCTATCACTGATCAATAAACCAACTTTTGGGAGCTCAATAATAGACCTTTTCAGCAATCTTGATGAGATTTCTGACAAATTATCACCACATTAAAACGTTAATGCTTTGTGTAACCAGGCAGCTAGACTTTACTTCTTTTCTCTTTTTCACACTGCATATGGCCCACATAATATATATTGAACTCAAAGTCTCATACACAGTAAGAGAGACGTGAGAGTAGTTTTTACTTTCTATATTTATTAGGATTGAACTCATCTAGTAGTTTTTTTATTTTTTAAGGACTTTCCGCCAAAGTTTTGAATTGCATGCTATTTATTTTTTTATTATGCATCTCATTTCGAACGGATTTTATTTATTATTTTATCTATAGACACTTTTTTTATGCATAATGTTATAGTAAAAAAAAAAAACCTTAAAATTTATACATTAATTGATTTATTGATAATATAACTAGTAATATTTTATTTTTTGAAAATTTTACAAACTTAAAAAACGTACATTTTCTGTTTTTAAACAATATTATAAGCATTTTCATACACTTTTTAACGCACACGTCTTTCCACACATGTTTTCAAACAACAAAACACATATTTTCAAACGCATTTACCAAACACTCCTAAAGATCTACCCAAACCATGTCCAAAACTTTCCCCATTGGCCATATTACTATCCAAAACTTTGCCCATTGGCTATATTGCTATGTATGAATCAGAGACTCAGAACCTTAGCCCACATTACCAGCTCTACCCAAGACCCACATTCAATCAATTTCGGCGACGGTAGTGGGGTGGAGTGTGCACTTTAGTTTTAAGTTCAAATTTGAAATGGGTGCAATGGTCAAACCCAGACTTGCTGTGATGGATGCAAGAAAGCAAAAGCAAAAGTTAAAGCCAACTCATAAGATATCAGACAAGTGTTCAGAATCATTGAATTCTGTAACGTCTGGTAATAGATGTGAGTCGCATCAAAAATTTTAACCTTTTCTATTAGGTTCTACCCCAGGTGTGAAGAGAGAGAAAGCCAATGAGAAGCACTAAAGTTAACATCAGAAATAAACAAAATGGCGGCACATCTGATCAAATCAATCGATGGGAAGAAAGAAAGAAAGGGCAATTTCAGAACAGCTATCGAAAAAAACTCAGTACCCATATTGTACATGTATATACCATCAGTCAGTCATTAAAAGACATGAGGCAGTAACTTCATCAACCAGGTGACCACACAGAGACCCCATTAATGCGAGCTTCTTTAATCAAAAAAAATTAATGCGAGCTTCTTGAATTATTTATTGCTTGCAAACTTCTTTTCAGTGCTACAGTTTTTCGATTATTCTTTCTTTCTTTTATTTCTTTTCTTGACAATAACAATTACTGTATATCAGTACTTGCTTCTCCACTAGACATTAGTGTTACACTTAAATGTAACACTTTATTAAAATATAACATAAGAACTTCGCAAAGATTTTATTGAATTAATATTTATATATGCAAAGAGAGAGAGAAAAAGAGAAATGGTGTGGACCTTGACGCCCTTTTCTAGCCTGACCCTCCCTTCTACAGCTGTTGTCCCATAGATGCGCTTCATATCTACCTGTCCACCTGTGCCTGCATCAATGTAAAAAACAAATATGAGTCAAAAATTTAGAAACTACTCTCTGAGACTTTGTGTCCTCTCTCACATTACAATGACACTTACATTAATCAAAGCCCAATCTAAGCTTACATTTTTCACACACAATAGCTTGTGTTACATTTAGTCAAACAATCACATTATTAACAAGCCAAATAATAATAGCAAAAAGGAATTGTGGGATTGAGTAGTGAGACTACCTGGTGACTCCTCTGTAGATCGAAGTTCGCTGACCAAAAGTATCAGCAATCTTTTTAGTGCCATCAGACTCAACCGAAACAATGGGCTTTTGCTCAGAGCTCTGAGTCTGAGTCTGAGTCTGAGCGACCCCTAGTGACAAAGCTCCTCCTGTGACATTGGCACAGTTTGAGAACCCCAACTCGGTCCCAGCTGACTCAATCGATTGACCCCCAAACTCGGCACATGCGAGCTGAGTCCTAGCAATTGAGGCCGAGTCATCCACTTCTGAGCCTGAGTTAGTAGAAAAGGCCTGAAACCCAGTTATTGTTTTGAGATCTTGTGGCTCGTTGAAGTACGCTGAACCCTGGTCATAGATTTGGGTCAGGGACGAGTCCTGGGTCTCGGTTTGGCTATCCGAGTACCGAACCATGGACGACGAGTCACCCAGAAAATCTTCGAGCTTTGGAATAACTTGTTGGTTTTGGATTTGTGGATCAATCAAACTTGTAAGAAAAGATGAATCGCCAAGGTTTTGTGCTTCACCTTCCTTGACTTCATTTTGGTTTGCCCAGCCTACAACAAAAATGTAAAAGAAAACTCAGTGGCATGCATAAGAAGCGAGTCAACACAGTAACTCGACCCGGAGTTTGTCATTTACTCAGCTATGAAAAATGATTAGACTCATCGATTTCTTCTATTATCCCTACGGATAAACTGACAGAACAATATCATTGCTTTCAACTGAGCATAATCAAATCCTATTCTATATCTATAGCTCAGTTATACATGTCAGGCACAGTAATTTTTGAAAACCGGGAAAAAACACGAAACAAAGATTCAAGGCCACATTATGCACTGTTTCTCTCAAGTTTCTTAGCTACCAAACAGATGTCCGGAAAAAGTTGGGGTTTTTTTACGTGGCTCAAATAAGATTTGAGTCAGTGATTTGCAGATTAGAAATACAGTGAGCTCATCAGACGAAGTATTGGACGCTAAAAACCGTTCCTCTTGACCGTTGAGAAAATCAAAAATAAAAATAAAAACTTTGCGAAACCCATAATGGGAAGCATATTTTGTTGTATATACTTTCCACTAAAGTATCAACACGTATATCCTTTTCCTGCAACTTCTCAGCAACCAAACAGGACTTAAGGTTTTTATGCATACTGAAACCAAAAAGAAAAAAGTTGGGATTTTTACCGTTGGTATAGAAGTTATCGATCAAGTAGTGAGGAGAGTCAGTGGAGGAGTTCTCATAGCTCATGAACTGAGACTCAGAGGACCTCAGCATTTCCATCGGAGACAGTGAGAAAGACAACCAGTTCGTTGAAGGACCCATTATATCTTTTTGCTTTTACAAATTTTTTTTTTTTTGGCTATCTGTTTGGTTTCTCTTAAATCTGCAGCGCAAGCAAGCAAGCACGGAACATTGTATATATATATATGAATAAAACAATTTTTCTTAGGAAAGAAACAAACAAAATGAAACTAACTTTGAACCTCCGAAACTGAAATTACCTCAGCCCAACCGTTACTAAATGTTCCTCATATAGGATCAAAAAAATAAATACACAGTTGAGTACGATAATCACGAAGCCAAAATCAGTGTAAACCCCTTTTGACAGAGATATTGACAAGCTTCAACAGTATTGCTAGGTAGCTAAATAGGTGAGTGAAAAAAGGTCCTTAGCAACACAATGCATGCAAACCCATTTTCAAGGATTCAAAGAAGCGTCAAAAAATGAAACTTTCACTTTAGAGAGAGAGAGAGAGAGAGAGAGAGAGAGAGAGAGAGAATCTAGGGAGAGAAAAGAGTGTTAAAGTGAAAGTAGGGTCTATTTGATGCTTTGAGAACGAGTGTGCGAGAATGAAAAGCAGGTGTAGACTTATAAATGGGAAAGACGAGCGGTTTCTGCTGCCCACCAGCGTAAAACCAGAGAGGAAAGAGAGAGAGAGAACCTGAGAAAGTGAGTGAATGAATTTCTCAAAGAAATCAGAGAGAGAGAAAGAGAGAAAAAGAGAGAGATTAATGGTAATACTAGTATAGTATAATAGTATACTAATAAGGTAGATAGAAGAGTAGCAGTAATTAAAAAATGTTTATATATTAAGGGAAGTGACTTTTGGCACTGCGCAGAAGAAATTTTGTCTGAAACAAGGTCGCGAAAGATCCGGGCTGGCGGAAATTGGAGACTTTGCCTAGTTTCGTTTCGGTTTTCTCTTTTCTTCTTCTTTATTTTACATTTATGTCCCTTCCTCCTATTTTATCACACATTTCAGACTTCTACACACTTGTCATACATGCAGCTTTCCTACTTGGACAGCCATAGTGGGTCGGATTTTCATGTGGGCCTTCTCACATTCATTTCCAATTCAAATTCGCCACCAACTTATTACTAGGGTTCCTTTCCAAAAAAAAAAAAAAACTTATTACTAGGGTTATGAGGTAAAATATAAAAAAAAAAAAAAAAAAAAAAAAAATCTTATTGCTAGAGAATATACTTTCCAAAGAGTGAAGTTTTGCCCCCAATATTCCAATGCATTGAGATAAGACATACCAAAAAAAGGCAAAATACTGAGATAACTTAAGTTTCTCTTAAAATGGTGATACACATCAACTTTTAGCTACACGTCATCATTCTGATAGGTCTAGTGCGCTGGAGCACTGATTTCAAGCAAAATCACACTTCCCATATATGCAACTTTTTTTTTTTTGGATGAACTACCCATATATGCATCAATCTTCTCATAACATATCCGTTTCAATATAACAATGAGATCTACACCTTCAAGAGAATATCCACATAAAAGCAAAAGACAAATGTAACCGAAGTTTCTCTAAAAATAGTGATACATGTCAACTTTTAGCCATGTGTCATCATTTTGATAGGACCAATGTGTTAGAGCTCTAGTTCCAACCCAAGTCCACTTCCTATATATGTGTCTTTTCCTTTAGATGAATTATCCATACATGCACCAAACATCTCATAATATACTGGTACTCATATAAATATGGAGTCTAGGCATTACAAGAGATTATCCATATAAAATGTCGTATACAATGTACAAAATTCTCACATTTTTGTGAGGTATGGAAGATATTATGGTAAATAGTCTTTTCCCCAATTTTTTTCTTTGAATGTTGGTTTCCAAGCTCAAACCCAATACATGTTGCTATTGGTAGACGACACTTGTCATAATAGGAAGGTTCAACTCAAATTTAAATTAATTAGAATAATGGAAAAAATAAAAAGTTGAATTGTATAAATTTTTAAAAACAATGTAGTGGAGCAGTATTTAAATTTTCAAGTACATTGTTATACTTTTAATACTTTACCATTGATTTATTTTTTTATTTTGAAAATTTGAAATGCATATTTAAACTTTAGATTAATCATTTGAATTGATTATTGGTTATGAAGAATAGTATGAGGGAAACTAAGTAAATTAACCTAGGTGTGAATAATATATTATAGTTTATTTTTATATTACATTTTGTATGACTATTACATCATTATAAGTTTTATTTGTTTTGTTTAATGTTGATAATATTCTACAATTAATTTTGCTCACAATCTATTCTTTTAATACTTCCCCCTGGTGGGAATTATTTGACATAGTCAAGAGATGTTCTTGCATGGTTTAAGAATTCGTACGGTCAAAGAATAGTATTGATCGTGGTTCCGAGTTTTACCCGGTTTATACAAGTTTTAGGTGTTTTTATCATATTAAACTAGTGCTCGGTTTCCAATTGAACCATTCGGTCCGGTCTTGTTTTGAAACTATGGATTCTTATACCTAGAGCATAAGTCTCCAAATTTCAGCGTGGTTTGAGGAGTTTCTTAGAATTTGATGGTAGGCTAGTCTCTCCTAGTGAAAGCTTTTAACTTGAATATATACTACGGTCAATGCAATATATATAGAATGGCTATGACAAAACTTTTGATAAGTGTTTGGTGAAAGAGTAATGCTATCAATCACACAAAATTTTTCACAACTTATGACATAGGTTGTTATGATTACATCAATCACTTTCAACTATTGTTGCAATAGATTGCGCAATAATCTACAAAAATAAATAATTGGTATCCAATTCTTGCAACGATTAATTTATTGGAAAAGAAATTACCATTTCAAGATTTTTGTTATTGGGTATCGAATTATTGGAATGATTTTTTTTAAAATTTATTGCAAAAAAAAAATTCCAATGCAATATTAAGACGTTCATAGCAAATACGTGCACGCACGCGCACACATACACATTATTGCGATAAATTAAAGTTGAGGCAATAATGTACAAATTTTTAGTTATTATTGCAACAACTTTTAACATATAGATTCAATAACGTGTATAATATCGCTATATTGATTTTTGTTGCATTATCACTTGATGTAATGGACATATTTTGGAGTAGAGTTTCTTCCGTAAATGTGTGTTAGGTTAAATGACATTTGATTTTTATTGGCTTTATAATATTTTTCCACTTACGTTTTTGAGACTTGATCATTTACATGCCATTATTCTAATATATATCTGCGAATTGATTTTAAATTATACTTTACCTTTAAATCCTCAAGTTGATTTTTTCCACGTCATATTTTTATTTGAAATGTTTAAATAATTAGTTCCATATATAAGGGTCATCAATGGGCCGGGTCGGGCCGGTCCGGCCCATTTTCACTTGGCCCATGGGCACAATGGGCTGGGCATAATGGGCTATTAACTAGTTAACGGGCCGGGTCGGGCTGGGCCGAAAGAGAAAACCTCAGCCCATGACCCTGCCCATGGGCAATGCCCATTTTGTCTTTAGTGAGCTGGGCTATCGAGTTGGGCCTAATGGGCTACCCATGGGCTTGTGTTAGTATATTATTTTATTATTTTTATAAGGAAAGAATCAATTTTTTATAAGGGAATAATCAATCTATTTTTTTTAAAGGAAAAAATTAAAGAATTTAATACTTAATTACAAAAAATTTTACATTCAAATCTATTTAATTTTTTGTTTTATTGATGGAAACCTATTTAATTTTTTTTTATTAAGGCTTTAAATAGTTTTTTATTTTATCTTTAACAAAAAAATGTCAAATGGTTAATTCAAATTTGTTAGACTACTAGAAAAATATATATTTAGTAAACCAAGTTTTGCATAATTACTTTGAGTATCTTAGTGGTTAAGGGCTTAAGAAATTGCTCTATAATATCTCAAAATCAATCCTTCATACACTTCCTATATATTTTTGTTATGAATTATAAGTTATTGGGCTAGGCCAATGGGCTGGGCAACGGGTTGGGCTACTAGGCTAGCCCACCGGGTATCCATGGGCATAAAAACTAGCCCACGGCCTGACCCACTGGGCTAGTGGGCTGCCCATTAGCCTTAATAACAACGGGCCGGGCCGCCCATTAACCCGGTGAGCCATCGGATTTCTGGGTCAGACTATGGGCCGTGGGCTATTTGATAACCCTTATCCATATACAAACATAATAATAATAAATGCATATTAAGAATTACTATAATTATCAAATTATGATATCATAGTTTCATAATATTTTTCCACATAAGCTTCTAAGGGATCATAATTTTAACATTATTATTATAAAATATATTTTTAAATTAAGATTAGTTTAAGTTACACCTGATGTAACTTCACAAAAGTAACACCATTTTTAAATTGTAGATTTCTATATGATCCAACGGTTTAAAAAAATCAACAATCTATGTCATCATTAAAAATTCATTGCTTGCCACACCATCTAAATTAATTCAAAAGTTTAAGAAAGAGAGAGAGAGAGAGAGATTGAAACACTAATGTTTTTTTTTTTATATATAACTATGAAAATATTAGAATTAATCTGTAGAGAAGATGAGTTTGAATTAAAAACAATTTCTAATCACTAACACTAAGGATAATATTTTTTTTTTTTTGAGAACCAAAAAATGGGGGTCTTTATGGTCATATTACACCCCCGGGCAGAGAGCCAGTGGTTTCAGGGCAGGTAAGGCGAGGACATTGCAGACAGACCACCCTGTACCCATTGTGTGGGAGTCACCTCATTTGAGTACACCCCCCACCAAGTATGCCCACCAACAGAAACCTGCTGGTAGCGGGACTCGAAAGGATAAGATTTTGATAGTTTCTTTTTCTTTAAAAAAAACACGTTAAAGATGCTATTGTTTCTCTCTCTCTCTCTCTCTCTCTCTCTCTCTCTCTCTATAAACACATTAAAGATTTTTAAAAATTCTAATTTTTTCAAAATAAAAAAAATAATGTTCAAGATGTGCCCCCTAACGACGAGGAATTTGGAAAGCAATAAATAATTGGAGAAAAAATTGTATTTAATTAGGTAAGGATGTTAAAAGTAATAAAAATTTAAGGTAAAAATCCAAAACAAACCCTCTAAATTTCAAATTTTGTCATTTCAGCCCTCTAACTTTCAGTTTTGTTATTTTAAACCTCTAAGTTTCAATTTTTGTCAATTCAATATTCAAATAGACATCAATTAGGTGTCTTTGTTAAGTGAACCAAAATGAGCCGTTCTCCTTACATTTTTTTTTTTAAATAACAGTTTTTTTTACCTTAATTACTATTTATATAATAAAAAAATAAAAATAAAAAGAGTCAAAACAACATAGTTTTGGCTCACCTAACGGATACACTTAACTGATGTCTAACGGAATACTGAATTGGCAAAAATTGAAACTAAGAGGACTAAAATGACAAAACTGAAAATTAAAGAACTAAAATGACAAAAGTTGAAAGTTAGAAGGTCAATTTTATATTTTTGCCAAAATTTAATGATGCATTTTTTAACCATTAGATCTCTTTGAAATCTAAGTCCTAAAAAAGATGCAACTCTAGGAAAGTTACACCAAATTTAACTTGAATTCATCTCTTTTAAATTTATTTAAACCATGTTATATACTTATCCCTCAATTACATTTTTTTTCATGTCATGTTTTCTTTAAAATAATAGAATAGTTAATTTCATATACAAACATAATCATCATAAATGTTTATTAATAATTATCATAATTATCAATTTTCAGCTCAAGTAAATTTTTTCACAAAATTTTGAGACCTTACAATTTTTCATTTTATTATTCTTTTTTTTTTTTTGGTCAATAAGAGAATGTCATTAAAAACTAACCAAGAAAACCAACTGTTTGAAGATGAATCCTCTCATAGTACATGTCAATTTGGTCATAATACAAAAGCATAAAAATGTCTACAGGCAGACTTTCAAATACAACAAAATCTTGCTGAAGACATGACCCTTTACGCGCTAGTGCATCTGCACACTTGTTAGCTTTGCGGAAGCAGTGCATCATTCTCACTTGAGACACTTGATTGATAAGAGCCCTGCAATCCATTATCAGAGGAGAATGGTTTAGATTATTGCAAAACTTATTGTTCATCCAATCCAGAATAACCTTAGCATCAACTTCTATTTCTAAAGCCATAATATGAAGAGAAATACACAAAGATATATATTATTTTCTATACTATATTTAGACCATAAATTATAAAATTTTATTTATATCTAATTCTATTATACTTGCTTTTGTTTTTTTTTTTTAATATTTTCTTCTACTTCTTTCCGATCAAAAGCAATCCTTGCAAGTTGCTAGACCAAGTCTTACACCTTTGCTTACTTGCTTGTACATCCTTTTGAAACGGCATGTGACATCACACGTGCAAGAGCCAGACAAAGGGAATGTGTACTGAGTAACGTATAAATAAATAAGATTGTAGCTCTAAGTACACGTCTCTTTAGATTATATATGCTCAATTCATCAACAAAACACGTACGATCTTATTCCTCAACTATGAACAGCGTGCGATCTACGTTGAATAACTCTTGGAAATGCTCATTATCTTTTAGAGACAGAACTCACCAGTAATGGTGAAACTAATCTCCATATATTTCGCATTTAACGAAAATTTTATATGCAAATAAGATGCTAGTTACATAATTACAGGTTTATGTAGGGAAAGACTGATTCAATGCTCCAATGCATTAGATCTTTTAAGATAATAATATGCATCACCAACGTAAAAAAATTCATTGTAATGGAAACACGGGACTGAAGCCAAATCTTATAAATTTATGTAGATGGAAAAGAGACTGGTCTAATATTCCAGTGCACTCAATCCGTTAAAGATGATAATATACATTATTATTATTATTATTATTATCGCAACAGGTTTCAGTACAATCGCAACACTGGACCTGGGCAAGTCTTAAGTATATATAATTGTAGGTTTAGTAAAAAATAAAAAAATGTTGATGATACGGGGGAGCAGATTCCCACAAATGGAGCCTATTCATCGTTCTTATCTTTGGCTTCTTCCTCCTTTGTTAAAGAATAAAGATATTTTTAGGAGCATAGACTCGTGTAATTAATCACTACTAGCTTTTGACCTTTGACTGGAAAGGCACGTGCACTCCATCTTTTAATTCGAATGCATCTCGATTATTTCGGTGACGCACGTGCATTCTCCTGTCCCGACATATATTAACATGATGGTGTGTTAAATGCTCGACTTTCTTTTCATTATTTTTTACCACTTTTTTCTTCTTTCCCTTTGTCATTGCTATGATCAATAGAATAATTTCACTTTTGAAGGTATGAACTGCGCATTTTGGGATTTTGTTTGACTGAGCTTCAAGCTGGCGTCCATTATATAAGTTATACGGTACACATAGTAAAAGATCCATGACTCGACATTCCTCAATTTCACTTGATATATAAACTTAGTGAAATAGTAAAATTATTTATCGCTGAACAAAGGTTTTAAATTCAAAATCCACTCACACAAAAATTTAATTGATATCTTAGCTTTATTATAAATAGCAATCACTAAAAAGAAAAAATTACAAGTTTAAATCTTTCATACCTATCAAAAATGAGTCAAAATAAAGTTTATAAAAAATCATGTAAGAAAAAACGTTTCATATCAGAAAATTAGACTCCTGCACACATGCATGCGCACACACATACACACACAAATCAAACTCTCCAATCCTTCTTACACGAGAGTACGACTTAGGTGCTAAAGTTTGGGCCCATCCCTACCTACTCGTGGGGAATGAAGACGAGGGGGTCGTCTTCCTTTGTCTGTTTTAACATTTTTAGCGTGTGAGAGTGTGTAATCCGATTAGATAAAACTAATTGTGATTGCAAGAGTGTGACCATGTGTGTGGGGAGTGTGTATAGTCAATAGTGTATGCAGCCACTACCAATCATATGGATTTCTTTAAAGTGTGATTGATCACCTAAAATTTAAATTGATTTTACTTTTTTCCCCTTAAATATAGTTCTAAAGATCTTATTATAGGTCAAATCGAGTCTCGAACAAGAAACGCGTACCTGAGTGTTTGGTTACGCATAAAAAATGTGTTAAACACCCTATGATGCCCGATTGTAGTTACTACATCATTTAGATTATCTCTTATTATATTGTGCAATGCAGTATAAACTAAGTATTTGACTAGTATAAGGGCATATGTCCTATAATATCATGTATGCATCGAGAATAATACATGAAATTTGATATTAGGTGTTAGTTTGGGGAAAATAAAACAATATTGATTTTGAAAATTATTTTGGAAACCTGTAAATTGATGTTTATGGTTGGATTTAGCCGATTAATCTAATATAATCAGAAAGGTAAATCAAAATCATCATTAAACTGGACCCAAATCATCAGGAAATTAAAATCCAAAAGTTTTGTATCGTAAGTGCTCATGAATTTTATAATACAGTACGCGTATCGTATCGTAAAATCATGCATATCGTATGGTACATAGAGAAATGCTTTAAAATGAGATTTTTTATTTTAGTTGTACATTTATTTTCATCTAATGAGTTGTTAGACTTTTTTTTTTAACACAAAATTATTAGGTTACTTAATTTAACCTAATAAAATAACATATTCATAATCTTTTTTCCCCCTGTTTTTCCTACAAAATTTGGACTACATAGTACACACTTACACTTCACTTTAATATTTACAAATTTAATTTTTATTCTATGGATACGATATTAATTGACAATATAATTATTTTTTAATTTTATCATTATTGTTATAAGTCCAAGAAACTAATATACCAAGAAGAAATATTTTAAAAAATATATATTAAAATAAAAAGAACAAAAAGAGATATTAGATGTTAGTAATGATGATTAACATTTTAATGATAAATAAGTTTGCAAATTGATAAGTATTATGATAGCATTGATTTAGTTGGGATTTATTAGGCAGTATGATGAATATAATGAAAATAAATTATTATTTTTTGGATTATTTATAATATATTACCACTTCTGAATTTAAACAATTTGAATGTGTATGTTATAAACACATGCTAGTTTGATTTATTTAGTTAGCTTGTTAAACATTATTACATAAGTGATAAATAAATTAGTCATTAGTTGAATATATTCAAAATTTATAATGAATTACCTGTGGGCGAGCTAGGCCCAGGCGGCCATGTCTGCCCACTTAACCAAGGCCCAACGTGAAGCCCGGGACCCATCAGGCGAATTAAGCTTGATACGCACAAGGGGAATTACCTTGGGCCTTATCACAATGGACCCAACCCTGAAATAGGGACCATGGCCCAAGGGACGACACTTGAGGGACTCCTAAGTGGTTGGCTACATGTTAACTGATAACAAGGTGGTTGGGGTGAGACGCGACCCTTGCAAGATCGATAGCCAAGGACTAATAGTGCTAATGGGGAGCTACCACCGAACACTATTCGACGTTTGGAACAAGTTCCAAGGGAATCCTTTAAATTCGCGAGGATCCCTTGAGATTCTGATAAACTTATGAATATGTGTATGAGTGGGGAGATAATAATCACAACCCCATTAAGAAGAGACTATAAGAAAGAGAAGAAGGTAGAGGGAAAAGGGTTAGAAAATTTTGGGGAAGAGGATACTGAGAGAGAAACACAAGGAAACACTTGGAAATTGAGGAAAATTAGGAAAGGTCTTGGATTGAGGCTTGAAAAGGACACTCTAAGCTAAGTTTAAAGCCTCATTAGTAGGATCATGATATAGCCCACGTAGAAATTAATTGGAGGCCCAAATACTATTACATAAGAGATATTCGGTGCTTACAGTACCCTTTATATATGTATATCTATAATTTTTTTTTTATAAATTTTATTAAGTGTTTGTGTATCTTACAGTATACGATACGAAAAATAAAAAATCAATTCACGATGCAATTCCTGTTTTGACAACTATAGATGGTGCCATCATCTTCCTATAGTTTTGATAAACGTCACTGATGCTAACTAAAGTCACTGGCATTGCCTTTGGTAATGGCATTCTGAATGGGTTGAATGTAGATTTTATAAATATAATTGCATTTAATTTATTTCAATGGTTTATTTAAATATTATTGTATAAATGATGATTAAATTAGTTATTAGTTAATTATGTTCTAATTTGATAATAAATATACATTTTATATTTATAGAAATAATTTTATAAAATAATTGTATATTTTACTATCCATGATACGATATAAATAATGATTTAAAAAAAAAAATCCCAATTAACAATGCAATTTACGTTTTGAAAACTATAATTCTTAACCTTCAATTCCAAATAGATGGGTGTGTTTATGAGTGGACTAGCTTAGAGAGGCTAGAATAACCTGTCTTGAAAATGAAAAAACTTAACAAAAAAAAAGGAAGTAATTTGATTCACATCTAAATGGATGATAGTCCTTGATATTCATGGTGAAAAATGAATTAGTTGGTTCAAGTTTTTCCTAGTTTATCTCTGGGGAGAAAAATCCAACCAGGTATCGGCCCAGGTCTACAAAACCAGACAACTTTCCTACCTCTGTATTCCAAAGTCCTAATTCATGCATATTGGGCCCGAGCTTCCTTTAAATTTGGATCCCAAATTGAAGCTCTACCGACTTATAATTTTTCTCTGTAGCCCACCGCTTATTGGACATAAATTTTTGTCCTTTCGGGCCGAAAAATGAATAGAAAAATATGGAGGTGCGGGGAATCGAACCCCGTGCCTCTCGCATGCGAAGCGAGCGCTCTACCATATGAGCTACACCCCCTTTTGTTTTAATCTACCATGAAGGTTTTACAAGAATATAAATTGCGAACGATCAAAACGTAATTAACAGAAAAGCATCAAAGTAGTACAAGCATAAAAGAAGAAGACATGGTTGGAGTCAACAGTCACGAATCTTGCATGAACCTCTTACCTCTACAATGACACACGACATGACATCACATATTATGATTAATAAGCAAAATAGAGATGCCGTGACTGAATTGTTAACAACTTTCAAATAATAAGCCACGATTTACAGCAGTACTCCAGCCTTGTTGTATTTGGCACACTAAAAAGAGGCAACAAGAATGATTTACACGATCAGTCCATTTTCCTAACAATTACACGGTGTCCTGCTCTGCCAACAAAGAAGACAATCCCTTTGTGACTCCGCCTACCCCAAAATAGGTACAATATATTTTGTTGTTCATTCCATGGTTGTCAAAATTGCTATTGGGATCGTAGAATCGCACGATTTCATGATCTCACCTCACCAAAACGTTTAAAATCGCACTAAGATCGTAAAAATGCTAGGATCGTATAGGATTCTACCGATTCTACCAAAACATCAGTTTTTGGGTTTTTTTTTTAGGGATAAATTTTTGGTTTTGATGAAATTTTAAGGGCTTTTATTTTTCTATGTTGTGATGGAATGTCTTTTTATTTTTTATTTTTATAAAATTATGTTACCCTAAGCAAATGTTTTTTAGTTTTTAATTCACTTATAATAAAAATGAAGGAATGCTTCATCATTTCTAAATGAAGAATTTATATTGGTTTTGCTACATTTTAAGCTATAATGTTGTTAAATTTGTTTGATCAATATACTAATTTGTGTTATAATATTACTAAAATGTTTTTCTTATATATAATTTTATTAGTATGCTTGTTTTTGTATATTGATTGATTGATTTTTTTGAGCACGCTTTGTAATTGTTGCTAAGCGGTTTAACTCGAATGGTTGAGTGTGAAGTTGGATCTTTTTTGCAGCTCTACTATACAAATATACAATGTCTACATAGATGATAAAATAGTTGATGATGATTAGGACAGTGGTCATAAAAACCCTATAATGAGAATAATTAAATGTTCACTTCACCTTAATATTAATCTTGCATTTGGATTTCATATTTTAGTTAGCTAGTTTCCATTTGATAATTTATTTTGGGTTTAGAACTTAGAACTTAGAACTTGGAAAATATTTCCATATTGTTGATAAATATTTTGGTATTTGGTTGTTAATTAAATATTTATTGAACTTTTTAGATACATTGGGTCAAAATGTAAATATATTTGTTTCGTTAGTATAAACGTAGCAATGTAAGACATGCAAATTACATCATATAATACACATATTTGTTTTTTTATGGATAAATTCATAATTTACTTGATTATTCAACATACAAAGTCATTATTAATATGTTTTTTGCTATAAATATGAAAATATATAGGACCTTACGATTTACGATCCGATCTTACAATCCACGATTCCACCTACCTCTCAAGATCTTACATAAGATCTCGATTTTGACAACTTTGGTTCATTCTAAGAATAAGAAATATGAAATGGAACCAGAGGATTTAAATTTAATTATTAGCTTTTTTAGAATCTTTTATTTTTAGGATTTTTTTGTCAATAAAAAATTATTTTATTTTTGTTTTGGAAGGGGAGCAACAGTCATGTATATGAATTAAGGACCACTGTATAGAAAGTTTTCAAATTAAAAAATTAGAGTTCAAGACAGCATACTTTATAATTGGACAAAATTTAGATATAATAGATGCTGTTTCTTAAGTTCTCTTTTTAAGATTCAGCCATGTAACTACTTCATTAAAAAAATACAATTTCATCTAATGAGAAAAAATCCATATAATAGAATCTTAAGAGGACAACATAAGGAACAACACCTAAGTACTATATCTAAGTCTTGCTTTTTATAATTATATTCAATTTACCCACCGCATATCCTTAGCGCGATAATCACTCCACAAGTATAAGTGCTTATAGGGTGTGGGGAGCAAAAGCCTATAGTAGAATTTCTATCTTGTATATATATATATATATATGATTCAACTACAATTATTTACCAGTGCAGCTTCTTCACCAACAAAGAAATTTATTAGGTATTTCAGGAGTTTACCCCGTCCTTATCACATGAGGGTAGGCCTACTCACCCCTATATGAGAAGGAAGGAGTATACTCTCAGAGTACCGAATAATAACCCAATCACCAACAATACATCAACCAATCTCCCAGTTTCATAAAACCACCTCAATTCTTATAGGATTAACTTTTTTTTCTTTGTGTAGTACATGATGATTAAGAGTTGAGACATCTATCTCTCTTTTATTCTTTTAAAATGTACTTGCTGGATGTTAAAAATACTGAATGAGTGTATTGTATTTCTCCAATAATAGAATATACATGAGTGCCTTTATATAAGAGGCAGAATGTGCAGTACAAGTAAGTGTACTAAATAAGTAAATAAGGTGGGCCTAAAGCCCATATACCCTAATACATGTTAACAGCCCTCCTCAAACTCAAGGTAGACGTGAGACCAACTTAAGGTTGTCAACCAAAGTACGAAGGCATCCCTTAAGATGTGACTTGGTGAAAATATTTGCAAGTTGATCTTTAGAGGAGACTGGGATCAGCTTGAGAGCACCGAGGATAAGATGATAACGGATAAAATGACAATCGATCTCGATGTGTTTAGTTCGTTCATGGAAGGTATCATTATGAGCAATATAAATAGCACTCTGGTTGTCACAATAAAGAGGAATAGTAGAGGATGTAGACACGCCTAAGTCTCTGAGAAGCTATCGTAGCCAAAGGAGCTCAAATGTGATATCAGCAAGGGCACGATATTCTGCTTCAGTATTGGAGTGGACCATATGAGTTTATTTCTTACTTCGCTAAGAAATCAAAGAAAAACCAAGAAGAAAGCAATAGCAAGGGGTGGACCTACGATCTGTGGGATCTCCTGCCCAATCAGCATCAGAAAATGCACGAAGAATAAGACAAGGCTAAACAGAGTAGAAAAGATGATGGAAGAGAGTGTCATTTAGGTATTGAAGAATGCGCAGAACAATACCATAGTGAGTCGATCGTAGAGCAGACAGATACTAGTTCACCTGATGAACAGCATAGGAAATGTCTAAATGAGTGACAGTGAGATAAATTAAGCAGCCAACCAAGCGTCTGTAAAGAGATGGATTAGACAATGGTTTCCCCCCTGAAGGAGTCAAATGCGCACTAAGCTCAACTGTAGTGTCAACAGTCTTGCTATCAGTGAGTCCAGCTCGAGATAAGAGTTCAAAGGCATACTTCGCTTGAGTAATATAAAGTCCATCTGTAGAATGAGAGATTTCAAGACCCAAAAAATAGTTCAGATGTCCAACATCTTTCATCTCAAACTGCTAATTGAGAAAATTCTTGAGTTCTTGAATTCTACTGAGGTCATCATTAGTTATGATTATATCATTTACATAGAAGTAAAATAGTGCATTTGTCAGTGCAACAAAGAAATAAGGAAGAATCATAATGATTAACCATGTAACCCAAGTGAGAGGTGGTAGAGCTGAATTTGACAAACCAAGCTTGTAGAGCTTGTTTAAGGACATAAAGTGCACATCGAAGGTGACAAACCTTGTTTAATTCAACAGAGAAACCAGAAGGTGATTGCATATAAACTTCTTCATTTAAATCCCCCTTAAGGAATGCATTTTTGACATCTATCTGAAAAATGTCTCATTTACTGGCAGTAGCAATAGCTAAGAAGGCACGAATAGATGAGATACGAGCAACCGTAGCAAAAGTCTCTTCATAATCAATCTCATACTCTTGTGTAAAACCTTTTGCAATAAGACGAATTTTGTAGCGCTCAATGGACCCATCAAAGCGAGTCTTAATTTTGTAGATCTACTTACAACCAACCACAGATTTCCTAAGGAGAAGTGTCACCAAATCCCAAGTATGGTTTTTAGATAATGCATTAAGTTCCTATTTCATTGCAATCTGCCATAAAGAGTCAGTGGAAGTCTCACGATAAGTGTGAGGCTTGTGCAGTGTAGCAAGGACAATGTAACAATGATAGTCAAGTAAATGTGCAGGAATGGATCTTACCTTTGTTGAGTGAGAAGGTGGAATGTCTTGTGCAAGATCTTCAGGCGGAGCAGGAGCAAGAGCAGGGGACCCAAGCTCAGGGTTGGGTAGCTTGTCTTCGACCTATTCATCTTCCACCTATTCATTAAAGGGTGAACTAGGAAAGAGATTAAAGATATCAGGTGGTTGGACAAAGAAGTCTATAGGAGAATCAGGAGCAGCAACAGAAGGAATATGTACCTCATCTGGAAAAATATCTATAATAAAGGAGGAAGATAAAGAGGCACAAAAATGAGAGAGCTCAACAAAGGAGTGATGTTCCCAAAAGACAACATTGCAGGAGATACGAAGACGATGAGAGATAGGATCATAATACCAATATCCCTTTTAAGTTTCACCATAGCCAAGAAAACAATAAAGCCTTGACCGAGGCTCAAGTGTATGCTCATGTGGTTGAAGAATAACGAAACAGGCAAAACTGAAGAAGCAAAGGTGATGATAATCTGAAGGTGACCTAAAAAGGCACTCACATGGAGTTTGATTTTGGATGATAGGACTAGGAATGCGATTAATAACATGAACAGCATGAAGTGCAATTTCGCCCCAAAAAGGAGCAGGAACTTTGGTAGAGAGGAGAGCACGAAAAGTGTCATCAAGAATATGATGAAGTTTTCGTTCGGCTCTACCATTTTGCTCAGAGGTATCTGGACAAGTTAGTTTATGAAAAGTGCCACACGAATGCAAAATAGCTTGGAAAGTATATTGAGTGTGTTCAAGAGTATTATCAAAGTGAAAATTTTTGATGCATTTGGAAAACTGAGTTTCAACCATTTTTAGAAAATTACAATATACTTGCAATAATTCATAACGACGTTTCATATGAAAAACTCAGCTACAGCGGGAGTAATCATCAACAAAGACAACAAAATATCGAGATCTACCAATACTAGAGACAAAGGAAGGCCCCCAAACATCAGAATGAATAAGGTCAAAGATATTAGTGGATATTGATTCACTAGTATTGAAAGGCAAAACTAGTTGTTTTCCTAACTGACATGAAACACAATTAAAATTTTCTATAGACATTAATCCTAAGAAACCCCTAGAAGTCAATTGTTGTACCCAAAAGGAAGATGCATGACCAAGTAGAGCATGCCAAAGTGCAAGGGAAGGAATAGAAGAAACTGCAGCAGCTGCAACTGCAACAACAGAAACAGGAGTAACAAGTGGAAGACGAAGGTTGTTCACGGGAAACATACGCGTAACTCTAAGACCGGTCCCAAGCTCCTGTCCCTTCCTCGAATCCTACACAATACACCCAGAATAATCAAAGATAATGTAATAACTCAACTCAGCTAATTGTCACACAGAAAATAAATTGTAAGAAAGGTCAGGAACATTAAAGACCCTAGGAAAAAATAGGTTGGAGGTCAAAACGAAACCTATATTATGACTAGACATTGTGAAACCATTTACTGTGCGAATATTAAGAGGGTGTGATGTAGGTTTAAGTTCAAAAAATAAGGACGAGTGAGATGTCATGTGATTGCAACAAGCAGAATCCATAATCCAAGAGGAATGGGACATACCAGATAAAACTGAGAGAGAAGAGGAATAAGATGCATTACTAACCATTCGAATGACATTAGCGATGATGTTGTTAAAGTCATCTGTGGAAATGGTGAAAGTGCGTCCTAAAGACTTAGACTGTCCAGAGACAGGAGCCATTGGTTGGACACTCTCAGTGTTAGCAATAGTAGCAGCAAAAATTGAAATAGCTAATTTGTTGGGATGATATTAAGTCTTAATATTATGGTAAAAACGTTTGTAAAAATTGCAAAAACGTTTACTGGATTGTCAGCGATGATTATTGCAACAAGAAGAAGACCTGTCCTTATTCTTCATTTAGAAGTAAAATATGCAAAAATGAAATTTACGCAAAAAACTCGACAATGAGCACCTGGATTGCAAAATGTCAACCCTTTCACAAAGTCAACGGTCAATGCTACTCAAAGTCAATGGCGGCTGATACGGCAAGTCAACGAATGATGTAAGCGTGATGACGTCATTGATTGATGTGCATTGACATAAGCAGATGACGTCAACTAGGGCTGATGTGACAATGATGACGTCAGAGATAACGTCAACAAGTAACCCAGCGGCGTGTGGATCAACTAGCTAAAACTTCGAGCGGCGTGTGAAGGCACGTGGGAGCTCTAATGTGGATGTTTTCTGAGGTGTTGAGTAGATCAGTGGACATTCTACACAATGCTATGTCTCATGTTGTAATCGGAGGTCAGAGGTGACAAATCCGATGATGGCAGTGGTCTTAATGGCGGAGGAGAAGCTTCTAGCGGTGGAGATTCAACCCTAAGGACCTCTGACGGCGGTGGAGCAATCAGGAAAGGGCACTAAAAGGGCTTACTGACCACAGATGTTGAGGCAGCATAAAATACCAACAAAGACAAGACTACAAGACACAAGAAAATTAGAGCAGTGGCTTTGATACCATATTAGAAATATTGAATGAGTGTATTATATTTCTCCAATTATAGAATATACATAAGTGCCTTTATATAGGAAGTAGAGTGTGCAGTACAAGTAAGTGTGCTATACAAGTAAACAATGTGGGCCTAAAACCCACATAACCTAGTACACGTTGACACTGAAGATTGTCTTAGTCTTAGTATTAATATTTGAGATGTCAAAATAATATATAATTCATCCGGATGGGTTGTCTACATAGTAATTAACTATTATATAATTCTAGGAATATAAGTATATATACCCTAATTTTCTTTCTAGCAGTTAAGTTCTAGGTTGATTTGGATTTCTAGTTTCACTGCTTTTGTCTCAACTTATCAATTCAGAAATAATGTCTACTTTTAATTTATTTAAGATCAGTAAAAGAATATATAAAATCTTGTTAGGTGATTGATAAAAAAAAAAAAATTGTTAGGTGTATAACCCCATATACACCCCAAATAATTAGATGAGTTTTTTTTTTTTTTTAATAAATAAATAATAGAGATAAGTATGATTTCTAGTAATGATGCACTTGTATAAGTTGTTGGAAAGCTGTGTTTTGAGTTTAAAATGAGCGTTTAAAAAAGTTACCACGAGTTGTAGTTGTAGTTGCAAAACAGAGTTGTGAGTTTTAAAAATGCTAATTTAATCTCCCAAAATGCCTAACCAAACGGATCATAAAGCTTTGAGCTACCATCCTAAGAGGAATTAATGCCTAGACTCCTATCATTAATTTATATATTTGTGAAGTTATTGTCCAAATTTCTCCTTGAATAATAAATTACTTGAGACAATGTCCATTGAGGAAGAAGAACTAAACGTGAGAGTTATTATTACTTGTAAGAACACAAATTACGCTAGACTAAAGTTGCACTTTCTGACCCAGCCCAATGAGCCCAAAACAATGAATTTATAGAGAGTGGGCTTCTAATCTAGGTTTGTGGACAGTAAATAACACGGAAGATAGGTTAAATCACAGAACTCATGCATACTCATCATACAAGGATGAAAACTGTATCATATATTGATGCCGAGGAAATCCTTGACCTTTCCTTACAATCTCTCTCTTGCGTGTGTGTGTGTGTGTGTTTCTCCCCTTTTCCTCTCCCTCTCTCTTTCTTCTTCCTTTGCCTTTTATAGACCTGCATCTTTCTCCTCCTCCCTTCCATGTATAGACCAAATGCTCTTTTTTAGCTACTTGTCCCATCGTCCCATCATCCCCTCCATCTTTCTCCTCCTCCCTTCCATGTATAGACCAGATGCTATTTTTTAGCTACTTGTCCCATCATCTCCTCCTACTAAAGTCTTTGGCGGTAAGTGCAAGGTTGGATTCCAATGCTCAGGCGTCACTTCCTCATTAATGCAGCCAGAGAGGTAGGTATAGAGCCTTCAATGCGGTGGTAGCAGCTTTATCCTTGATATTTATCTGTAACTTCCTTTTCTCTCCTATTCTTGTTTTCCTAGTCTTTATGCCCAAGGTTTTCAGTACGGATGCCCTGGAACTGCCAGATTACTTGTCTCGTCCTCGGCAGTATGTAGCCGAGGACGTGGCCATCCTCGGACATCATGTTTCGTGGTGTTCTGCTCATGCATGACACCTTTCTTTTGTAATGTTACTTCATAGATGAGACTTATCGTGTCCTCGGACCATCCGCACTATTGGGTTGGGCTTTCCGCCTCGCGAGAACCTTTGAGACGGCCCAATACATATCTTGGACCCGTTGGCACTACATTACTATTTTAAGAATCAAAGTTTCGAACTTTTACTTAAACTATGAAGTAAAATTTTCTACAAAGCTATTGTGAATGTGTAGTGGTATAGTTTCCATCCAGATTAGTAAAGGTTAAAGGAAGTGTCATTTTCGCTGTTCGAGCCAAAGCATGAGCCACCCCATTACCTTGACATTTTACATAATTGGAACAGACTTTTGCATATTATAAACACTTGATTAATAGAAATAATCAAGTGTCTCACATTATAGTGAGTAAAGATTTAAGTTATTTAAGTCTTTAAAGATTAAAACACTTCCTAATAAAAGTTTGAAAATTTCTCTTCAAGTGAAGATATACAGTTAAAATTGTTAAAGAACTAAATTGTTTATAATTAGCTTAGACTCAACAAGAAAAATAACTTCTTTGTGCTTGTTTATTTACCAAATGAGACAAACTTAATCCTATGTTTCGATTATTAAAAAAATTTAATAATCGAAAATCACATCCTGTAAAAAGTATTTAAGTAAAACATTATCCTATGTTTGACAAATCCACTAGATGTTATTTACTATTCAATTTATAAACTTATTTTTTATGCATAATTTTATATTACAAAAACGTGTAATTGATGACATGCCTATTAATCGTTTATTTTTTTTTTTAAATTTTGCAATCATGGAGAATATAATAAGAAAATGTAATTTAATGGTGGATTTGTCAAAATTCACATCTTATAAAAAGATATTAAGTGAAGTTGTAGTTTTGAGCTACAACTAAGTTTGTTGCCAAACTTGGACCTTATATATGTCATGACTATATTTAAGTATACATAATATTATAACTTTATAATTATACAATTATAAAAATATAGTTATGTAAATTTAAAATTGGATTGTCTAAGCTTATAAATAATTTCGTACGATATCAAATTATTATTTATTGATAAAATAAATAGTCTATTTTTGTAGTGAAAATTCTATGTAACTTTTAATAATTCAATGTTGGGTAAATTGCAAATTACATTCTTAACGTTTAGAAGTGTTTGAATATACCCTAAAATTTCAAAATTTGAATTTTACCCCCTAAAGTTTAGGAGTGTTTGGATTTTACACTCCGATATTTCAGAATTTTGATTTTATTCCCTATTTTAGGGGTTTTTGAATTTTACTTTATAAATTTTGGGGGTGTTTGGATTTTACCCCCCATAATTTCAAAATTTGGGGCGTAAAATCCAAATGCTCCCAAGTTTTATGGGGTAAAATTCAAATTTTAAAATATCAGGGTGTAAAATCTAAATATCTCCAAATTTCAAAGAGTAAAATCCAAAATTTGAAATTTGATGGTATAAAATCCAAACACTCCTAAATTTTAGGGGTGTAATTTGAAATTTACCCTTCAATATTAGTGAAGCTATTTTTTTTTTTTTTAAGTTTATAAATGGAAATCATTAGATTCAATTAACTCAAACAATTTAATTTCACCTCTAATTTAGTTATTAATTATTAGCATAGATTTATAGCTAGGTAAACAATTTTAGTCGTAACTTAATATACATGAAAAAATAATAAATTAATGAAATATTTCATAAACAAAATTTTGAGCTTCAAAAAAAAAAAAAATAATAATAATAATAAAAACTTTGACATATAATTTAATTTGGTCCTAAGTTTGAACTTGACTTTGTATAAATGAACAATCCTAAACATGTACTTCTAGTCCTGTCTTAGCTTCTTTAGTTTAACAAGCCCGAAAATAGCTACTTATGCTAATCATCTCAATTTATTTATTCAGCAATCAAAGGATATAAGACAAAGAACTTGGGCCAAAGAATTCATGAAAATACCAAGAAGATTCAAGGCTGAGACTGGCAAAGACATTCCATTTAGTAAGCGAGGATGAGGACCCAACCCAAACTTGCTTTTCTTGCTAGACCATTCAAAAAAGTCCAACCGAGGCTGTCCTACTCCTACTTTCTTTAACCAAACATAAAAATTTCCCGTCTCCCATTGAAATCTTCACAAATACCTTTTTTTTTTTTTTTTTTGAGAATTCAATCCGCAGCTGCCAAATCTTAATCACTTTCCACAAAATTTACACATTTATTCCTTCCTTCAACACGTTTTACACTGATTTGCTTACCTCGACAACTTTTCCAGTCCTTTTCCTGTGATGGGTCTTGCTGGAATTGTTTAAACTCAATGGATAATTAAGTCAGATTCTTCTCGTTTTTCCAGCAAATTTGAAGGGTCATAGTAAGTAACCAATGGATAATACTCCAGCAGAGAAGGTTTATGTTGCTATTGGAAATGATGTACAAGATGGATTCAAGACCTTAGAGTGGACGCTTAGAAAATGGAGTTCTCATCCAATCTCCATCGTTATTCTCCATGTTACTTACAACATTTCCAGGGAATATGTTTACACCCCATGTAAGTTATTCATTTCGACTTTTAAGTTTTTCTTTGCGTTTTCAATTGGGTTTAACTAGTTTCATGTTTTTGTTTCAGTTGGCAAGCTTCCTGCTAGTAGTGTAAGCGAAGAAAAACTGGAAGTTTTAAAGAAGATTGAGCAGGAAAAGATTGACGGGTTTCTTTCCAAGTACATAACTTTCTGTGGCAAGGTTCGGGTTTTTATGCTTCTGTAATGGTTGCTGAGATTTTTGGATCTTGTTGCTATTTATTTACCTCCAGTTAATTCTTCTCAGAAATCTTCCTTTTCTTTTTAGGTAAAGGCTGAGATATTGAAAGTCAAGCAAATTGATGAACCGATTCAAAAACTCATTCTTGATTTGATTTCTGAACTCCAAATAACCAAATTAGTCATGGGGTTTACATTCATGAAGTCCTCATCCTGGTATGTACTACTTCTATGTACTAATTAGATGAATTTGGTTGATTTAGATGACTTCAGGGGTTTAATTCAATCATATATCTTTGTATCTACAGGAAATCAAAGAGCACGATTAGTGGGTCATTCTACGTTTTTCAAAACAAGCCTGATTTTTGCGAGCTTTATATAATCTGTGGAGGAAAGCAAGTGTTCCTCAAAGGTCAAAATGATGAAGGAATCATGGAAGATGATCAGGGAGTTGTGGTAGGAAAAGTGAAAGACAAAGCTTCATTCAAAGATTGGATAGAAAAGATTTTTACTGATCCTTCAGCTCATTCCTCAAAAAAGAATTCTCGTTTCTCACCCACTTCCTCAATAAATTTGGACACACGCAATTCACAAAATCAGTGGGAAACCCATGTCGGAGAAATTGAAAGTTATTTCCAGCTTTTGGCGTCTTCAGATTTGGACGAAGATAATGATAATGACCAAAATAACCATAGCCCAACGGAGTCAGCTATGCCGGAAGAATACACTGATTCTAATCTGGTAATTCTAAAATATCTTTTTTTTTTTTTTTTTTGCAATATGTGGCTATAATTGCAACTATTTTTATTTTTATTTATTTATTTTTTTTAAAAAGTTCTTGTCCTAGATTGGACTTGGAGTGGTTGTAAAGAATATCATGTTTTTGTTCGACAAGTCCACCTCGCTTTTTTGCAGCGATGAAAATTTTACTCGGCTTATCCTTCTTTTGACTATACCAGCCATGTGATATTGATAGGATACGGATGCTAGGGTACTACTGTCATTTTCAAATGTGTTACCTGTCCCTAAAATCTGGGGTCCTTGTTATGGTCTATTCTTTGATTTATTTTTTCTCTTGTGAGCTAAACAAACTAGTTCCATTTTTTTTTCTTTTTGCATTTTTGTGAAAAGTCAAGAAATTAAACTCTTTCTGCTTTTTTTTTCTTTTTTGGCTAAACTGAACTCTTTCTGCTTAATTGGCTGCTTTATCTTTACCATATCAAGTCATGTGCTGCTGCTATATTGTCTTCTTTGTATATATATGCAAAATATTAAATTTTTACTTAGAATTAGTAATTTTTTAATTACCTTTCCAATAAAAAAGCAAATAATTTTCCTATCATGAATTATTCTTTTCCAATCTTGGATGATATTTGCCTACATTATTGTCATGAATGATTCTTTTACAATCTTAGATTTTTTATTATTGATAATTCAATAGTTACAACAATGGGGTGGAGAGATTTGAACCTTGACTATTTTTATGGGAGGAAAATTATTAGGTACTCCCGGAGTACTATAAATGCGTAGTCTCCCTCTCACAATAATTTCCTTTATGGGAAATACTAAAAACTGTTAGTTGAACCATAAAACTTTTGGCATTTTGGATGATATTTAAAAATTCATGCTTTGTTCTTTGATACCCCTTTGTTATGATACTAGGAAACTTCTAAACAAAAATTAATGTTTGAAGTCTCTTTCTCTCTCCTTTTATCCTCTCCCTTTTGGTCTTTACAGGAAATGTATACTTTGTTTTCTTCATAATCATATAAATTATTTTTATTATTAGTTTCAACTTTCAATAGCATTTCATGGTTATACTGATTTTCTAATACTAAAAAAAAAATGGTACACTATCAGAGTCTCGCAGAAAAAATTGAATCTCTAAGAAGAAAAATTAGTGAAGCTCAGCAAACAGTCCAAATGAAGAGAAAAGAAGCTAAGGAAAACGTTGAAAAGCATTCAAAAGCTCAATGGATCCTTTCTTTATGCAGTCAGCGGGTAATATATAAGCTCTTAGGTTCCTATTTGACAAAGCATTTCTCTTTTCTTATTAACATCCTTCGTGTTATGTAGACCGAAGAGCTTGAGGGTTGGATAAAGGAAGAAATTAAAATGCGAATGGAGATGGAGAAAGAATTAGAGGCCGAAAAAGAACACATGAGTGAAGTAGTAAACGACATTGAAGAAAGCAAGAGTAGGTTAGGTTCACTTGTAGAACTCCAAAACGAGCTCTCTAACAAGCTCCAAATTTCCACATTGGCAAAAACTCATGCCGAGGCTCAGCTAGAAAAGGCGGTAAGGACAAGGGGCGAGATTATTAGGGACATCGAGGAATTGAGGAGACAGAGAGATGTGCTTAACAGGAGGATTGAGTTTTGCAGAGAAAAAGATGCAATTAGCATGGTTGCAAAAGTGAATGTATTGAGTTGTGGTTATAGGGAGTACACAATTGAAGAAATTAGATTAGCCACTCATGAGTTTTCAGAGAGTTTGAGATTGAAATCTGGAGGAGGTTGGAGCAATGTGTATAGAGGGCGCATGAAACATGGCACAGTTGCAATCAGAACACTCAACTCATCAACTGAACTATCAAACGAAGATTTCCATGCTAAGGTAACATTCACTTCTTTTTAAATAATACAATGTTTTATTCATGATTCATCTCTATGCCTAGAAATTGTCTTTTGTAGCTGTCATAACTTTCATTGGGCTATGTCATAAAATTCAGCCAAAATAATAAAAGAGACTATGTCATAAAAAATTAGTATTTTTTTTTTCTTTCCAGGTGTTTTGTATCTTAAAATATAATGAACAGTGCTTTCTCAAATATAAAATAAACAGTGAAAACCTCTTTAAATCGCTTACTTTTAAGCTGGGTTTAGATCCAGCTTATAATTCGTGCATCCATGTTTTGCTGATTTTTTTTTTTTTTTTTTGTTCTGCTGGGGGGACAACAGAGGCAGGTGCGCACTGTGCACGTACTGTTCACGTCCTTTTTTAACAATTTTTTATTAAAAATAGGTGCCGCAGTATTATTCACACATTTAAAAATTATTTTGCTACGGTGTTTTCAGTTTTCAGTTTTCATCTTTCAGCAATAAGCTCTATCCAAACAGACCCTTAGACCAAAAATCTTTGGTTTTTGAAAGTATGAAAGACAAAATAGGAACATTTTCCACTAACCAAGCACACCCTTTTTTTCAGAGCTTGTTTTAGGAACAACTAGCAGGATAACCGTCTACGGGTGACAGGCAAATTCATTATTCATTGTATAAGAGAATACATTGTGTAAATAGATGCAAGAAATTTATATATTGAATTAAAGAAAAATAAGAAAATATATAATAATACTCCATTCTATGTAATCCTTAAGTTAATTGGTTTCAACTCTCAAGCAATATAAAAAATATTTTTCAAATACGATTAGTGCAAAAACAATTGATGTGAATCGATTGCTAAAATTTAATAAACTCTGGATACTTTCTCAAAAAATAAATAAATAAACAAACTCTGGATAAGTTTTACATATTATTTGATATCTTTAAATATGGATTTACTTGTGGTGTTTGACTATAATTGATTATAACTAAATATGATTTTTAAAAAATAGGCTAAAATGTTTTGGTATATTATTCACGACATTAAATGAAATATATATTGACTTGTTGCATTATTTTTGGGTAAGCGGACTTGTTCCCTTTCTTTCTTAAATTAATTGGGAAAATTATAGTTGTTTACAGTTTTAATTATTTTTAATGTATTGACTTTTCTCAAAAAAAAAAAAAATAGATGACCCATATATATATATATATATATATTTATATATATAAGCCTTTAAAAAAAAATCTTTCAAGCAATATTAAAATGGTTGATCAAAGTCCAACTCACGCAAAAACTATTGATTTGAGTTGATTACCTCAAATTTAATAAACACTTTATAATTTCTTCAAATATGTTAAATATTAGTTTAGTACTTGCCTTAGATTTCTCTTCATAGATATAACGGAATTTAAAATCTATAGCGTCTATTATATGATGGTTTCTTCTAAAACATTCACATAAATAATTTAAAATGTAGGTTTTTTCTTCTCACTCTTCTTTTTTGGGGGGGGGGGGGGGGGGGGGTGGGGGAAGAGGGGATGTAAGCAACTCGTTTCCTTCTTTCTTAAATTAACCGGCTCATTTTAGTTATTCACTAATAATGTATCTGTGTGATTCAAGGATCAAATGGAAATTATATGTAAATTAACAAATTAATATTATCATTGAACTTGAATAATGAAATGAAATAGCAGACAATGAAACTAAAAGAAATAAATCATTTTAAGTTGACAAAAGCACATTGTGTAATATAAGCTTTTATTAAAAAGAAAAAAAGATTATGACTGAAATAATTATAAATAAATAATGAAATTATTTTTTCCAACTTCTTCAAACTTTTGATAATAAAATTTTAATTGAAATGGTCTTTTAAACATCTAAATAATTTTATAGCTAGTTTTATCTGGAACAAACTATTTTCATAATAAAAGATTGTTTGCGCAATGGAAAATGACATTCACTTAGCACAACCATTATGTATAACATATAATTTTTATTATATAACATTGTTGCGTTAGGACAATACTTGTATGATGCATGGATTAATTAAAAACCAAACGAAAGAAAATATCTCTATAATTTAATTTAAACTAAACAATAAAATAAATTGTACAAATTAAAGAACAAAAAATAGTTAAAGTGTTATGTGGCAAAAGCACATCATCTAACTCTTAGAATTATATTATTTTGTTTTGCTAACGATGGTGTCTAAAGTCCTTGGGGGGTTTGACATTTCTTTAAGTGTGTATCATCCTCTCATTCCACAAATGCACACCAAATAATTACAAAGAGGAATTTCTTTGGACACAACCTCAAGATGTTAGGTAAAAGTTAACTCATCGATATCATGAGACTTTAAGAACCATTAGACCAACCCGTTAGGATTGTGTAGGTTTAATATTTTTATTAAAACCAAAAGCTATAATTTAAATTATACAACAATTACAATAAATAATAAAACTTATTTTAGACTTCTTAAAACTTTTGCTAATTGAATTTTTATGAAAACCATAATTTCAATTCCTTTAAAAAAGTATATTTAAAGTTTGTATGTTCTTGTAGTGTATCACATAGCAAAAGCATGACCTATTCCTACAACATATAATGCTTGCCTGAAACTATACCATGCAAGCATGATATGTAATACCCAATTTCTATTATTTAAATAAAAAATTATATTAGATTATTAAAAATTATGTATATTAAAAATGAAACTTTTTAAAAATAAAATTCTAGAAAATTTCTGTAATAGAAATTTAATCGGAGTAGTATTTTAGTATTTTAAACTTATTAAAACTTAGGTAATATAATTTCAGTTAAAGTAAATTATATTCATGTAAGAAATCAATATAATTTTTAGTACAATAGAGTATTAGTAATTTTGAAATTAAAAAATAACAATAATAAACTATTTATAGAGTTGACCTTTTGAGAATTAACAGAGGTTGTTATTATTTATGCTTAAGATCAGATGACTTAGATATGGCCTTTTACATAAAACTGAGAAATGAGAATAAAAAGAAAAAATAGTGTCTTACAAGCTATTGTATTGTTATGACTAGAAATGTGTTACTCGAAGCCAAGCAATAAACTATACAGTAGAAATTTGTGGTATTTCCAATCGATTGCTGTTTGGCAGCATTTTATGACTAATACACCAAGAATCTGGTTTTTTTTTTTTTAAATTTTATTTGGGTTTTTCCATGAATCTGCTTATTTTAACTATATTATATCATTTTATTTTATAAATATCTACCATCCCGAGGTCCTTAATGGCAGTATGATTTTATTGACCATGGATTAGCTATATAGCCTGTAGTTGATTTCTTGTGTTTTGTTGTAGATATGATATATGGGTCCTCATTCTTTCTTTTCTTTTTCTTTATTTCTCTCTCTGTTGACGAATGCTATATAATTAGACTTCTCCAAAAATTAAGAAAGCATCAAATATGGCAGTCTGTCAACAAATACATTCCAAATTACTGTTGTTGATTGAACTAACTCTGTTTATGAATAGGTTATTACACCAATTAGATCACTTGTACTGTAGTATTTGAAAATTTCGAATTGAATCAAATTAAAATTGGTGGATGATTACATTAATTGACTATACTCTATAGATTAGTCACAACGATATTCCAACATGTCACAATCTTGGGTATCAGTACCGTAGAGTAGGAATTTGCACCTATCACTTTAATTGGTAGAAAAATTCAAACCAATAATCAATAAAAAGGAATTTGAAAAGTCAGACCGCAATTTTTGTTGTTTTTCTAAAAGATGTAACATAATGGTCAGAACTTACGGAAAGAATAGTTCTTTCAGAGTTCTCCAAGATGAAACTTTGAAAAAAAAAAAATAAGAGTTAATTTCATTAACTGCTCCTGAGGTTTGGAGAAATACCAAACAGGTCCAAAACTTTTTAAAACTAACCAACTTAGTCCCTGACCACAGCTACAGCTTAGTCTTAAATGGTGTCAAAAGGATGTTACTCTCTAGCTCTCTTCTCTCTCCTCTCTTATCTGTCATCCCTCTCTCTGTGAGGTCCAAAACAGCTTTGAGGGCGATGCTCTCTGTGAGGTCTCCACAATGGATGTCGGCGATGGTCTCCGCAAGGTTGTTGCGGCGAGAGGTGCTTGCAAGTTACCACCGCCACGATCTGCTTTGAATCTTGGTTTCTCTACTCTATGGTTGAGGATTGGCCTGGGTATTTGTTGGGTTTGGTTGCTGTATTTGATCTGGTATTTCTCTGTGGGTTGGTTTTCTTTTTTCTTTTTGAAATGGTGGTAGTAGTCTTCTGTTTGGGGGTCTTGTTGATGATGGGTATAGGTTTGAGAAGAGTTACGTTTTGATGAAATTTCTGGTGTTTCTGGGTGTGGGCTTATGAACGGTGTGTGTGTTGTTTGGGTGCTGTGTATTTCCTGTTTATGTTTGTGGGTATGAATTCAAACTTGGACTCTCTTTTGCTTGGATGCTGTTTGTGTTAGAATGAGAAAGGGTCAAGAGAAAGTGAGAAACAACCAAGGAGAGAGAGTCAAGAATAGTTAAACGTTCTTGACGCCATTTAGGACCAAATAGCGTTCAGGGACCAAGTTCAATAATTTTAAAAAGTTTTGGACCTGCTTGGTATTTGCCCAAACCTTAGGAGTAGTTAATGAAATTTACCAAAAAAAAAAAAAAGAAGAATCTTATTCAATGAATCAACAGCAACAGGGCTGCATTGTCGAGGTCATTCAATGAATCAACAGCAACAGGGCTGCAATGTTGAGGCCAATGATTAGAGATATACTGTATAAACATGTTTGATAGCTAATAGTTTGCAGAATGGTTTCCTCAGTAATAAGGATGAGACAATCTTATAAAATATTTCTTTCACAACGTGCATGAATGTCTTATATTGTGAGAAAGATGTTTCATGACATTTCTTCTCAGTCAAGAGGACATCCACTTCGTGCAACTACTATTTATGGGATATAAATTATCTCTTATTACAGTAAATATATAATATTGATGTATGTTATCCATTTTTCATTCTTAGAAAGTTTCTAAAAAATTTGTACATATATGTTTTTTTTCTTCTTCTTCTATGATTTGTTAATTTGACTGAGGTCGACACCTTATGTGTAATGTGTAGGTGAATCAGCTTGGCCATATCCGACACCCACATTTGGTAGCCATGGTTGGTTTTTGTTTGGAGCTAAAATGCATGGTGTTTGAATACATGCACAATGGTAGCTTACGAGACATGTTATTTTCCTCCCATGGAAGTAGCTTTAGGACAAGAAGTCGGGCCCTTCGATGGCATGACCGGATCCGCGTTGCGGTCCAAGTTTGCTCGGGCTTATGCTTCCTTCACTTGATTCAGCCCAGGCCCATGGTTCATGGCCACCTTTCAACAGCCAGTATCCTCCTTGATCGAAATCATGTAGCGAAGATCAGTGGTTATGAGGCCTCACAAGAAGACCGTGATGAATATGTTTCCGATGTGGGATTGGACATTCGGGCTTTTGGGGATGTAATGTGTGAGCTACTGACTGGGAAACATTGGGCTGGGCTTGTTGAGGATCCAATGACATTGGATAATGCAACCCTGGTCCAGAATATGGACGAAGCTGCCGAAGATTGGCCTTTGGATCTGGCAGAGGAATTTGCGGGCTTAGCTTTGAGGTGTTTGTCCATTGATTGTGAGCCCAATACTGATTTGAACATTTCAAGGGTAATGGAAAAGCTCAATAAAATTAAGAATAGGGCTGATGCTATAATGGCAAGAGGTGGGCCTCGGGTAGTGGGTAATGACGATGATACAGACGACTCAATTGATGTACCCAGAGTTTTCATCTGCCCCATATATCAGGTTCGTCTCTTAACCCATTTTCCAAACCAATTTCAACATGTAGTACATATAGACTTAAGAACTTGGGAAAGTGTTTGGGCCTAACTCGGGCCCATTTTTCCTCTACAAGCACTGAAAATTTCACCGAAATTTCACTCTCATAATGTTGCCACTCACTGCAAAGGACATGGAAATGATGGCATGAGTCTAACAATTCAATGCACTAAGTGCATTGAATCCAATACGATACAGACACATGTTATCACGTGTTCGCATATGTTATCATGTGTTCGTATTGTATCAAGTCTAGTGCATAGGAGTATTGGATTCAAGTCTTATTCTTAAAATAAATGAGTCAAGTTTAAGTCCAATGTCCAGTAGTATTAAACCCGTTAAGATAATGACACGTGTTCACTTTTGGACACGTGTCACCATCTGACCGGGTCTAGTGCACTGGATGCAGTGGACCTAAATCAAGTCCAAAAAAAAAATAATAATAATAATTAGCTTAGTTGGTAAAGAGTAAAGACCCAAAGTTGGAATTTTATTATGTCAAATTAGGAGGTTTGGTACGGTGGATATTGGGAAAAATAAGAAAGTAATAATGTTTCAATCAACCCATGTATCCATTGTATTTGATAAATGAGATCCATATATATTTGGATGCAGGATATAATGAAGGACCCACATGTGGCAGCAGATGGATTTTCATATGAGCTAGAAGCCATAAGTGAATGGCTATCAACAGGGCATGATACTTCACCCATGACAAACTTGCACCTCAATCACACCGACCTTACTCCTAATCGCACCCTTCGTTCCCTCATTCAGGATTGGCAAAATAAAACATCAAGAAGAGGTTCATCAGGCCAATGATTTGTTTTGTATTTAATTTGTACAAACAAAGAGTACATTGAGCTTTGTTCATTCTTTTCCACTTCTAATTGGTCTATGACCTGAGGTTGTTATAGAGAAAGAGTACACGTGTTTAAGGCTTCACAGTGTAAGTAATTAATTCCTGTTACAAGGCATTTACACTTTGATTTACTAACTTTTTAAAGTCACTACTTTGATTGGTTTAAGTGTTAAGAGGGACACCAAAAAATTGTAAAGAAGACCAATTTTCCTAGATTCAATGTGGAAACAAGAGGGAAACAAAACTTAAAAAGTGTACTAAATAGCTCTTAGAAAGAATATTTTACTATTGATATAATTTGGAACCATCCTTGTTTGTCTCAGTTATAACAAGCAATTTCACATTTTTACTGATTTGATAAAATAAGAAATTTCAAATTCCGTGTAGAAAAAAACTATTGCTATATATGCTGAACTATCGGATTTCTTCATTTCAGCAATACTATATCTCCACTGTTTTCCCACCCCAAAGAAAAAAAATCTAGGAAGCGATTTAAGAAGAGAAATCTTCCTAATAGTGGCTGCTAATCCTATTGTCTGCTAATCACACCCCCAAACATTTTGCCCAACGAAACCATTTGGCAACTCTTCTTGGAAGGGCATAGTCTGAGAGGAACAATGGGTCACTCGCAACTTCTTCAGGACGTGACCATATATACACCCCCCTCTCTTGCCGGCTGCCTGGGACAGTGTTGTCTAGTACAAATGCCACCAAGAACGTGACCACCATGTTCAAAGACATAAGTGCATTTATTGCAAAGTCAAGCTGAAACATGCCCAATGAAGATAATGACAGATTAGGCTCTTCTTTATCATAAGGAACAAGGGAAACAAGAAATGACATTCAAAAATTCAATAAGTGAATAATAGTCAAGAAAAGCTCCTATTTTCTTCCTCAATATAAAGTTACAGTGATTAGAGTTATGTCAAATATATCTTTTACATAGCTATTACAAGGATTTTATCGGAAAATATTAGTTCACCATCTTTAACATCAAATTTATTTTGACCAAAAATGTGGATTATTAGAATTGCTTTTCGTATTTCCTAATGTCTGAGTATTCCAATAATCAAGTCAGCACAAAATTGCTCATATCATGTTATATAACATGATGTTAAACCCTCGAAAGTCATAAGCTCAGTTATTTAGATAACTTTACGATTTCAAGGTTTAAATAATCACTTTTGATCGAAGTTCCTCTCTTTTTTCCTTTTGAATGGCAATTAAATAATTAATTAAATTTTATATTTAGGCATATTTTTTAATACCATTTTAAGCATAAAATACATTTATTTTTATAATTGGGCAAATTATATGAAGAACTGCAAATAAATAAACTAATGGCCCTCAAAGTAATATAATTATACACATAAAATAGGCAGAGTACAAACTAAAAGTTTAAATAAATACATCAACTAAAACATAAAACAAACCAAACTTTAGAAGGTAAACTGCAAAGTGACAACCCAGTGCCAGTAAGGGCCCACATGAAGCAAAAAAAAGAAGGAGTCATTTTAAGTGGTATTAAAGTAACAAGTGCACCAACTTTTCCTATCAAAGAAAAGTAAAGAAAGAAATGAAATGAAACTAAAAAAAAAAACAAAAGAAGGACTAAAGAAACTAACCTCCCTTGAGGTTTGGAGAGATGCGGAAACACAGGCCCGGCGTCGAACGTCATGGAGCTCGCCGAGGTTATTACTTTATTTTGCTTTTTCTTTATCATATAATCAGCTTGGTTAGTACACACTAGGGAAGTTTTGGAGAGATTTGAATGCCGGCGGCTGTGTTTTTTCACACTGGCGTTTATAATGACCGTGTGGTTGGAGAAGCGAAAAAACAGAAAGACACCGCTCGGACACCGGAATCCGGGGTTGTCTCAATGCTAGGAGGTTTTGATATTTCCCTTAACTTTGAAAAATGTGCGTGTCGGTGCAACCAGACAATGTTAAACCACTCATGGAAGTCATAACCATTTATTTAGATAACTTTACGATTTCAATTAAAAATAATCACTAAGAATAAAGAAAACTCCTAACTTTCAGGTTTTGAATGGGAAGGGAAGCTGATTCAAATGACTACGCTTTAAATGAAGTCGTGCGCTTAAAACCATGTTAAGCAAAATGTAAGAGCAACTTACTGTTTGACTCCCAGTGTGGGCAGGTCCATTTGATGCTGCAGCATAAGGAATGAAATAACTTGGCAGTATCAAGCTGGATTCAGGTTGATACTGTTGGAAATAGGCAGGGATAGATAACCCAAGGAACAATGAAATACCAACTATTGCGATGTTTCTAAAACTTGTTGTTTGACCGTACTGCAAAGTTGACAGACCCAATGCCACAATAAGGGCCCACATGAAGCACAGTATGGAAGCAGCCATTGCCAGTGGTATAGAAGCAAGAAGTGCACCAACTTTTCCTATCAAAGAGAAGTAAAGAAATGAATGCAATTAATCCTAATTAAAGCTACAAAAGATTAGGATAAATGAAACTAACCTCCCTTGAGGTTTGGAGAAATGCCAAAACACCCTCCTTTTTTCTTGAATTACACTAGCCCCCGAGGTTATTACTTTATTTTGTTTTTCTTTATCATATAATCAGCTTGGTTAGTACACACTATTTGAAGTAATTTTGGATGAGATTTCAATTTCAAAAATGTGTATTTTGACTCAATTTATAATGACACAAATGGTTGTAGGGGATATATTAATACAATATCAAAAACTCAATGGGTTGTCTCAATGAAAATAGGAGGTTTTTGATATTTCCCTTAACTTTGAGAGAGGTGAGTGTAATTTAACTAAAAGAAACCACTCATGGATGATAATAACCAATTTACATTAGTCAACAAAGAGAATTAAAATATAGAATCCAACTAAGAATAAAGAAAACTCCTAACTTTCAGGTATCAAACCTGACAGATTGGCTTGGACTTAATCTGGACATATCATGACCATCTGTAGGCCTCATGAACATGCACATGTAGAAGGATTTCAGTCTCAATATTGGGTTTTCTTAGATTTAGGATGCTTACCTACGAAGGAGAAGAGGATCAAGAAACCCGCACCAACTTCCACTGCCCTTCTATTAGCCACCTTTGTCATGTCAATGGTATGCACATTTTCTGTCAAGGTTGTTGATCCAGTTCCCGAACCCCAAAGTCCAGCCAATATACTGCATAAGCCCTCCAATGCAATTCCTCTGCTCACAATTCCTGGAGTTGGAGGCTTTGAATTAATCTGCAAAGATGCGGAGTGATAGGTTCCAACCTGGTTTGGTTGTTGCACCGCATCAGTATCAAAATAATAATTCCATCTCCATGTTTATTTAGTGCTCTTGCATGAAGAAATTAAAAAAAAAAAAAATACTTAAATAATAGTGCTTTTGCAAGCTCTAATACTCTACTTTCTTCAACAAATGAAGTCACAAGAGTTTCATGACAGCAGGAAGCCATGCCACATTTGACACTTCCATAATTTCCATAAATGAGATGGCTTAGCAATTCAAAACATAGCACTGTTCTCCTACAGTGAGAAAGCCCTCTGTAAAATGTGGCACTTTGTGCCTCGTGGGCATGAATTGTGAGGACTGCAGGGGGGAAAAACAACAACAACAACAAATATTTACTTATTTTGTGTGCACTGCATATAAGCAACCTACCGAATCCACTGATGCAACCAGTGACACTATGATCATTATCATGGAAGTCCTTAAATGGAAGATAGGGATACCCCATTGTAAAGGGTAGGGAACTCTGACCCACTCAGCAGTTCTCCATGCATTTGAAACATCAGTTCTGCAATGCTTCATAGTATAAGCATGCTTTTTGCATGCATCTATTAAGATATTTGAACTGGGAATGTCAGGGCTGCAGCCTTTGTAATTGTAGGCTCCGCCAGCTGTCAAAAAGAAGGCATATGTCCATATAATCATAACACTCAGGGGAACCTGCAATGATTGAGATATTTCAGTAAGATTAATTAATAATACCCACGTTCAACAAACAAAAAACATTTAAAGTACCTCATCAACTAAAGCTCAATCCAACTAAGCCCTAATGCCCCCTTAAATTGGGTTTGGCTATGGACCCTCATCAACTAAGGAAATATATAAGGTTTACAACAAGGCTTCTTGGAAACATGGATGGGTTAATTACGTTTTTATTACAGTATCTAAATTTATTGTTATGACATGGACCAACCTATCTTATAAAAGATAGAGAGTATGCAATGATTGATATTTAAAGCACATATACAAACTTGCTATATATTTAAACCACCAATATATTCTATATATAAAAACTAGGTATATATTTAAATCACTAATATATTCTCCCAACATGAGATATAATAGTGAAAGGTAAGAAGCATACCGCATAAATTCGAAATACACGATGCCCAAAGATGGATATTCCTCGAAGGTACTAAAAAAACAACAAAAGTGCAACAGTAAATGATTTGAACACTTTACAAAAGCATCTAAATGAATTAAGAAGAAGTGAGCCCTTAACTTCTTCTATATGGCCGATATTTGGAACAATTTTGGCAAGTAATAAGGATAGAACTATAAAATATATAGACATACTTATAACAGAATGATCTAAATCAGTTGAAAATCACTTACCAGGGCAAATATAAGAAGCAATACTATATGTGGAATACTGATTTCCACACAACTACCAGCCTGTGGAAACCCATAGCTAAAAAATGCTAAACCTACAGCAGCAACAGTTGGTGCAACCACAACTGGGTTAATCAACCTGCAAGTTATTGTTATATACATGAGCACACAAGGCAAGGTCCAAATTGCATGGATACTCGATCTGGCAGACCTTGAGTGTTGATGTAAAATTTTATTTCTCAAATGGAAATTCGAAAAATTATTAATGCACCCTACGAAGAGAATGTAGTAGAAAGCTAATGATGAGTGATTGATATTTTTTTCATCAAAATTTCTATTTACTACAACCACATGGCATCATATTAACTATGAAGAACCAAGATATCTTTCCATGTGAAAAGGAAGTTAAACGTGCAAGAATTTACATTCTAACAAGTGCTTTATTACATTGTCATAATCAGATAAGAAGAAAAGAAACTAAACCTAAGAAGCATGAAAACAGAACTTAGAAGTGGCAAAACTAAAACATTCAAAAAAGTCGATCAAAGTTTGCACAAGAATTTTGTTGTGTGTGAACTTCATTTTACATAAGCATTAAATATTGAGATGAGCACAAAAAAGATTTCACAATCAGCCTTTTGATTTACCTTAAAAACAGGGACATCAAACCACTAAATCCCAAAATGCTCTGAAATATTGAACCAACAATTATTGCCCCTTGCAATTCCCTCATTATGTGCCTGAATTTCTGCAGTTAAATAATGTATTGAAACTAAAGGATGAGTTCATATCAAAATAAAGTGACATCCTTTCAAGGACTAAAAAATCTCTGATTCGTTTGACATGCAAGAAAAATCATCAATGGATATGCAAAAATGATTTAACAGAAAAATCATCACAGTGATGCTAGCCATTCCCATCCAACCAATATGTTTATCACTATCATGTAAATCTCCTATAACTGCAAAAGATTTATCAGGAATATAGAATGTTCAAGGTATTCCTGGAAAAGCTATACAAGCTTACATCTGATAGAATGAAATGTTGATTATTGTTATGAACTTACATGTTCAGTAGGAATTTATTACTCCTTAGTATTTATGATCACTAATGCTGGTGCCAGAGATACCATATCTGCCAATGCTATATAAGCTTACAACTGATTAGAATGAAAAGTTTATTATTTTATGAACTTACATGTTCTGTAAGATTTCGATACTCCTTCGCATTTATGATTACTAATGCTGGCGCCAGAAATACAAATGAGCTCCCTTGAACTAAAGGAAGTCTCGTGCCAAAGTAGGAGTGCATTATTGTCGTAATACCAGAAACCAGCAGCACTGTTGAAATCACATTAGCAGTATCCTTCTGTTATAGTTCATGAAGAAAAAAAATTAGTAATTTCAACTTATTTAATTCCACTAGATGTTAGAGGGATAATAGTAGAGATTCTTACATCTGTTCCACCCATTGCCGGTACAATTATCAAGGGGATGAATATTAGTGAACCAGCCAAAGATAGATAGTGCTGGAGGCCATAATACATTAATGGTACTGCAGTTAAGCAACCAGATAAAAGTCAGGAAAAGGTACCTTAACCCTAGCAAGTCACTCCAACAGGATTTGAAGAATGGCAATTCAAATCTTCCTAAGATGTTAAAAGGAAAATAACAGTTTTTTTTTTTGGGGGGGGGGGTGGTGTGCAACATGCGAGAGAGAGAGGGATCCACAGGCTACATAGGAATTGCCAGAAATTGTTTTTTAACTTCTTAATTAGGTCTTTCTCTAAACTACATGATAAATTCTTGAGCTACAATTCCCATACAATTACAAATTTAGCTTGATCTAACAATTTTCGGACTTGGCTCTAACAATTTAAACATAAGATTTCATCTCCAAGCTAAATACATCAAGAAGACTTAGTACCAAATTTTGGGGTCGGGTATGAATCCTCAACAGACTAATCAGGGTCTGCCACATTTATTCTTTTCACTTGGCATGCAATTGGAGTGTAGTTAAAATAAAGAAACTATTTCCATCAAATAATAGGAAAATTAAAATGACACTTGCCACAAAACTGGAGTGCAATTAGACTCTAATTTGGATTCTTACTCTCAGCTTCTGCTGCTATTTATTTAACATTATATAAGATAAGAATGGACACTTTAGCTGCCTCACTGCATTATTGTATCAAGTATTAAACATCAACCTTATTACCGAGTAAACAGTAACTGCAACTCCATATATACCAACCAAGCACAGCACCAACATAATTCCAACAAAAAAAAAAAAAAAAAAAAAAAAGAAGAAGAAGAAGTGAAAACAATACTAAATTACTAACCAAAACCAGGATTCTCTCTGAGCCCACATTTCATTTCCGACGGCAAGCGCCACCCTCCTCCATGAGCTTCTTCTTCAAGTTCTGGATACACTTCGATTTTCGCCTCTCGTTCGGCTACTTCTTCCTCTTTCTTTGCCTCAGCAGCTGAAGGAGTAACTACTGGGACTTCATTTCCATTCCCATTCCCATTAACTCCATTCATATTCCCATTAACTCCATTCAAACCAACTTTCCTCTCATCTTCTCTATCCCCCAACACAGGCTTATCCCGCTTCCTCCTCCTCTGATTCTCATTCTTCACAAGCGGTTCAATCTCAATCCCCTGGTTCGGCCTAGTCCGGCCCAGAACCGGGTCGATCTCGATTTTGGGAGACGACCCACCGTTTCTGTTATCAAAACCTCTCTCCAAATCAAAGCCAGCGCTATCATTCTTGTCACTGGCACTAGCACTAGCCCTGGTCTCTCCAGAGTAATCAGAGACAAAGCCAGTTCTTTTGGCCCAAGATCTCAGCTCATGCGGGTTGTGATCGATTCTTGGCACAAAAGGCTCGATCTTTGGAAACATGGACCCAAGCCTGGAGGAAATGGAAGCACCCTTCACTCTCTCCGGCTTGTCTGGGAATTGTGAACTCGACCCAGCTTCCATTTTAGCGTTCTTTTTCATTTTTCTCAAATGGGTATTACCAGCTTTCCAAGAATTAAACCCAGTCCGTTACTTTCAACACACAGCAAAGCTAAAGCATATAATAAAGAAAATCGTGTGTGGGAGAGAGAGAGTAGAAGCAAAGCAAAGAGTGAGGATTGGATAGGAAAAGTGTTAAGTGAGATTAGATTAGTTTTATTAGTGCTGTTATTATTATTAGTATTTGATAACCGAAACAAGAAAAGAGTTAGAAAGAGATACCATTATTATGGTAATGGTAATGGGAGTGAAAGAAAGAGTGAGAGAGTGAGGCATTTGATTTTTGAGTTGAAATGAGATCGTGTACCTTTTTGATTCCTTTGTCTTTGTCCTTGCCGCTCGCAAGTTGCTTTCAGTTTAGAGGTATATGGAAATTACTGCAATGTCCCCCTTTTTGCCCGTTGAGAGGATAAAATTAACAGCTGAAAGATGCCTCCCACTTTTTTTTTTTCTTTTTTCTTTTTTTTTAATTTTGGCTTTTCTTAAAAAAAATAAAAGAAAAGAGAAGAAAAGGTTTACTTTTTAACAGGTTTGGAAGAAATTTTTTCAAGTATATGATTAGTTCCATTACCTATTTAATAAGTGATGATGTTAAAAATTGTCGGTGAGCCATACAGTCCTCACGTGCTTAAAACAAAACCTGCATAACATTTAGGGAAAAATAATAACCTACGAAAGGTACGTACCAGCCAAAAACTCTCTGACGATCAAGTTAGAGAAATCTCTTTTTCACAACTCTAAAATGCCAGAGTTAAGGTGAATTAAGCGTACCCTAGGGTTGACAATCGTTTTTTGGCTCAGAAGATCTTTCCTTGTAGAAGATCTTTGGCTCAGAAGATCTTTGGCTCAGAAGATCTTTCCTTGTAGAAGTCTTTTTTATTAGAATTTATCGTAGGGCACAAGATATTTCCTTATATATTCATATGTGGAGCTCAAGTAAAATATATGTTGGACCCGTCAAGAGTTTCTCTTACCCCTGTCAACTTCAAGTCATTAGCTTCTTATTCCATCTATGCCTTTTGGTCATTTCATAAACGCACCAAGTATGTTGAGGCGCACCCATCAACTTTGGGTTGAACCCGTTAGTTTTGGGACGGACTTGTCAACTTTGGGACGGACCTGTCAGTTTTATGGTGTCGTTTAAGGGTACACAAGCAAAATCATCAAACACAATCAGGTCCGTCAGCTTTTACTTAGACTTCTAGAATTAGTCCCATCAATAAGTAATATGATTTGTTTAAATAATACAAGTAGATGAATTTACGAATGAGAAATGCCACCATAATATTTTCACAACAAATTTTAAGAGTAAATTGTTATTAGTTGTTATAAGTGAGTAAAAAAATAATTTAAGTAGTGAGTTCAAATTAGAATCAGCAGTAACTTATCATTTATAATTTGTTGTGAAAATGTTATAAATGTGGTACTTTTATTTATTTATAAATATTTACAAAATGGGTTGAATAAATAAGAATACATATCAAATAGAACAAAGAAATTTAAGTTATATGAATTTCCCTCACAAAAAGTTCATTTTCCCAAGAAATTAACAAAATGAGCTAGAAATTAACAAAAAGTTCATTTTTATGAATAAAATAAAATGAGCTAACCCTTTTTTTCTCACATTTAACAAATACGTTACTAGAAAGTACTAGAAGTACTAAATGGACGTTTAAAAACATTTACTTTTTAATTGGGATAAAATGTACATTTTTGTACTTTTTGCATTTTGTCTCACATTTTTCTCAAAAACATAAGAAAACTTGTTTTTTATTCATTTTTATCAATTAATGTCACTTTTAACGAATAAAATACAGGAAACTACAAAATAATTGAAACAAGAAGTAAAAATAATTTCATTTTCTTCCCATCCCTTCAAAGCTATTAAAAATCGTGATTCATATCATAAAATTGAAACAAAAAATGTAAACTATTTTAAATGTAGTCAATTTGAAATGTTATGTTTTTCAATTTAAATGAAATGATGATTCTTCTATTTTTCAAGTTCCTACTTTTCATGTAAACAAGAATGATCCTCGATTCGATCCGATCCATAAAGTTAACTCTCCACCATCCTATTAGCAACCTTTTTACTCACTTCTCTTCATTTTTATAAATGCTCTCTCTACTTTTATATTCTAACCCCTCCCCTTAAACAAGCTGAATGGCCTAAAACCATATGGAAAGGTTTTCTTACATTTTAAGTTACATCTTGTTAGAATTACTATGAAACTCATAGAGTGGATTCAGTACACAATATGAGTGTGAATACCGACTGCAAAAAAGGGGAGGCACATTATTGGCACAGTCAATGGGTCCCAAGAGAATTTATTCAGTCTTGGACTAATGAGAAAGAGATGAGACGGTTGGTTGTCTCTGCCGACTTGTATAGCAATATATTATTAAGATGTTGATGATGAGGATTGAGGGACAAGTCTATGAGGTAGGTCATTGCTATCCATATAAATTACAAAGACAATAAAGTGGTTGAAAAATCACATTACACATTCAATGCTAGGGTGTCTTCAAGGATTAAAGTTTTTTCCCCTTTCTAACGCATAAATCCAAAGGGAATTGACTCAACCTTGGAACTTTAGGAAAGTTTGAACTGCATTTGGTGAGGAGTTCATATAAAATAAGTGAACTTATTTTTTTCCTTGCCGCCAACTCTTTTATTTTTGGCCAATAATAAATGACGTCGGCTCACCTTTTTACTTTGAGAGCAAGGGTTTTGTCCAGTGCACCAAACTAGTTGAAATGTGAATATGTAGCAATTATTTATCACTTGTTCATATTTTAACAGATCTAATGTATTGATGCATTGGATAGATACTGTGTCATTACTTTGGATAGGTTTTTTGAAAAAAAAAATTCGGAATGATATATTTGTTATATAACAATTTGATTATTTTATATATGTATCATGAGGCCCTGACTCAGCTAAGATAATTCTTTAAGTTCCCTCTACATCTGAGACTTGCAATCTAGAATCGGACTTCCAGGGCATGAATGTCTCTTTGACAAATTGGCTCTTTGCCTTAATCATTACTACCTCATTACACTAGTTGGTTGTCTTAAATTTGAAGCATCGCAATAATCTTACAAAAATACAAATTTTCTTTTCTAGTTTTCTTCCATAATTTCGCTTTTGATTTTTTTTTCTCCCTTGGAATAAAAAAGAAAAGTAAATAACCAAAAAGATATTCAGGATTCAAATTTTTATTCTTTATTGCTATAATTATTAAATTTTAAAATATAGAAAAATATTTTTTTAGTGCTCTATAAAAGTCCTGAACATCCACATTAATCAAAATCAGTTGAGTGTTGGCTGGGGGAAATATATATATATATATATATATATTACAATTTACCTTTATAGTATGGCTTTATCAAAATCCAATCCATATAGTTTTGATTATTATTTTAATCTCCTAACATTTGGATCATAATTAAATCAATAAGCTTGTTTCAAGAAACTTATCATTTTAGCAAACAACATACTTGATGGTCCTTTAGACAAAATTTCAAATATCTCTTAAAGTCATTTCAATTATGAATCAACCTTACTGAAGTTTTAAGAAATGACACTCCACTAAAATATTTTTATTGAAGTTTATGATGACTGTAACAGACAAGTCCTTACCTTTTTTTTTTGTTTAACATTACTATCACAAAATATTCTATATTTTTTGTTATTCTTGCTTAAACAACTTTTATCATAACTATGGTTAAATATAGCCATTGTGTTGTTAGTGGTAGTCAAACGAGTAGATGATGATTCCTCTTCTTCCCACTTCCAAACTGTTTCTTTCTCAGCTCCAAAGCTTGAACAGAAGATACCCTTGAAAGCCCATCAGCCACTCAACTTATGAGCTGGTCACAATTTCACAACCTCTGTCTCCCTATGTAATGGCAAAAGACAGATTTTGGAGGCCCATGTGTTGTTGCCCGTTGGTCGTTATATTGGTGTGCTTTGGGGTTATTATTGCTGGGTTTCTAGTTTAATAGCTTCTTCTTCTTAGAGTAGAAGTCCCATGCCCCCCTATTTCTCAGGTCAGGTGACTCAGGTGGGCAATGGAAATTGTAGTTCTATATATTACGAAATATTATAGGAACTAAAAATAAAAATAAAAATAAACGGAACAAATTTAATAACCGTATGTATAAATGGTTGATTTCAGTAATTAACATTGAATAATAAAAGCATTTAGAGGATTTGTTAAATAATTGCCTAGCACTAAACAGTGTCATGTGCCTTGACTTCTAGTCCACTTAAAAGTTTCTGATGAACAAACAGAGAAAACAGAGGAGCAGTTGATGGATTCAAATACCCACCACAATTATTCAGTTATGACATCTGACCTCTCGAATCGAACTTCCTAATAAATTCTTTATTTTCCCAAGACTTCAAAAAAAAAAAAAAAAAAAACTTTCTTTCAAAAACGAAAATATATGCATCATTTTGACCTACAGCAACTAAACTTCATTGGAGTACCCTTTTCAGGAACATTTGCATGTCGTTGATTTTCCAAATCTAAGAACTAACGACTTTCACTGCTCCAAGCAAAGTCCAATTTAACAATGAATAAAGAAGAAGAATGTTTGCATCATTGCTTTCCTTAAATGTGAATAATTCTTTCTCCACAATTAGGAGTAATATCCCCTTAATCTTAAACTAATCGCTGATCCATGAGTATTACCTGAGTATGCTAAGTTGCTATAATAACCCTGTTTCCATTTCTAACATATAAAAATCAAGGCTTAACTCTTAAGACTAATTTCAGAATCAGGGAGAACTACTAGCAGAATTTTCAATAAATTGAGATTCTTTTTTAGTAAGGAAATTATATTGAAATAGATGAACACTACCCATTTCACAAGATGTGTAGCTAGATGGCATCAAAAAACAAGAAAAGTTACAAAAATCAATACATTATAACAAAGTTGAGTAAGAACGTAAAACAGCCATCCAATTAAACTATATTCACAAAAGGATCATCTTAAGATCCATCATAGTCCATTCAAGACCTTTGAAAGCTCTATTGTCTACACTCTCTCCAAATAGTCCACATACCATTCAGAGTTTAAACATTCCAAATGTCACCCTTACCATGTTTAGAAAATCAAGAACTCTGTTGGGCATAACCCACTACACCCCAAACAAATATAGCGCTAGAGACCACAACTCTCTAGCATACCCACAAGTGATTGACATCCTCCCATCCTTCTTACACATAAATTGGAGAATTCTAGCAACACCAGCATCATTGATACCTACTCTTTCACAAGAAGCTTGTTCTTTGAAATCAGGGATCCAACAAATGTATAAACATTGACACAGTAAAACCTGATGGAAGCTTAAATTTCTATATAGTATTGTTTCAAATGACTCCCAGGATCAAATATAATCCAATCATTCACTATCATCCAATCTTCCAAAACAAAAGCTCAACAAATTTTAGATAAAAATTGAAATTGCAATATAATATTCAAGGTGAGAGCAAAGAACAAATTTTAAAAAACTCATACTTGTGCATGCCTGGTGTTACTAACCTAAAAAATCAAATTGAACTATTGAATTTATGTTCAGATTCAACAATGGCCACCAATAGAAAGCCTAATAAATTAGAAATTTTCAATTGCACCAGCATGATCAAGCACCTACTCTGTGAAAAGGCTACAAAGTAAAATATCAAGGAATATCTACTTCAAACTTAGTCCCGTGGTCCAATATAATCCAGCATGTTACTTTCAATCAAACCCCAAAATGATGAGGTCTCCCAACTACATACATTACATGGCATGAACCTTGTTTCCTTGAGCTTGATTAACAAGTTTTCCAGTGCAACACCAGTTTATATAGCATAACCCAAATTCCTTTTCAATAGCATACTATGGAAAGGCCTTCCAACATCCTTATATCCAGCCAATTCCTATATTTTAAAATACTCTAATTAGAAAGTATCTCACAGGCTCAAAAATTTTGGAGCCTCTGCAAATAAAGTACAAATATTTAAAGCACTAATATCCATCTTCTAGATTAGGGAATTTCCCTGGCACAATTCCCTTCTACTGGTGCTGGTCTTGTTCCACAGAGAGATGCTTTGTGGCTCTATGCTTGATAATGGTGAAACTACAGTCACTGTTAAAGGTATAATGCTGGTAAGTTGGGAATTAGCTGTCAACTTTATTGCCTCAATTGGAGAAGATTTCCAACTTAAATCATAGAAACCACACACACACACACACACACATACATGCGTGTGTGTTTCTCAACAAAAAAAAAATCATAAAAACCAGTGGTACAAGTTTGCTTCTTCCCATATCTTTGACTTTTGTTCCACACACATTGTAATTAACTACAATGAAACCCCAATTGACAAAGATAAATGCATTCATTTACTTAACACTGCACCTAAAATCCAATGAACACAACCAAATTTCTCTTCAATCAACGTAACTGAATGGTGGCTATGCTGATATGGTCCCCAATTTCGTTTTCTTCTCTGAACTAATATTCTAAACTAGTTCCTTTACTCCTTACGTAACCATACATACCCTTCCCACCTCAACATATTGGTAGGTGAAACACCAATTTACAGAAAATTTTCGAATACTAATAACTTCACATGAGCAACATAATTAATACACACAATAGTATCTACCATCCAGGGCAGTCCATATAGCATATCAAGTGATAAATTACTGATTGCCCCAAAAGTTCAAGCTTTTAGAAAATGGTGAATTTAATCATTATATCTAACACTCTATAGCATGTGCAGCTAGCTGATACCATGATAAATTACCGATTGTACCAAAAATATTAGCTTTTAGAAAATGATGAATCTGATCTAACAATAAGCATAGAGAAGTAGAACCTGAAAGAATATCAAATTTGCTCACCCTCCAATACATTTCAGCTAAATTCGAACTCCTGGATTAACCAGAATCAGCAACTAAACAACAGAAACCGAAAATTTTCTCTAAAATTCTGCACAGCATTGATAGTGAGTAACTATTTATAGAACTATGAAACAATTTTTTAGATAACATCACAAACAACATAGTCAAAGAAACATGCATAGACAGGCGAATCTGAAAAATGGGTTTTAAAGAAAAAAGATAGAATCACCGAGAAGAGGACGTTTTGGGTTAGTAATTTTTGTTTTTGTTTTATGCGGGTATAGATTTGAAGAGACGATCAACGTGGTCTTGTTGCTCACGGAATCGTCGTTTGAGGTAAGTCTCGAGGATCTCCATTACAGAGACGAAGCGCTTCATTTCTTCGAGCCGTTGGCTCAGCTCGGCTTCACGAGCCCTGGCGCGAGCCAGCCGAGCCTCAGTGTCGGCGAGCCGGTCCCTCAGATTGTCCACAACATCCTCCGCGTTGTTGTTGTTGTTGTTTTCAGTTGCAGATGGTTGTTGCCTAGTGGAGGAGCTTAGGCTGTCCCGAGAAAAAGCTTGGTGCTGACCGTAACACATCGTGAAAATCAAAATCAAAATCAAAATCAAAGCAATATACTAGGTGGGTTTTGATCAAAGATTTCTGTTTTTGCGTTCGTGTTTGTGTCTCTCTCTCTCTCTCTCGGGAGGAAAAAGGGGCAGAATTATTGTTGTTGATGTATGCACTTTGCAGAGACGGGATTAGCTTTTAGCTTTACAGGAATAAATGGTGATAAGGATTAATCTGGACCGTTGATATATGGGGTTTTTATTTGGCTGCAACCGGGCAAAATTTGCAAAATAGTACTGTTTCCGAAAATTTGTAAATGGATGATATGCGTTCAAAATTAATTTGTTAATTGGACTCTTTTTGAAAATCGAATATAGTAAAATATGAAATCTGACGTGGAAGGAAAACACCACGTGCAAGTCGAGTTTAGTAAACTCAACTTCCATTAAAAGTCAACTACATTGAAGTCGATTTCAAGCTTGTGTAATACCATATCACCATATAAAATCGAGTATAGCATACTCGACTTCTAGTAAAAGTCGAGTATGCTATACTCGACTTTTAGGCTACTCAAACCCCACCTACCCCACCTAAGTCAGTTATGTGAGCACAGTAAAAAAAAATTTTTTAATGAAAATCGAGTTTGATAAACTCGATTTCCAATTAATGTGCACCTACCTCAACCGTCTCAGATTAATACCATCTCTTAATCCCTTACACTTTCATCTCACAACTCTCACTTCTCCCAGCTCTCTCCCACGCCCAAATTCTCCCTTTTACCACACATTGATCATTCTACAAATTAAAAGGCTTCTTCTTCTTCTTCAATTTGTAGGTAAATTATTCAAACCTTTTTATTTTTTATTTGATAGACCTGGTTAATATTCAAACCTTCTTCAATTTTTTTTTTAATAAATTACTGATAGATATATATATATATATATATATTGTTGATGATGTGCTGTTTGTAATGGTAATTTATTATCATTATTATTATTATTATTATTATGTGTTGTTATATTATTATTATTATTAGTTAAAAGCAATCAACTATCACCATAAAATTCCCAGCAAATAAAAGTTTGAGCTCTTCTATGTATACATTGTAAATTATAGTGGCAGGATTTAGGAATCATGAACTTCTCTTGATAAACAAGCTTGCTAAAAGTTGATAACCAACACTAACCACACTTGATAAATGGTTAATTTTAAAGAAAAATTGAAATGAGGACAAAGAATTTTAAGTGTATAGTCTATGTACTCAACTATCCTTGATAAACAATTTATCCCAAAGAAAAAGACAATTAAAATAATCAATCATCAATAGTAAGAATTTATAGAGCAGTGCCATATTGAGCAGTATATATTTATATCTTATATAAATAACAAATGAATTAGTATAAAGAGATCAATTTTAAAAAGCAGGCCATTATTATTATTATTATTATTATTATTATTATTATTATTATTATTAATGTTGTTGTTGTTGTTCTTGTTGTTGTTTTTGGCATTTGTCATTTGTCATTTGTGCTTTGTAATGGGTTATTATTTGAAATATGGAATGGGTTTTTCGTTGCAATGTGTTGTTATATATAATGCGATTGAATGGGGGGTAGTGATGTGACCTATGGAGTGACATATATTCAGGTAAAAAAACGGTGGGAGATCAATTTGAAGAAGTTGAAAAAGGAAATTATGAAAGAGATGGATTTGGACCATCTATTGCATGACATAAAAATTACATATCGTTCTCCTCATGCAGTGTTCAGTGATCATATTGTCTTTAAAAGGAGACAAATGTTGACAAGCATGTTAAAGTAATGTTAAAGATTTTGACAAGCATGTTAAGATTATGTTTGACAGGATAAACTCTTCACGCCTAATGTGTTGTAATGTGTAATGGTTTGTTAGTTGTAAGATGTAACGTATTAATTTTTTAAGGTTAACAACCATGTACAAATTTGTTTGAGTATAAAAATTTGTTTATAGTTGTTTGGTGGACTATACAATATTATCTTTATATTTGCCTTGAGGCAATATTTTGTAGTTCATATCGAATAAATGTGTTATATTTGTCACTAACTTTCAGTAAACTTATTTGACTTGTAAGCTTGTAATGAGTTTGATTGATTTATATCTATATTATTGTGGGGAGCCCTGTAGTGATGTGACCTATGGAGTGACATATGAAGGGCCTGGTAAAAAGTTAAAGATTATTCAGGTAAAAAAACGGTGGGAGATCAATTTGAAGAAGTTGAAAAAGGAAATTATGAAAGAGATGGATTTGGACCATCTATTGCATGACATAAAAATTACATATCGTTCTCCTCATGCAGTGTTCAGTGATCATATTGTCTTCACGCCTATTGAAATAAAAGGAGACAAGCATGTTAAGATTATGTTTGACAGGATAAACTCTACACCCCAATTAAAAGCTGTTAAGTTATATATAAGTGTGGAGCCTCGTATAGAAGTTGGCGGTGAAGATGTGCAACAAACAACTTTGGAGGGTGGTGGTAGGGAAGAATTTCAATCATTACATGTAGATAGTCATTCGACTCTTACCCCGCGCACTATAGTTGGGGGTTATACACTACCATGTCAAGAGACACCAACTCCAATGGAGGCTTGCGGATCTAGTTATCAACAAGAATATATTCAATCTCTAGGGGGGAGGACGATGACGAAAATGATGTTGATCATGGTAGAGATGAGTATTAAGAGATGATTGGGAGAGATGACTTTCATGAGAATACTATAAACCATAAAAATATTGACCATGTTTGTCATGATGTCGTGGATGATCATGATGATGATGGTATAGAGTTTCAAGATGATATAGGCGATGTTGATCATGCTACAGTCCCTACATTTGAAGCTCATGGCCTGTCATTCCATGTAAACACTTGGGATAATATAGTTGATCCTTTAATGTTGAGATACCATTTTCATCAAGTTGGGGGCGGGGAATGAATTTTAGCAAAAGGTTGATTTTCCCTAATAAAGAGGCTGTGAAACAGGCATTAATAGTTTACTCTTTGGACAACAACAAGAATTATATAACTGAGTAATCCAACCAGAAAAGATTGTGTGTGAAGTGCGCAAATGAGTCATGTGCATGGAAAGTTCGAGTATTCTCACAACCGAAGCTTAACGGATTATGGGCTGTCAAAGCATTCGACGGTCCTCACACTTGTCTATCAGTTGGGGCGAACAAAGATGGCAGAATGATGGATTCGAATTTTCTTGCCAAAGAACTTCATAAATATGTACTTGAAGATCACACCAACAAAATAAAGGATCTCCAAAATCTGATGAAGGAAAGGTTTAACCATGATATATCGTATTACAAGATATGAGATACGAAACAAAAGCCTATTGCAAACATACACGGGAATTGGGAAGAGTCGTACCAAAAGTTGCAGAAGTTGTTATTGGCATATAAAGATAGTGATCCAGGTACACAAGTAAAGTTTCGGTCGATCAACAGGGACATACCGGGTACTATTATATTCAAGTATGTGTTCTGGGCTTCTGCTCCTTCCATTGCTGGATTCACATATTGTAGGCCAGTGATTAGTATTGATGGAACTCATCTTTATGGAAAATATAGATGAAAATTATTGATTGCAATGGCTACTGATGCTAATAATGAAATTTTTTCGCTTGCCTTTGCGGTTGTGGATGATGAGACGGGGGCTAGTTGGGGATGGTTTTTAGAATGCCTGCAGACTGTAATACGAGATGTGGTACCCAATTCTGGCATTTGCATAATATCATACTGACATAAAGGTATAATATCATCCATTGCACAGTGGCCCAGTAATTATGTTCCGGTATATCATAGATATTGCATTAGACATGTGGCCAACAACTTCAACACCCAATTTAATAACAAATTCTTAAAGTCTTTGGACTTGAAAGCAGGATACGAGCATTAAGATCACAAACTTGAAAAAATATTGGATTGCCTTAAGGAAGCTGAACTCAAATTCAGTAAGGATCCCAATCCCAATATAACAAAAAAGAAGCCGTACTCCTATCTAACGAAGGAGGGTTTGGAGAAGTGGACATTGTCACATGATGGTGGACGCCGTTATGGGGCAATGACTACCAATATGTCTGAGTGTTTCAATGGAGTTCTAAAAGGTGCACGTGGACTACCCATATATGCATTGGTTGACTACATTTGGTGTAAACTTGTCGCTAGGGGTGTTCGCGGTGCGGTGCGGTGCGGTTTTGGGCCATTTTTAGCACTGCACTTGCGGTGCGGTTTAGCTAAAACCATAACTGCACCGCACCTTATTTTTGCGGTCACATGTGCGGTGCGGTGCGATGCGGTGCGGTGCAGTGCGGTTTAAAGTTTAGCCAAAACCATAACCGCACCGCACCTCATTTTTGCGGTCATATATGCGGTGCGATGTATAAGATGCGGTTTGAATGATTTGAAATTGGTATATTTTTCAAAATTTGGGCTTTTTCTACTCGGCCCAAAACTAATTTTTTCCTTTGTTTTAATCCAAGTTTTAAACTATTAAACTAGTTTTTCTTTATTTTGGGTTGGCTTTCCTAATCAACATTTGCTAGGATTGTCAAACTTTTTTTTAACTAGGGTTATTAAACTATTAATAATATATTTAATATTAAAAATAATTAAAAAATATTAATATATAGAGACGGTGCGGTGCGGTGCGGTTTGTGCGGTTTTCTTATTATAAAACCGCAAACCGCACCATGCGGTGCGGTGCGGTGTAAAATTACTTGCGGTGCAGTGCGGTGCGGTTATGTCATTTTGCGGGCGGTTTTGGTGCGGTTTTTGCGGTTTGTGCGGTTTATGCAGTTTGGTGAACACCCCTACTTATCGCCTATTTTAATGATCGGGGCACTAAAATGTTGGGTGATATTGAACATGGTCAGAAGTTTACCAAGCATGCCATGGATAAATATGAAGCAAATTACGAAAAATGGACAAGACACTATGTGAGGCCATTTAACCAGTAGAACGATGTATATTAGGTTTGCACAACACATAATCCACACAACTCTGATGGGGGAGACCATAGTCATGAAGTAAGATTGCTGGAGAACACATGTACTTGTGGCAAATGGGAAATCTATAAGATCCGTTGTTCACATGTGATTGCAGTTTGTATTAGGGAAAATGCCAATGCAATGAGGTATATTGACCCATGTTATACTTTACAACAGCGACTTGCCACTTATTCACATGAGTTTTGTGTGCCCAAGGATAAGTCATTATGGTGGGAGGTTGCCGGCCCAAAGTTGTACCCTGACCCTGAAATGTTACGAGACAAAGGTCAATCTACGTCAACAAGAATAAGAAATGATATGGATTGGAGGGAGAGTCAACCCAAGCCGAAATGTGAAGTGTGTCATGAAGAGGGCCATAACCGCAGGACATGTCCGAATGTGATTCGTGCATCACCCTCAGGTTGGGGCACCATCTGTGGGGACATATGTGGGAACCTGACATATATCCATAATTGGACCAAAATCAATGGTCTGCCAATCTGCTTTGTCGTCTTGTCGGTTGCATTGCACAGCTGTCTATACAACCATGATAAGGTTGCACTACCCCAACTATACTTGCGTGGATTACGAAGGTTCTACATGAACTCTAACCACATGAGATGGACCCTATCTCTGGACTTGTCAAGAAATACCATATCCCCTAGTAGGGTTAGTATATAGCAGCGAGCGTACTAATGAACTTGAATCTCATTGGCATCCGAAGGCAGTGGTTGTCTAATTCTTTCGACAAGTGCGGGTATCAGAATCCTTTGACCTTTTAGCACAGTTTGAGGGCCATTTGGAATTTGAATTCCAAGCATTTCAGCACACACGTCTGTCCAAGTTCTTTTAGTGGGCCCAACCATTGCCTCACCCTCAATGGGCAACCCCATGATAACTTCCACATCTTGCAATGTGATCATCATCTCACCATGTGGTAGGTGGAATGTATGGATCTCTGGGCGTCATCGCTCTACAAATGCAGTGATCAGTGCATGGTCAAGCTGTATGGATGGGACCAAGTGTAGACCCTCTTGACCAAGCAACCTCGCAATGGCAAGGACACAATCATCTACCATAGGATCTCGAAGTGTCAATTCTTCATGGCGACTTTGACAATCCAGTGTGCCAAGAGGATCTTGCAAATATTATAACAATAGATAAAAATCTTATGCAAATATTTAGTATTTATGGCTAATTAGAGTTATGACATGAATGCATAGTACAAGAAAATCGATGTTTAACTTGTTCTGTCAATACACTACGATCAATGGGTCCAGGATCTATCGTCATGTTGCAAGAAGTTTTTGTGTCATATCAGCTATAAATAATAGGTTTATGTAATGCGCAATATTGGTTAGTGACATTGAACAGAGAGAGAATGATCCTCCTAAAGTGGTGCACTATAGACCATTAGACCCTTATAATGCTAGTCAAAATGTTCCAAACGCTAAAAGAGAATTTCTACATCCTTTCACATGGATTAATCATTAATGTCTTGAAATTCAGTTCAAAGGCAGACTTCCATGCTAAGAGAAGCACAATAATATTTGATAGGTAATGAAAATCTTTATTAAATAAAAGAAACTAAGTTACAAGCTAAATACCCTACCCAAAATAACCACAGACCAATGGCATCCAAATCCCTCTTTCCAACATGCCAACAGCTCCACCACTTGCTTGGACAGCACCCAAGAGACACCCAACAAACAAAACACAAAAGTACATACACTATATGCAGAATCAGTGCAGGATACAAATCATATAATCACATAGATTTGATTTACAGTTCCACATTAAAATCATGAATACAATGAATCCAAAACCGATCCACAATAGTCTCCTTCATTTTATAAGAGTATTTACTGTTAGAATTTTCCCCCAAAGACACAGTCCAAACAGAAAAGACTAATTTCATGCCTGCCATCACCCTCCAAATAGCCCTCCAAGGAAAATCTAAACTAGAAACCCTTCTCAAAACCTCACAATACCAAAAAACACCATTTCTGATTCAATTTGGCCTTATATAATTAGGAGAAATGATAAAAATGTCAATCTTATTATTATTATGAATTTCCAATAACATAAGGTCAAGAGGGCAAAAGCATACACATTGTGATAGAACATTGGACAGATGCAGAGAGTTCCAGACATGCCAAATATTGATTAACATTGACAATTATAATATGAAAATATCAGAATTAACAAAGCTCAACTCATTTGCACCCCACTCTAAAATGCATCACTCTGCAGGCTATCGTTCTCAGGTGAATTTTGTTACTAATGACAATTTTAATATCATCATATTTTGAGCTTTAAATTCTGTCATTTCATTTTTATCAATTAAAGAATTTTTTTGCTAAAATTAAAATATGAGACCACTATTTTTTTTTTTTAATTGGTAAGTTCAACCCATAACCTCACCCTTCACCTAAACTCATAAGGGAAAAAAGGGGCCAGTTGAGGTAGAACTCATTGACCACTACATCTTACCCTCAAAATAACCGGAGAATATTAAAATAAATTAACAACATTTAAAACCCAGATCACTAAACCCAAATCTCCAAATCAAAACCCATTTCAACCAAAAAATATAGGGAAAGAAATCACCCTTTGCCCACGAGAGAGAGAGAGAGAGAGAGAGAGAGAGAGAGAACAAACCTGTTGAGTCGGATTCCTCTCCACAGAGGAAGATGATGGACGGAGGAAACTACAAGTTCTACCTCAAAGTTCTACAAGAAGCCTTGAAGGGAAACACGAATGGGTTAAACACAAGTCAACAATGAGAAAGCACTGTGCAATATTATAAGAAGCCTTGAAGGGAAATTCTAAAGGTACACAAATTGCTTAATTACAATAACAATAGAAGTGAACTAGTCTACTCTTTAAGCAAACACATCATCTTGTACATGGGAAATAAAAGCATCAAGAATTTAGACCCCTATTTGAACAAATACACTACCAAAGACAAATTGGGTCCTAAAAAACACATTAAATATGTTGATCTAGCACATGATGGGGCTTTGTTTGTTTGATGACACTTATTTGCTAAAAACAGCTACCCTAAAGCAAATAAAAATTAAAATATGAATCTACACAGCCATTTTACATAAGAATCACATCCCAAGTTTTTATTTTTCTAAAAAAATGTAAAATTTGAGTTTACACAGCCATTTTACATAAAGATCAAATCCCAAGTTCTGATTTTTCTTTTCCCTTTATTCATCCACAGAGCCCGACAAATTGTATAGCATAAACAAGCACTGTTTCCATTCGAAAAACAGGAAAATTCTCTTATTTATTATTTTGACAGAGACAGTGAGACACCCACCCTTCGGTTGCTCAAAATATATATATATATATATATATCTAAAATTCCAACAACAAAAATTGGACTGAACAAGCAAGAATTTTTCAAAAGCTTGTATCTTTAAGTACTAAGGACTAAATTATCAAAACCCAAAAAGGAAAATGAATGAAAAAATAGAAACAAATAAAACCCAGAAAAGTTTAGACTTACATGAAGAAGAGGACTGTGCTGCAGAAGTAGAGGTAGACTGAGGCTAAGTTGAAAGTTGAGGCTGAGGAAAGTTTACTTTCTCAATTTCCAAGGGTTAAGAGGACGAAGTACCCATCATCTATCTCCAAGAGAGACACCGGAGAGAGAGAGAGAGAGAGAGAGAGAGAGAAGGTCCATCGAAGAAGGCCATCAAAATCGATTACACGAAACTCGGATCCCTTTTTTACCCCCATGAAATTTTTTTACCCAAGCTTGAAGTCGAGTTCAGGGTACTTGACTTTTAATGGAAGTCGAGTTCAGGGTACTCGACTTTTAATGGAAGTCGAGTATACTAAACTCGACTTCTACGTGGCTTTTTTTCCCGCTTTTTTAATCCATGTCAGACTTATATATTTGGTGGAAGTGACTGTAGTTGCCTAGAAGTCGAGTTTCGTATAATCAACTTCCAAAAAGAATCCAACTAACAAATTAACTTTGAACACATGCCATCCTCCTAAAAATTTTCGGGAACAGTACTATTTGGCAAATTTTGCCCTGCAACCAAGTTCTCTCTCTCTACCTGTTTCTCTAAAGAAAAAAAAAAGAAGTTTCTCTCTACCTGGTGGACTAGCTTAAAATATAGAGGCAAAAATACAAAACTGACCATCTAACTTTTATCATTAAGTTAGAAGATTGAAATGAAAAAGACTGAAAGTTAGAGGGTCAGTTTTGTATTTTTGCCATATATATATATATATATATAGCCTTTTTTCTATTTTACTCCTTTATTTTTTTGCCAAATATTCTATTATTACAACCAAAAAAATAAAAATTACTAACCAAACTTTAGTTCTATAGCACATTTTGGAACTTGAGTTTTAAGCTAAGCTCTAATATGACATAATGTTTAGAATTTTTAAAAAATAAGTTTAGGTGAAGGCTTCTTATAGTAATTTTTTTTTTTATGCAAAAACATAATGGTTGGTACAAAAAAAAAAAAAAAAAACTTATTTTTTCCAGAAATTTTCTTACTTTTTAGCTTTAAAAAAAAAAAAAAAAGGATCCCAGTATCTCAACTTCTTAAACAACACAAACGAACCTATTGAGCTCTGAAACAAGGGTCCAATTTTAAACATTCTTTCAAATTTAAACAACATATTTAGACATTTTCTTTAAAACAAACTAACCATTTTAATTACACTTTTTTACCCTAAACTATATCTCATTTTATATTTTGTCCCTAAATTATCAAAAAGTACAATCAACCATTCAAATGAAAACTTTGTAACATTTAACTTCTTGTCTTTTGTTTTGTTATTAAATCTAACCTAATTTTGCATTAAAATTTTAATTTATCCCTATATCGTTGTTTTTAGAAAATCGTAAATTGGTTTTCAATACTTAATTTTGTCATACTTAACACCAAAATAGGCACTAAGAGACGTTGAAACAAAGTTAAAACTTTTGGAGGTCAATTATACGTCTTGATAGTTTAGGTATTAAAGTGCAAAATAGGTATAGTTTGGGGTAAAAAAATATAATTTTTCAAAAATAAATAAAAATAAATTTTTAATCATGAAGTTCTAAAGAGCTCATTCTTTTGGAATTAAAAAAAAAAAAAAAGCCAAATTTGAAACTCGATTTCACAAAATTGAGTTTCAAATAAAGTTCAACTTTATTAAGTTCGAGTTATAAAAAATACAAACTGACGTGGATGGTATGATTTGACAATCTTTAATAAGTGAAATTAAAGTTTTGTTACTTTTGTAACTCGAGCTTGTCTTTTGTATTGTAAGACCAACTATAGCAGATGTTGTAAAATTGTGCAAAATACAAAAAGTGATTAATTTTATACATTTTAATCCAAAAAATACCCACATCAGTGCTTACAAAATTGTGTATATATACACGGTTACTTTACCTTTGTATATAATATTTTATTAATTTCTCTATTTCTTGCTTTTCTTTGTCTGTGTCCATCCCAAGTTGCCACAAATCCACCCAACTTTGTCCGTCCTAGTTTGCTTCAAATCCACCCAACATCGCCCAACCACCACTCAATCATCACCACCATAACCCATTACAACCCATGATGTTCCAAGCACAAAATCAACCAAAAAACAAAGGAATTTCAAACCAAAAATCAATTCAAACCCAAAATCAAACCTTCAATAAAAGACTTAGGGCACGTTTGGTACACTGTAATAATTATTACATGGGAATAGGAATAAATATTACAAGGAATACATTAAGTTGGAATGTAATAAATATTACTATTCATTAGTTTAGTGACTATATAGAAATAGAATCCTGAATATGCATCTACAATTTAGTAGAGTATAAAAAGAAGGTGTAATTAAATCATTTTTTAAGTCAAATTTCTTAAAAAACACTTATTTTAGGGTGTTCAAAATAAAGCTAATAATTAACAACAAGGAAAATTTATTTTCTTTCCTTTTGAAGAAGTGGCAACTAATGACTTTTTAGGAAATTTTTTTAAAAAGTTATTACATAAGGTGAATGAATAGATATTCAGTACTTTTGATAAGGAATGGTTATTCCTCATTTTGAAGAATAGCTATTCATAAGGAATAATTATTCATTGCAATAAAAACATAACAAATTAACCGAACAGTTATGCTATAGAAATATCTATTACATTACAGTATCTATTACAGTCTACCAAACATGCCCTTAATGACTTAAAACCCAAAATCAAACTTTCAACAAAAAACCTATCAATCCAATCCCAAGTGCTTGAGAGCTATGATAAAGGAAAAGATAATAAATAAATGAAGAGAAAAGACCGTGGGAGAGGTAGTAGGGATGAGATGTGATTTTGCGAGATAAGGAAAGGAAAAAAGAAAAAGACAAAAGAGGATCAAATATTATGTGGTGGGGGTTAAAAGTGAGTGGGAAAGGAAACTTCCTTGAAGCTTCCTAGTTTTCAAATATCTCTACAATATGATTTAATTACAAAAGAATCATAAGTGAGTTTTTTTTTTTCCCCAAACAAAATTTGGTGATTTTATGGAATTTTAACTTAAATTTTATATCATTCACCGTACTAATTGTAATATATATATATATATATATATATATATTTGGTGTGTAACATTGAAACCACACACCAAAATATTTCATTGATGGTGGTATAATGGTCGAAGACATCGATTTTTTAGCAATCACTGAACCCACTATTTTGGTGTTACGGTGAGCGAATGCACCAATTCGGCAGCGGTCGTCGGAACCACTATTTTAGTCACTCGACCACCAGACCTCCGACACAAGTGGCTCCATTGGCCTAGCCACCAGTTTTTGTAGTTTACTTATAATATAACTTTAAATTAAAAAAATATAACCATTAGAGAAAATAATAAAATTAATGAAGAATATATATTTTATTGAAATATCTTCTTAAATAGGTTGACTGATGTTTGGTAATGTTGTTATAGTAACATTATTTAAGTATTGTGAAAATACATGTGATTGAAAAAATATTGTGAAAATACGTATTGTGGAAATACATGTTATATTGTTAAATAACAAAAACTATTGTTTAAATACCTTTACCAAACATTCCTGGGTGTGTAAAATTGAAAAAACAAGTTCTTATGCTAAAATAGATGCAATTTTTTCATGGACTAGGTTAATAAAAACTTAAATCTTATGAAAAACGAGGCCAAAATGGGAAATTAACATTAATTTTCAAATCATATAATTAGTAGTCACTGTTATAAAATTATATTTTTTACCAACATCTCGAGTCTAAGAAACTTGATTTTGGGCCTAAAAATCGAGTCTTTGAGGGTCGATTTTCATGGTCTGATCATATTTGATGTGGCATTTTTTCCACGTAGCAACCACTTGGAAATCGAGTCTCTACACATATCAAGTAAAATGTTTTACAAATCAGGTCCCCTCTCATTGCTCTATCTTTTCTTTTCTTTCATTTTCACCTTTCTCCCCCTCTCTCTGCTCTCACTTGATCTGCAATCCTGTTTTTTCTTTTTTTTTTCTTTTTTTTTTTTTAATCTGGGTTTGCGGACTGCATGTAGGTGGTGGTGGTGATGGATCCAGGCGGTAGGGGTTGCTGATCGGTGGTTTTGATGGGTGGGTTTTGATGGTTGCTGATCGGTGAAAGGAAGGGAGGCAAAGGGTCGGGATGGGTTTGGGAGGATAAGGGAGGCGAAGAGACAGTTGGGTTTGGGAGGCAAAGGGTCGGCAGCAAGATGGGTCGACGGTGGAGGAGAGAGGGAGTGGGTGATATGGAGAGGTGGGGAAATAGAAGGTTGACGATGAAGTTCAAAGGACAAAATCGAGTTATGGGTCGATGGTGAAGTTCAGCAGCGTGCTCAGATCGGCCGCGACGTGCTCATATCGGCGGCGGTGGCAAGTCTTGGCTGTGGTGTCAACGGTGGCTATATGGGTTTTGATGGTTGCTGATCAGTGGTTTTGATGGGTGGGTGGCTGGGTGGGTTTTGATGGTTGCTCACCTTGGTTTTTTTTTTATTTTTTTATGTGGTGGGTTTTGCTCAGTCATGATTTTTTACATATTCTATGGTGGTAGGTGGATTTTGAGTGGGATAGGTAAAATGTGGGTTTTGGTGGTTGTGTTTTTGGGATTTTGTAAAATTTTTTTTTTGGTATTTCTAGAAATAGATTGTATTGACTTAACTTAAATTTTTTTCCTACTTATAAATCGAGTCTTAGAGACTTAATTTTCAGGTGGTCATTACGTGGAAAAAATGCCAAATTAAATGTGATTTGATCATGAAAATCAACCCTCAAAGACTTGATTTTTAGGCCCAAAATTGAGTATCTTAGATTCAAGATGTTAGTAAAAAATATAATTTTGTAACAGTGTTTACTAATTATATAGATTGAAAATTAATGTTAATTTCCCATTTTGGGGAAAAAACCGGCGTTTTCCTCTTCCTTTGTTCTTCTCAAAACTCAGAAAACCCATAATCAACCCACCTGTGTCCTGTGACCTACCCATATCAAACCCACAGCCCAACTTGACAAAGTGGGTCGGCGGCGAGAGCATGTGGTAAGACAGAGTTGGAAGATAAGATAGAATCTGATGATGATAGCAGGGAGAGATGAGTTTTATAGTTTTGAGCCTAAGCCGTTTGACAGAGAGACGTTAACGGAGAAATTTCACTCACAGCTGGACACTTGTCACCTTAAAGTATGCAGCTCCAGCAACTCTGTTCTGTTTGCAGCGTCCACAACCGACAGCCGTTCGTTATGTAGAAAAAAAAAAAAAAAAAATTTAGTAGTAAGTAAACGACAGCGTTCCACAGAGAGATTTTAAAAAAACCCCAACATCCGCGAAAGCGATAGAAGAAGCCAGTAAGCTTATTTCTTCTTTCTCTTCGACCGACTCTACCTTCTCCCCTTCTCTGCTCTCTCTCTCTCAATCTCACCGTCGCCGTTGCCGGTTCCACCGCTGCTTTAAACCTGTCGAAGATGCACTGTCCCTTGCCCTTTGTGTAAGTCTCTTTCAAAACTTGGCTCTCTCTCTCTCCATGTAATTCTTTATGCCTGGGTTCCTGTAGATGTATTTTCTTTATCGTGCAGCTCAGGTGTTTGATGATTTGCTTCTTTGATCTTTTCCTCTTTTTGGCTTTTGGGTTCTGTAGAAACTGCCTTTTGTGTGAGTTTGATTAGTATATACTTATTTATTTAATTTTTTTTTTTCAGTTTTCAAATCATGCTAGTTTGTTGCCAATTAATTGAATGGAACTTTTTGATACCAAACCCATCTGAGAATATTATCACGTGATTGATGACTGAACTCAAATAGGCTTGCTATTGCTATTGGAATGTAATGTCATATTAGTGCTGATGATTCTGAAAGTGAACAGAGGGTTAGAGGCTTAGCATTTTGTTTCATTGAAAGCTGTTAGAAGAAGTTTTAACAATTAAATTTTGCGTAAATGCCCTTTAATTAGTGGCTGTTCCAGTTTATTAGTATGAAGATGTTTTGGTTTTGGAGGATTCATTATCTTCATTGGCAACAGTTAGTCTTGTCATTCTGGGGTATGAGAGTAACACAATATGTTCACGGCATATTGTAGCAAAGGATGCCATTTAGAGTGGATGGTTTTTTTTTTCCCTCGTAATACCTTGGTTCAGTGTTGGGTAGATCCAATGTATGTTATGTTTGACCTTTAATTTTTTTTAATAGGTAAATTTATTCACAATTGAATGACCTATTTTGATTGTTAATCTTTTGAGGTGAGCCATGTCTGTAACCAACGGGATTGATGAATTTGAACAAATAGTTTCAAATGGCCGCTAAAGAACTAGGGGTAGGACTTCTAAAGTGTGGAATGATTTTGAAATACTACCTTTACATGATGATGGCCATTGAAGAGTCAAGTGAAGAAAATGTACTAATGTTTGTGGCAGATAGTGAGAATGGGACTAGTAATTTACACTGTCATGTTTAGAAATGTCACGAAGATATTGGTACTGTCCTGGTTTTGGGTTTTTTCCTTCTAGTACTTTAATTTAAAGTTTTGGTCTTTCCACTATGTCTGTGTTACAGTATTTTTGGACACCTTTGAAGATTTTTGGAAGGAGCTTGATTATGCCAAGCAGCTGTGAATAGAACTGTGGTGGTTGAGGGTGTTGGCATTGCTGTTTGCTGCTTTATTTTGACTAGAATGCTTTGCTTGGTTCTGTGCTAGTTATGTTCTGTTTTGTGTTATTAAAACATATGCTTTTGTCCAAAATTTTTGTCTTTAGTTAGGTCCTGGAAATCCCCATGCTTGGTGCTGATTCCTTACAACTCTAGATGACAATTTCTAAATTCTGTTTTTCTGTTTCACTGCTTAGTGCTCATTCCAAGAAACCCTTGATGCTGATTCTGAGGTTTTATTTCTTTGTGATCTTCTCTCTTTTTCTCTTGAGAGCTGATTGTCCTAGATCAAAGTGCTAGGCCTTTTTGTATCCATGTGCTTAGTGGCCTGGTGCCCCTCTACGGCTCTATGTTCGTTGTATTACTTCTGTTTCTGTTTTGACTTGCATGCGGGAGAGGCAATTAGATAGGTTCCCATTTTTGTTATTTATTGTGTATAATAAGCTTTTATACTTGTATATTTGTTGCTTCAGCTGTTGCTACCCTCTTGGGCCAATGCCACCAAAACAACACCATGATATATAATGGTGGTCCTTGGGCCTAGAAAAATGACCTTTTGTAGTGATAACTATCAGGTTTTTACTTGCTGTGAAGTTTAATGCATGAATGCCCTTTCTAGAGTTTGCTGGTGGATTTTTTTAGGTTAGATTTTGTTCAAGCAACTATCTGTGAAGAAAAGGAACAGATGAACATTATATCTGGCTAAAATACCATCTAATAATTTGCAATCATGCCAGTTATTTAATTATATGTAATATACTGGCCTAGAAGTTCGGTTGAGGGCAATTATATAAAGAGAGTGAATAGCCTTAGGAATAGTGTTTTTGGTTTGGTCAAGTTTTGGTATTTTAGTGAGTCTAAACAGTGTGTTTCATTTTCATCTTAAGAGACAAACGCAGGTCCACAAGCACAACACAGAGAGAGAGAGAGAGAGAGAGAGAGAGAGAGATAGAGAGAGAGAGGACTTCTCTGCATAGCAGAGAGTGGGTGAGTCAGTCAGGGAACAACATGGTCGATGAGGGGTGAAAGAGGATGGAAATGACAAGTATGGGCTTCTTCATGGTTTTGTATGGTCAGGTCAAGAGAAGTCAGGCAGAAACAGATCAAAAGGTGAGATAGGAAAAAAAAAATCTAAGATTTTGAGGAAGTGTAATTCAGGTATTTATCTGTTAGAATTATTGTTTGGGTTTTGAGATTTTGATTTGCCATATTTTTTCATGGAAAATCAAATAATCTAGGCTTTTAATCAACAGAAGCGCACTCTCTGTTTCCATTTGGGTAAAAAAACCAGCATTTGGGGGAGCAAAAAAAGCCTTTAAAACCCAGCCACACTTACTCTATCAAAACTCACCTTTTTCACAAAGGCAAAAGGCCGAGTTTTCATTGAGAAACTCAGCAATGTCCACAATTATCAACTCAAAGATATTTTCTGATATAAACCCAAAGATATTGAATTCTAATATGAATGTAGAAATTTGACACATGAGACTATGTTTGTACAGAACAAATTTGATGCAATATTTGAAACTCATGTCTATGCTTATGAAATTATAGGTTTTCCTGTCTTCTTCACTTAATTTGAGTGGTTGGTTAGAGATTCAAGTATAGTAAATTATGTGGGTGATAAATTATGTCTAATTTAGTGTTTTTGTTGAGTTTACTAGATGAGTTTATGACTTTATGCTGAGGTCATTATATTATTGCAGAATTTGAGCAGCAAAAATACCTAAAGGTGCAATTCGCTTAGGGGTGGTCAAGGTAACTTTTTCATATATATCTTTTGATAAATTTCACTTTTGATGATGGGAGAAATATTATTAAGAATTATACCATATGCATATCCATTCATAAATTTTGTTTCGTCTGTTTCCACCCTATTTTGGTTTCAGAGTTTTGCAACTAAGAATTTTGCACTATAACTTTTGCATTAAGAATTATGAATTGAATTTAATAGGCTAAACCAGCTAATAAAGCTTAAACTGTATGCCAGTAATTCAGCTATCATAGTGCAATAAGAAGTTACTCCTTGATGCAATGACTTTAGCATGTATTATAAATAACTTTAATGTTGTTACGCTTGCTAGCTGTTCCCTTTGTACAGTTTCATGTGTTATAAATAAGGGTTGGATATAAAGATCAATATATTTTTGCCATGATCAAGGAAAGAAATATTATTTCTACGTATGCATTTGCAGGCTGCTTTCTTTGGGCATGGGTTCATGTATCATAAATAATAATGATTTGAGTATAGATACTAATTCAAATTTTTGCACCTGCAGGCTTTTCCTTCAAAAGACTTATATATTGAATTAATTAGTGTAGACATAAATGCTAGAGCTTGGTTAGGGCCTTGAATGATAAATTCTGAGTTAAAATAATTTTTTTTTAAATGGTTAATCTTAGTTTGTTAAGTTTAGATATTCAAAGCTGTTGTATTGCGTTTGTTGTTGTTGTAGTTTTCCCGTTGTCCTTGGATATACTCATTTTGTTATCTTGTTCTTTTTTATTCCTTTTCTTGCTTAAAAAGGGTGTTCATCAAAAACTAAGCTAAACATTGTAGCTAGACGCATCAATTGTGACATAAAGAAGGAAGTATAACAAAATTTTTATTGTGAATGGTAACAAAATTTTTATTGTGAATGGTTGAAGACTTGCAGGTATTTGACGAAGGGCATCAACTGTAGCATATCAGCATATGACATCATTTGTTTCAAAATTTTAATTCAGTTGCTTATTGTTAGAAACTTGGAAGATAATGTTTGTTATTATTCTTAGAACTTATTAGCCTTTAGTAAATAAGTTCTAACTATTGGAAATCATAGTAATATAGATATTCATTGGTTCAATAGCTATTTTAAGTTTGCGTGAAATCAAAATTGTTATATTAATGAGATTAGCATTTTATGAGATATTTTTTAGTACTTGGTTTTATGCTTCTTCAAATAAAAGCTCTATTTTAATTTTTTTCACTATAGGGGTTGCACGTGCCTCCTAAACTAGTAATGGAAAATAAGTCTATAAATGCAGAAACTATACTAAACCAAAATCAGGAAAAAGAGAACTAAATGGATAACAGTGATTCATTTATTTCCTCAATAACAGTGATCTTAATAAACAAATTGTAACATACATGAAAAGAAAAGGAAAACAAATTGCCTTATTGATCTACCCATTAGGAAAATTAAAAGAAAAATGCTATTTGTCACTAATCAAGTGTTATTGTTTGGGGATATTTTGGTAATTTTTGACATTTTAGTGTTTTTTGGGTAATTTTGGACATTCTAAGGGCATATTGGTAATTTTGGAGGTCAAGAGGGCATTCGGGTCATTTTGTAGTTCTAGAGGCATTTGGGTTAGGTTAACTGGGTGGGTTACTAAATTAAATGGGTTTGGTGGGTAATGGATATTTAATTTATATATAAATGGTTATAAATGAGTAATTATGTATCGACCCATTTATAACCCAACTCAAAACCTGCTTGTTTGCCACCACTAGGATAGCAAAGCTTCTTTTTCAGGTAAATACAAAATATTACTCTCTCTCTGTTTGCTTGTTGAGGAATTGGTTTTATTTACTAGCTTTAGGCTTTGTTTGGTTTGCTGAGATAATTTAGGAAATGAAGAATATATTCTCCTCTTGAGTTACTTGTATTTGTTTTAAGTGTAGGGTGTTCACCAACGCGAACACGATATACTTTTTATGCAATAAAGCTTTGATTACCTATATATAAAAAGGGAAATGAAGAATATAGAATATAGAATTTGTTTGAGTTTCCCACTTTCCTTGCTGTTCAATTTTTACACATTGAATATTTGGACTTAATAATTAGGCTAAAAAATTGAGCACGGCCACGTTTGTTTCATATCTTTGAAGAAATGCATGGTTTATAATTTAAATTCCCGGAGACAGAAATCAATTTAAATATGGAAGGATGTTTACAAAAATTGTTTATTTACTTTATAGCTGAATTTTCAATGATTTTATTTATGTCTGCAAGTGGATAGAAGTGATACAATGTGATAGATAAGCAATATAGATTTCATTTATGCATTCTGGGATTGTACGAGTTTTATATAACATTACATTTACCATGCTTATGTTGTTAAGTACTTTCTGAATGCAAATATGTATTAGTAATTGCAGTGGCAGGTACATTTTCCCTCTCAATTGATCTCTTATTTTTTGTGATCTTAGTTCAGTATTTGTGATTTTTTCCCCTTTTGTGGCCACTACTTAAATATATTTCATTTTGTTGAATTAGTGTGTGTTTTGTCTGAATGTGATCTTTAGCACAAACTGATTATAAACCATGGTTGATATGCTTTCATTGTGATTTGCTTCAACTATATGTGGTATGCTTGCTGCTCATGAGTTTTTATTTGTATTTTATTTTTTTGTGTGTGTGTGTTTGATTCTTTATTTGATTCTGAAATTTAGTATATTGCACCTAGACTTTGGGGTTTTAGTTGTATCATTTGGAAAAGATCCTTAGTTATATCATTTGTGATTCATAGGGACATCAATCCAGAAGAAGAAATAACTAGTAGCAACCTGTACAAAGAACTAAGAAATTAGTGAGCTGGAGACCATGGCTGGAGCTCCTGAATCCGACCATGCATTCTCAGACATATTCTCCCAAAAGAACTCGAGGCTCCCAGATGACACCGTTTTCTACGCCATATTCCCTGACTTAACTCTAAATTCCAATCCCACCCCCACCCCTGAACCTTCACTCTCCGCATCTCTCCAATCCCTCCACCTCCAAATCCTCCAAACCCTATCTCCCTTCACAACTGACTACCTATGGCAGCACGAGTCCTTCACTCTCTCCCTCTCTTCCCTCCCTAAACCCTCCTGCCTCTGCTCCTCCCATCTCCCTCACCTCCATGGCAAGCTCCGCTTTGGCGACAATCTTGATGACGAGTGGTTCACCGTCTTCCTCCTCTTCAAAATCTCTACTACCTTCCCTTCCCTCTCTATTCGAGTATGGGACACCGACGGTGAGTTTCTCCTCATTGAAGCCGCTTTCCACCTCCCACGCTGGCTCAACCCTGAGAACAGTCTCAACCGCGTCTTCATTCGCCAAGGTCATATCCATATCGTACCCAAAGACTGCCTTTCGAGCCCTAACTTATCCGATTCGTTGAGATTCATCATCAATCACAGTGATGAATCGCGAGCATCAGAGTTGATTCAGTCCGCAGTGAAGAACCGGATATTGGATTATCCCGAGAGAGCTCAAAGGAATATGCATCAAGTTAGGGTTAGGGTTCCGGTGTCGGTGGCAAAAGTATTGAAACACGAGCCTTGCTTGATTTCGTTGGCGGTGGAGGGTTTCTATTATCGAGACATCGATTCCATGAAGTACGCGGCAAAAATGGAAAAGTTCTTACCTAAAGGGAGAGAGGAAGAGTTGATTTGTGTGGCAGTGAAGATGCCAAGGGCAATGTATGCACAATTGGTTCAACAGGCCTTTCAGGCGCCGAAGAATTATCCAATGCCAAATAGGAGTGATAAAGTGGCATATGGGGAGGCCGAATTGGGACTGAAAATCACATGCGGGTTGGAGATGATGTACCAGCTAAGAAAGCGAGAGGGTTTGGAAGGGAAGGGACACACTTGGGAGGCCTATAAGGAGAGTCTGGAGAGGAGTGGATACTTTCAAGGACTGCTTCCAGGGTCTAAAGAGCACCAGAGGTTAATGCACAATGCCGAAGAGTATTACCGGAACAGTTCTTTGTTTTTGAGGACCAGGTATATAATTGTCATCAAGATATATTCAAAATCATAATGCTCACTTACGTTATTAGTGATTTCAAATATTCTGCACATGTTTCACTGTTTTTTATGTGGACCAATACATAGGAGTGATAAATATTCTCTTTCATCAAATTGTTCACTGTAAGGTTTTTATTTTAACCATTAGTAACTATTGCAAATGTATAAATTTTTGTCACAGTGAAATGCTGAGTGCTCCGGTGAAACGAATCGATGAGATTCTTGCTTTACCACATTCACCTGATGAATTTAGTGGTCAGGAAGTTCCTCCTTCTGATGATGATTCCTGGCTTTACAATGGAGAGGACGAGTTAAACTCTGCACTTCTTGAGAGACAAAAGGAGATGGACCTCTATAATTCAAAACATAAAAAGAAACAGAATGGCCAGGATGATATGGGTCCGTCGTCCAGTTCTAATGTTGATGAGGTTGGTCTTGGTGATATAGCTAAGACCATGCAAGATTTTGTCCATAAGGTGTCAAGCTACAAGGGAGCCGAGGTTCCTGAAAACAGGTTAGTGTACCTTTGTATGTGCGTGTGTATTTATGTGGTATACCTTTGTATTCATCTCATTCATTCATTCATAAATTTATTCGCACATTTTACATTTTAGTTCTCATAAATGTGCACGCCGATGTGCATACATTTTCATAGGCATTTTGGCTGTATTATTTTTGGTGGGTGGTGGGGGAGGAGGAATAGTTGTAAATATAAAAGATTCAGCCATGGGTGCATAATTCAACTCCTTTCCTTTCTTTATTGTATGCACACATGAATTCAGGTTAAATAACACTGACTAATCTGCATATCAATTAGTTAGCTGTGATTTTTTCATTCTTCTAGATAGTCTCATAGCTTTTGACATGGTTATTTCCCCAATTTTCCCACTGAAGCCTCTGCCAATTTTAACTTTTGGTTTGAAGCCCATGCAATTCCTTGTATGCTCAAGCTCAACCTCGCTGATGTGGTTTTGAGTGAGCTGATCTGGGTTTCTGTTTGCCTTCCCACTGTCCTAATTTGTACATTCTTGAGTTAGGAAACATTACTGTACACTTTTTGTGTTGAATGAAATATTTGGAGTAGGTTCTAGTTAGCTCAACTGGTAAAGTGTCTTGTCATTGAATAGGGACCTGAGTTTGAATCCGGTCTAATTACCAAAGAAACTAATTGGAGTCTTGGCTTAATGCTAAAGAGAAATCACTATAGAGCAGATGTCATAAAGTCCAATTCTGTGGGTTTTTTTTATTTAAAAAAAGAGTGAAATATTTGAAGGATAGAGACTTCAATTTTACCAATTGAATTTAAATGTGTTTTGTTAACTGTCTCTTGAAGGAGCCTAAAAGAAGTGGACCTTGATGTTGACCGTTTCATTAAAGACATGGAGTCAGTAATGAAGCGTCAAGGTTTTGAAGATGTGGGCAGTAATGTTGATTTAGAAGATGGTTCATCATCAGATTTTGATTTGGGTAAGTCATACATAATCTTTATTCACTAGACAGATTTTTGTTGTATAAATTTTTTATATTAATGATTTTCATGATAGCCAGGAAAACTTTTGTCGTCTCTCTTTGTTTGTCAATTCTTTATGATTTACTCATATACATTATTTTTTTACAATAATTCTCTTCTGAAGAACATATATATATATATATATTTTTTTAAAATATATTTGTTACTTGGCTTATTGAATCTGCTTGACCTCTCTTTTCATCTCTTCTTCTTTGTGTGCGTGTCTATGTTTTGGATTATGTGCCAATTACATAAAGTAAACAAATGTAACAAGTCCTAGACATTAATTGATTAGGCCTTAGGCCCAACTAATAGCAGGCTCCATCCATAAGGCTACTGGTTGGACCATCTTTTTTTTTGCATCTATGTAATTGGAGGCATTTATCTTGTGTCCGCACCATGGAACCTCTTCCTCTCTTAATGCATAATAATAGATGGAGGGTAAGATCGTGGATTCAAAACTTGTTGGGTGCTTATGTAACTTGACAACAAAAGAATATTTGTTGAAAATTTGCTCACCATAAGTGACTGATGCCTCTAATCTAGTATGCAAACATAAGTTAAGTTTATTACTCAACATTTGAGCAGGTCATTAAATTATGAAAGGTTCACATTTCATTTCTGTTTTGTTGGGGGAGTGCTTATGATTACATTGATGATATATATAGATGAGTCTGAAGATGAGAGTGATATAGCGGTCACATTGCATTTCTGTTTTGTTGGGGGGTGCTTATGATTACACTGATGATATTTATAGATGAGTCTGAAGATGAGAGTGATATAGCGGAACCTTCTGAGGATAACGAGGAAGAAAAGGATACTTTCATGCATTCCTATTCTGATGCAATGAATGAAGAGTTGAAGCCCACCAGCATTGCAAAAAGTTTTGTTCGTGCTAATGAGCAAGCAACAAAGAAGGATGAGGTACATTTCTCATTCTTGCTATGAAGAGAGTATACTACTGAGTTTTTTTCAATCACAAATAGTCTTTCTTCCTTTTCAAATTGTTTTCATGGCCTATTAGGGAGAAAAATATAATACCTTTTTTTTGGAGGTCCTTTGTGTGTTAAGAATATTGTATTGATTTTGATCTGGGCAGTTTTCTTTTCCTGGTAATTAACTTTCCTGTGGCCAAGATGTGGGGGAAATAATTTAGAATCTAATTATTTCCATCAATTGGTTGTACATGAACCGATAAATTCAACTTGTTTAATTGTTGGTTGAAGCAAAATCATTTCGATAGTTTCTGTAACAAGGGTCCGGTTTGCTTAGATATGCACTATTCTATTAATGCTTGCATGTGAGATTCCGTTCTTGTTCTTATTTCAATTTGTGTTCTGCTCAAATGATGGATTTGATTTAATGTTAATGCATGCAGGGAACATCAAATGCCACAGAAGATATGGATAAGGATTTCACTCCTGTGGATGTAGATGTGAACCTTGTAAAGAGCTTTCTTGATTCCTTTTCTTCCCAACAAGGGCTTCCCGGACCTGCTTCCAATTTGCTTGGGCTCATGGGTGTACAGCTCCCACATGATGACAAGAAGAAGGGCAAATGATTCTCTGTGGATGGATCCTTTCTAGTTTTGTATCTATACTGTCTACTGTGGAACATAGTTCATGATTACATATGCTTTAGCTTTTCTGTTCAACTGTCTTAAGTTATAATTGATGTTTGAATAAATTGCAAATTACACACCTAAAATTTTGTGGCATTTGAATTTTATACCCTAAAATTTCAGAATTTGAATTTTATCCCCTTAAGTTTGAGGGTATTTCTACTAAAAAAAAAGTTTGGGGTATTTGGATTTTACACCCAAACGTTTCAGAATTTGAATCTTATCCTCTAAATTTTTGGGATTTTACTTCTTAAAATTTGAAAGTGTTTAGATTTTACACTCTAAAGTTTCAAAAATTTTGAGTATAAAATTCAAACACTTTCAAACTTTAGAGGGTAAAATCCAAATTTTAAAATGTTAGGGTATAAAATTTAAACACCCCAAACTAAAAGGGTTAAAATTCAAATTTTGAATTTTAGGGTGTTAAATTTAAATACTCTCAAACTTTAAGGGTGTAATTTGTAATTTGCCTTATATGTTTTGTATGTATCAAGGCTTGTATATGACTACTTGGTAAGAGTATAAAAATATTCTACCACGTCGATGGCTCTTGACTATCGGCTTCTCCACCCCTGTGCATGGTGAATAAACCTTTGGGAATTGATCCCCACATAATTTTCTTATATGTAAAGTACTTTTTAGATATTTATTGATTTAGTTTATTAAATCAATGGTCTTATTAACAAGTGCTTTAAGGCATAGGCTTAAGAATTATAAATATATAATTATGAGTTGTAAAATACATATTTTTAAAAGAAAAATACACGACAATAATTCATTATTGATTTTTGTTTGAAATAAAAAGATAGGAGTTTGAAATAATTCAAGAATTTTGTTTGAAATAATTTATTATTAAATAATTTATTTATTTAAAATTTATTATTCTTACTTTTTAAAATGTAAAATTAATATGACTATATACAAAATGGGTTTATATAACAGTGATACATGTCAAATTATCAATTAGTGTGATAACTGATAACTTATAATAATTAACTAGTACAGAAGACACAAAGAAAGCTTTAGAAGAAACTTGGATCGATTGTTGTGAACGAAGGAGGGGTTGTTACTTTTTTTTGACTTTCATATATGCTGCTGCTTTTGTGCTGTGATTGTGGCGGTTGCGCCGTCGGTGAAGTCCTTTTTTTTCGATGCCGAATGTAATTTTTGTGAGGTGAGGTCTTCTTGTTAAATTCGGAATCGGATACGCGTGTCTCATTATTATTGTGTGTTGAGGGGGTCGTTGTGGAAATTAACAGTTCGATCCTATAGAGCATTCTTATTAAACATTGTAAAAAATTTAGCATTTACTCTCTCAAAACCTATATTTATAACATATACAATACCACTTTCCAATCCAACCTATATCAAAACTTCTATTTTTTTTACAATTTCACTTAAATATTGTTTCTTTATTATTTTTCATTAATTTTTTTTTATTTTTTCTCTCTCTCCTTTGTGGGCCCCATTTAATAAAAAATAATTTAAAATTTTACAATTGGTGAATAGTGTCATTTTAAAAATGAGATGACCTATTCATCAATTGCAAAAATTTTGCAATATGAAATGTTTGATGGAGGGACTTAAACCTTTCAAATGCTAAAAAAATAAGATTTTTAGCATTTGAAAGGTTTGATAAGAATGCTCTTACAAGATTCGAATCCCTTTTTATTTTTGTATTACAATTTTTTTTTTTTGGTTGAGAATGTTCTGTATTAGAATTTTAGTTGAATTAGAAATTCAAAACATTATTAGCCTCTGTGCACGTGTATGATAACGTTTGTAGGAGAAATAATTTTTATGACCGTTATCAAGTTGTATTCAATCCTAAAATGTAGTGTTTTAATCCTACAATTTAGTCAATAATTACACATCCATAACAAAAAGTTAAATAGAACTTATATTTAAAAAATTTAGCAACTATCATTTTTTTTTTCTTTTACGGTAAAAAACTCAAAATTTTTTTTTTGGTTAAGGAAAGACTTCAGATTTGCATCCACTTTTTTTTTTTTTCCTTTTCTTAGTGGTGTTGATGTTGTTCTTATATTTATAACAGTTATCAAGTTGTATTTAATACTAAAATTTAGTCATATACTACTAGTCTCATCGCACGCGCTTCGCGCGTGCGATGAGACTTTTTTTTTAGTGGTTTTATTTTGTAGAAAAAAATTATATTTAATTATTTTATATATATATATATATATATGATTTTTATTTTAAAAAATCTAATTTATAAGTGAATAAATCTTTTTAAAATTTAATAGGAGAGTGGTCCTATTTTTTAGGCAATATTTTAGTGAGAGTTGGAGTTGGATTTTTACCGAGTTGTCCTTTAGTTTTGTCTCTACTTAAATATAGGACAGTATGGGCATTTTTGAACTAAAAAATGAGTTTTTACCAGATTGTCCTTTAATTTTGTCTCTACTTAAACATAGGACTGTAAGGGTATTTTTGAACTAAAAAAATAGAAATTCAAACAGGTAAAACCCCTTAAATAGTAATATAGATAAAGAAAAAAAAGACACTTCATCCGTACCTGTATTACAGTTTGTGCAGTGAATGGATAACATGATCCGCGTTGGTAAAAATATAATTTTAGTTATTTGACTTCATTAAAATTACTTTTTTTATTTTATTTCTTTACGTTACAAAACGATTAACATTAGTAGTATTATTTTAATTTTTAATACAATTAAATATCATATTCACTGCAATAAAAACAATATATCCTCTATTATTTTATTACTTTTCTCTTTCATATACCTATTCCACCTCTCTCTCTCTCTCTCTCTCCACTAACATTGCCTCCAAGGTGGTGGCCAAAGCTTTCACCACCACCTCCATGGTACTCACGCACCCACCATACGGTTCCTTTCTCAGAATCAATTCCGATCCTTGTTGGGTATTTTGGTGGTGATGTGGTGGTGTGGGTCGTTTTGTTGCTATTGGTGGTGGTGGGTTGTTGGGGTTTCCGATTATGGGTTTGGGTTGAGATCAGGCTGTGTTTGTGTTTGTGTTTGTGTTTACAGTCGGGATTGGCGATGGCGTTTGTGTTTATGGTCAGGATCGGTGATGGAGTTCATGTTTGTGGTTGGAATTGGGTTGTCATCGGTGGTGGGTTTGTGTTTATGGTTGAGATCTGTGAGGTTGGTCGGAGTTGGTCAGGCGAGATAGGTTTGCGACGGCTAGGCAGGCGAGTGGATCTGTGGTGGTTGGGCGAGGCGAGAAACTCTTACGGAAGAGTGGAGAAGAAAATGGAGGACTGAGGAGAGAGAGGGCACGAGATGAACTGAAAAGGAAAAGAAAAAAATAAGGGAAAAAAAGAAAGGACGAAAGAAAATGAATAAAATATTTAAACACTACAGTAAAATACTTTCTTTTCTTTCTTTTTTTAACCTTTGACCTACTAGGCAGTGTAGCCGAGAAACCAAATTTTTTCTCCATAGCTCCACCGTAGCCCCATTTTCTGTGATCGGTAGTGCTAAAAATAACAATATAATTTTTTAGCGCTACTAATACTAATACTCTAAGAGTATTCACATTAAATAGGTAAAAAAAATAACATTTAACATTTAAAAATATTATTTTATTAATCTTAACACTTCACTTTATAACACACCGAATATTAAAAGTTTTAGTTTTTTTACCACTTCATTAAAATATTATTTATTTATTACTTATAATTTATTTTAATTCTCCATGAGACATATCTTTTTTTCTTTCTGTGTGTCTCTCTTCTCCGAGCAAAACAACCAACTCACCCTTCATGGCCACCACCAGACGCCAACCACCTAGTGTCACCACCCTCACCCACAACCACGGCCTCAACACTGAGCTACCCATGGCCTCAACCCACAGCACAACCCACAACAAACCACTACAACCAACCACCGAATCAATCAACCCACACACACAACCCAAAGCCACCCCAATCAACTCACACCCAGACCCAGCAAAAACACCCAAGGCTGTCGAAACCCACCCACATCCTAGACCCTATTTTACGACCTAGACCCTATTTTACGACCTAGAACCGATCAACCCACACCCATAACCACAAAACCCACAAAACAAGCCATAACCTCCACCACAACCCAAAACCTCCATAATCCATAACCTCCACCACAACTCACCACAACCCACTAAACCCACAACCTCCACCACAACCCACCAAATCCACAATCCAACCCATAAACACCACAAATCACAAACCCACATCACAAAGATAGGGACAAAACGAGACAAGATCCATCTCGAAACCAAGATGATGAGACAATGCCCATCTCAGAACTAGAGCGAGATGATGAGGGAGGGATGGAGAGTGAGTCCAATGAACTAGAGAAGAAAAGAGGTCAAGCTCCAGTACAAGAAAGGAGATAAAATAGAGAGAAAATAGTGTGTGAGAGAGAAATGATATTTTAATTGAAAGATTAATAAAATATTATTATTTTTTATAAGATTTGAGCTACAGTAAACTGTCATCCCTGACAGTCCACTGTAGCTAAGTTGCTAAAATTTTTACATATACCACTCTTGATGTAGCGTGTTTTTTGTGGTTTCAGTTGCTAAAAATAGCATTTAGCATATATACCTCATTTGATGAGAATGCTCTAATGGTTTTAGTGTCTTGCAGAAGTTAGTGTTAGTGTTAGTGTGTGGAGCCATGTGGCTGTGTGCTGCTGTGTGCAATGTGTTGTCAACTATGCGTGTAGTGTTTAGTGATGTGAACCATGTGCATGTCAGCTGTGTAGTGTACCGATTAAAGAAAATTGAAATATTGAGTAAAAAGACTACATTTATCACAAACCTTGTTTTTTTTTGGGTTAAAATACAAACTTCTTTCAAAACTAAATAAGACCATTAGTTACAGAGCATTCTTTGTTTACATACAACCCAGCAGAGTCCTCATCTAAAATATTTCTAATGTCCAAATGTGGACAATCAAAAGAAATAAATTCAAGCTCCTGATCAGTGCTCATTCTGGCTAGCATATTCGCACACCGATTGGCTTGACGATAGCAATACCTAAATTGAATTTGAAGAAACCGACGCACTAGCTACCTGTAGTCATCCAAAATGGGTGAGATAACATTATGGTGGTAGTTTGGATTGAGAAAGCATTCCATAACAACTTTAGCATCAAGTTAAACTACAAGAGATGGAACATTTAAGTTACAGCATAACATAAGCCCTTCCCTAAGCCCCCATACTTCAGCTACAAAGCTAGTGGAAATTTCTATACGCTTTGAACATCCAGCAAGCCATTTACCATTCTTAATTTCTCATCCCTCACCACTCCACCACAACCTGCCAAACCCGAATTTCCCTTCGCAACCCCATTCGTGTTAAGTTCAACCCATCTTTTCAGAGGTCTCTCCCATCTTACCCTCTTTATGGTGGTGCATGTCAGGCCTTTAGGAGAAGAAGCGCAAAACACAAACTCCACGACTTGATTCACTATCTCCATAGCCAGCTTCGGGTTTGGATTCTTCCTATTAAAGACACATCTATTTCTACCCTTCCATATATTCCATACGGCAAAGGGGAATATCGTTTTCTAAGGAATATGACCACCAGCATGATTGTTACTTGAATTTGCATTGTTGCTTAGCCAATCTTGCAAAATTGGCAGCCAAAAATCATGGTTTGAAGATTGTACTCCCAACTAGGGGTGTGCATGGGTCGGGTTGGGTCGGGTTGAGGGAATTTTTTGACCCAACCCACCATGGTGGGTCAAAAAAAATTCGACCCAACCCGACCCATCACATATGTCCAACCCAACCCAACCCAACCCAACCCACATGGGTCGGGTTGAACCCATGGGTTAGGTTTTTTTTTTTAAAAAAAATTAAATTGAACTTATATTTTTTTATTAATTATATAATATATTTAAATATATATTAAAGAAAGTAATAGGATTTTATATTATATATGTTTGTAGGATTTTATTTTATATTATATAATATATTTTATATTATATATTACTAGATTTTAACTTAAAAAAAAATATTTATTAAATATATAATATATTTTAAATATATATTAAAATATGGGTGGGTCGGGTCGGGTTTGGCGGGTTGGTAATTTTATGACCCAAACCCAACCCGACCCGCTATAAAAAAACAAATTTATAACCCAACCTAACCCACCAAGCCCTAAAAACCGACCCAACCCGGCGGGTTGGGTCGGGTTTGGCGAGTCGGTGGGTTTTCTGCACACCCCTACTCCCAACTGCCTCCATATAGTCTTAGCTCGAGCACAATCCCTCAGAGCATGCAATATTGTTTCAACTTCTTAATGACAAATGGGGCAGCAATCATCATTAATCATTCCCTTTCACATAAGGCAAGTCTACACACCAATGCTCTCATGAGCACGCTGCCATAAGAAGGTTTTAATACATGGCAATGTCATCAATTTCCAAATCCAACTAGTAGAGAAAACCACATTTGTATCAATCTCCATGGCAAGTTTATAAGCACTGTTTAAGTCAAAATCCCTTCTAGGATTGTTCATCCATGCTAACTTATTACTTCCCATTCCTATTAAGGATATTGGGGTTGCTTGGAGCATCAACTTAATTTTTGGTGGAAAAGCAAATGGAATACGGTCCCAATCCCACCCTGTGTCAAGTATTACATCCTTCACTTCCCAACTAGGAGCTGCTCTAGGTAGGGGGCTTTGAATGAGTTGCTGAAGAGGACCTAAATTTGTCCAATTACCATACCAAAAATTCAGCTTGCAATCCCTTCCCACCATCCACATGCTACCTTTGGTGAAGACCTCCCTGCCTTTTTTAATGGCTGCCTAGACACGAGAGTAAGGAAGCCTATCAGCATTAGGAGTATTTACCCTTCTGCTATTGCAATACTTGGCTCTTAAAACTTTAGCCCAAGGGGCTTCCTTTTCAGTGTTTAATCTCCAATTCAGCTTTGCAAGAAGGGAAATATTTCTTCCCTTTGCCGTTTGTTGCCTAAGACCACCTTCATCATTAGTTCTCGTCATCTTTTGCCACCCAATCCAATGGATCTTCTTGGCTGTCTCCGAGGAATCCCAAAGGAAATTCTGATTAACCTGATCTAATCCATCAAGAATTTTTCTCCGAGGATGAGCACATTGCATCACGTAGGATGAGATAGTTGCTAAGGAAGCTTGAATGAGCACAGCTCAACCAGCCAAAGACAACAAATTCACCTTCCAACCCACAAGCTTTTGCTTAACCCTTTCCAAGATGAAATTATAGTCTTGGGAGGAGGAGCCTAAGTGTTTAATAGGGATCCCTAGATATTTGCCAAGATTCGGAGTGGAGGCAAAGCCAAGGATGTCACATAGAGATTCTCTAGTATCCCTATCAACATTTGATGAGAAGTAAACTCTTGATTTCAATTCAGTTATAGTTTGGCCCGATAAACAACAAAAATCATCAAGCATATCCCTAATGGCTAAACAATTGACATAATCCGCTTTGACAAAGAGAACAAGATCGTCTGTAAAGAAAAGATGGGAGAAGGCCGGTCCACTCTGAGAGGCCTTAACTGGCCACCATACCTTCATCATATATTTCTCCTTAATGAGCTGCCCAAGGTAGTCCATGCAAATAATGAACAATTATGGAGATAGCAGATCTCCTTGCCTTATCCCCCTCGAGGAGCATATTGACTCTAAGGCATCTTCATTAACCAGAATAGAAGTTGTGATCGTCGAAATACAACTCATAATAATTTCAATAAAATCCCCCAGAATATTGGTTCTAATTAGCATATCCTTGATGAAACTTCATTCAAGCTTATCATAAGCTTTACCCAAATCAATCTTCAAAGCCATATACCCAACTCTTCCTCTTTTCTTGCTAATAGAGTGAATGACTTCTTGGGCTATAATTGCATTATCTCTCCCCTTCTTTCCTAGTACAAAGGCTACCTGGTGTGGAGATATGAGCTTATCCAAATACTGTCTCAATCGATTGACTATAATTTTCGTGATAATCTTGTAGACTGTGTTGCATAAGCTTATAGGCGTATAGTTACCCAAAGTCTCAGGGCCTTGGATCTTAGGAATAAGAGCAATATGAGTCTTATTCAAATAGCTTGGAACTTTCCTTTCTGTGAAGTCCCTCTTCACTTCTTCCATGATTGAGTTACCAACAACCAACCAAAATCTTTGAAAGAAGCCAGCATGCAACCCATCTGGACCCCGAGCTTTGTAAGCTTTTAGTGACCACATGGCTGCTTTTATCTCTTCCTCCGTCACACCCCCACTAATGCTCCTCATCTCATCCTTCAATAACCTGACTTGCCATTGAAAAATTGACGGATATGACCTAGAGGCACTAGGTAGAGAGGTTGTATAAACATTGTTAAATTCATCCCAAATAAACTCCTTGATTGTATTTTCTTCATACAGCCATTACTCTCATTTATAACAAACCATTACTCTTATTTCATGTCTTCCATTTCGGAGAGAGAGAGAGAGAGAGAGAGAGAGAGAGGTTACCTTAGATGAAGCTCAAGCCTCAAGTTGCTATGCCCACACATAGCACACCGTCCGCCATTGTGAAACTATTGCAAAGAATGAAAGAAATCTTATAAAAAAAAGATCAAGATTAAGAAATGTGAGAATATAGATGGAGAGACAAAGAGATGAGAGATTTTTTCTTTTGTTTTTTGTCTTTGGTTTTAGAAATTTAAAATTTCTATTTTAACATATTTCAAGATATTTTCGTTGTGTTATTAATGTATGGTTTTAATTTCAAGATATTTTGAGTTTAAGCCTGGCTACACTTCCTAAATGGGAAATTTGATTAGTTTCCATTTTCTTTAATCCTATTTGATCCAAAAATTTCACCATGCATTCTTATCTAGTCTAGGTTTAGATATACGTAAAAGATAGAGCTAGAATTTGGTTTTATATATATATATATATATATATATATATATTGAAACAAGACGATGGAAAAGCTATGAAAATTATATTCGCTTTTTCATTAATACTTATGTTGTTGCATGGTAAATTTAGGGAACATAATAATTTGTAGTCCTTGCTGTATATTAGTTTATACTTTGGGAAAAAGTTTTGACACTCGTTTGGCAGTATTTATCATTTGGATTTCTTAATTTCTAAGAATTCTCAGTTCTGGTAATGTTTTAGAAATTGAAGGATGCTAAGAGACAATAAGCAGTTAGAGAAGCAACTTGTCATGGCTTCGTGTTGGAACAAAAAGTTGAAAGGAACACAATGGGATCCTGAGAACTCGTACATGATTGACTTTAGCAATTTCTAGAAATTTCTTAACTAGAACAATGTCCACTTTATGGAGTACTCAAATTGTGGTCAACCAATATTAGATTGGGGGTTTTTCTTAATTCTTTTGGAGGCCATCTCAATGGTTAACGCTTTTTTTCTTGATGGCTTTCATGAGGTACAGGAACTCCAGTAAGGTAATTACCCACGTGTGATACCCATGGCCGAGGAGGACTGTTTTCCTACCGAGGAGGCCATGCCCTCGGATGGTAATTTTATGTCAGTAGCACGTCATCAGAAGATGTCGTACTGTATAGAAAGAGCTTTGAAGAAGGGGTTAGCACTGACATGACTGAAGAATTAGTGGCTGCCATCACATTTAATGCATCCCACCAAACCTCCTAGCTGCATTTATGTGGAGAAGACCCCTGAACAGTGCTGCCTTGACTGCTGTGACTCACGAGAGGATTTAGAAGGTATTTGATGGGACAGATACTCAAGTAGTGGCTTGGATGGTCAACAAATGGAGGGCCAAGATCATCTAAAGGGGACTATATAATGCAAGGAACCCTCCAAGGATTTGGCCCCGGGGAGGGAAGAGAGAAAATTACTGTAGCATCAAGAACAAGACTTGTAACCAAAATTTAATAGAAGCATATATATAGGATTTAGTCTCGTCAACCATGCCGAGGACAATTTACTTCGTACAAAACTAATCGTAGTCTTGTTTTCTTTTCATCTAGGCTTGCTATAGTTGTCTTTTGATTCATTAAAGCCTAGTTTTCCAACCCATTCTCTACAAATTCGTTGTATTGGGCTCTTTGGGCCTAAGCCTTTTTCCCTTTGGGCTCGGGAACCGAATCCAGTCCTTACAACTTTGCTCATAGGGTCGTTGGCTTGCCAACTTCTCCATTGTTTAGGTGATTAAATTTGCAAAATGTCATGAACCATAGTTTGTGCTATTTTACAATGTAGGTTCAAAGTGGGTGCAAGAGCATAAGAAGAAATTGAGAGTATGTAAAAATCATTTTATAAGTAAGTAGAAATTGACAATGTCCCTGGTTAGTGGTGGGTATATTTGAGTTTGGTGTTCAAGTTTGATGTGGATTGTTCTAGAGTGTTTATATAATGATTGAACATAAAAGTTCCTAGAATGCCTCTAGTGATGCTTTTGTTATATTTAACTAGTATGTAACCCATACTATCGCACAGGAATAGATATAATTTAATAAAACAATAGAAATAAATATATTGCATTTTATTATTTAAGTGATACTATTAATTAATTAATTAATTTATTTATTAATCATGAGTTTAGTCATGTTTAAAAGACTTAGTTTATTCATGTTTAATAAAACTTAGTATTATGTAATTTTTTAACAAATATTTTTATCATACAAAATTCTAATGAAAGAATGCTACATAGACATATATGTTTAAGGTTGATTCATAAACGGTACATATAGCTATGATTAAGTTGCTTTATCACAAACCATTTTTAGCAAAATATTTTAATCAATTAAATGTGAATCTCATAACGTGCATTTCATAACAATATATAATAATAGAATAACGTGAATCTTATAAAAATTTTTTTAATGAATTTGATAGGGTGAAATTAAAATACGAACTCCAGTATCATCCATGGAGGTTGTCCAGGGCAAGACCATCAAAAGCATGTGGAGTTAAAAGCCTCGTCCATACAAAACTTGTCCTTGCAGGAGAATGCTTGGACGAGTTTCGCATGGTCAGGTGTTCCAAAACTTCGCCTCATTAGTTATCCATCACCCTCGTCTTGGGATAAGGTCGTCCATAGAGAAAAGACCTTCCTAGGGAGCGAGATACGCTCGATAAGAGGACCCATGGACGAGACTTTGGCACTTGGGAAATATTCCTGAATGTACACTACGACTCCTTGTTACACGCATAACTTCCGGTGACCGTTATATAAGAAAAACGTAACTTTGAAGTGATTATGGAAGTTATCACTGAACCCTCATACCTCCTTAAAACTAGGGGAGGTTATGAATTTGATAATTGTCTTCAGGATACTATATAAACGCTTAATCAGACAAGAAAAAGGTACGTTTTATGATTCCTGAAAAATTGGTACTCCAAAATAATAGAGAGAAAACTAACTTTGTCATCGAAGGGTTATCGGTTGGCAACCCCGGTCACCTTTGATTACTGTTCTTTCTTTTTCAAGCCATTAAGACAGCCAGTAGTCCTTTCTAATCTGAAGCATCCAGCTTACTGATTTTCATACTATCATCAGTTGGCGCTGTCTGTCTGTGAGAACCAAGTTGTGTTCATTTCGCTAGATCGTTTGTTTGCAGCGATTTGCCTTTCCCAGACAAAGGGATGAATGGTTCGGACAAGATTAAGGGCAACTAGCCCAGGCCACCAAGAGAGTAGGGATGTTTTTAGCAATCCTCACCGCGGCTGTCATGCAACCGCTTTCTGTTCAACATATACAGTCCATGGCTGCCGCTATAGTAGAATTGACCTGCCAGAATCAGGAGTTGAATAGAGAGATCAATTTAAGGAGGTAACACCATGAAGGGCATGCAGAAGGACGAGTTAAGAGGGTAGAGGAGAAAATGTTGAGTTCGAGGGTCAGTTAAGGGGTACTGCTTCAAGAAGAGTGCCATACTTGGAGAGGGAAATGAACCAGATGAGAAGAGCTATGGATGAAATGAAGGAGAATATGAGGCGGGCGAACCCCGTGGAAGACTTGGTTCACTGAACTGACTCCCCTTTCACGGCTTCCATCAACAGTCATCCCTTACCCCCGAAGTTCAAAATGCCTTCCTTGGATTCATACGATGGAAATCGTGACCCGTGTGATCACATTCATTGCTACTTTCAAGACCACCATGCACCTTCGAGGAGTTCCAGACGAGATTATATGCAGATCATTTCCTACCACACTTAAGGGACCAGTGAGGGTGTGGTTTAGCAAAATACCCCAAACTTTGTTGGATCATTCTAGGAATTGAGTAGGATGTTTGTCAATAACTTCATTGGAGGACAACGCCACAAGCGTTCCTCTTCCAGTTTACTAACTATTGAGCAAGGGGAGAATGAGAGTTTACGGTTTTTCATTACTCATTTCAACAAAGAGGCTTTGACGGTGGATGAAATGGACGACAAGTTGCTATTGGCCGTCTTCCATAATAGGGTCAATTTGGACTTTTTCATTCATAAGGTCTACGAGCAGGAGCCTAAGACCATGGCTGAACTCGTCCATTCGGCCCAGAATTTTATGAATGCAGAGGACGCGATAATAGCCAAGAAGAGAAAAATGTCAGAACGCTCAGAAGCAGGTCACCAGCGTTATCCAGAGCAAGGTCCTCGTCCAAAGAAGGCTCGGGCAGAAGAGAAAAAAGAAAAAGATGTTAAGAAGGTGAGTTCATCATCGAGAAATTAGCAATACACACCCCTGAATACGCCACTAGAGTAAGTGCTTATACAAATCAAGGATGATCCATCCTTGAAGTGGCTAGAGAAAATGAAAGGAGACCCTAATAAGTGCAATAGGAACAAGTATTGTCACTTTCACAAAGACCATGGGCATGACACGGACGAGTGTTTTGATTTAAAGCAACAGATAGAGAATCTTATCAGGTAAGGGAAGTTGAGGAATTTCCTTGGATGAGAAAAGAGAGATGAGAAGTTAAAGCCCATGGTGGAAAAGTCATCACGACCCCCGCTTGGAGAAATAAGAGTTATTATAGGAGGAAACTCAGCAGCTTAGTCATCCAAGTCGAGCAAGATATACCTGAAGGTGGTGCAAAACGTCCAGTTGTCTAGACAATCTCCCAAGACGAGGGAAGCTGACGAGTAAGCCATCACATTCACGGACGAGGATGCTGGAAGAGTTCATCACCCCCACGACGACGCGATTGTCATTACCCTACTCATTGCCGACTATATGACCAGAAGGGTGTTAGTAGACAATGGTAGCTCGGTGGACGTTCTGTATTACCCCGCATTCCAACAAATGAGGCTAGGATGAGATCAGCTTCTTCTAGTGAATTCGTCATTGGTTGGATTTAGAGGGATGAAAATGCAACCGGTGGGCACCATCACACTGCCAGTGGTGGTTGGAGCATACCTGCAACAGATAACTAAAGAAGTAAACTTCCTTGTTGTTGATTGTTCATCATCATATAATGCTATTATCGGAAGACCAACTTTGAATAGTTGGAAGGCGATAACTTCTACCTACCACTTATCCGTCAAATTCCCAACCGAGCATGGTGTGGGTTAAGTACAAGGAGACCAGTTAGCCGCCAGAGAGTGCTACTTGGCCATGTTGGCGATGGACGAGCACGTACAGACAATGAGCATAGACGAGAGAAAGATCACAGCGGAACCCGTTGAGGTGTTAAAAGATGTCCCCTTAGACGAGAGCAGATCCGAGAAGTTCACTAGAATCGGGGTGAGCATGGAAGAAGAGGTAAAGCATACACTGGTGTAGTTTTTTAAAAAAAGCCTTGATGTCTTTGCATGGAGTCATGAGGACATGTCGGGTATTGATTCAAGTGTCATTACTCATCGCCTGAATGTATGTCCCTACTCCAAACCAGTGCGTCAGAAGAAGAGGGTATTTGCTTTTGAGCGAGACAACGCCATCAAAGAAGAAGTCCAGAAGTTGATTACCATGGAGTTCATTAGAGAAGTTTATTATCCGGACTGGTTGGCGAACGTAGTCTTGGTAAAGAAGGCCAATGACATGTGGCGAATGTATGTGGACTTCACTGACTTAAACAAGGCTTGCCCCAAGGACAGTTATCTGTTACCACGCATAGACCAGCTGGTGGACTCGACGGCAGGTCACAGGTTGCTGAGCTTCATAGACGCTTTCTCAGGCTATAACCAAATAAAGATGGACAAGGCGAACTAAGAGAAGACTTCATTCATCACTAGCCAAGGGTTATTTTGCTATAAGGTAATGTATTTTGGTTTGAAGAACACGGGGACGACTTACCAAAGATTGGCTGACCAAATGTTTCGTTCTCAAATTGGGCGAAATGTGGAGGTTTATGTAAATGACATGCTAGTAAAGAGTCTGGACGAGGAGAAGCATTTGGACGACCTTCAAGAAACTTTTGATACGCTTCGACGGTATAACATGAAATTAAACCCAAGCAAGTGTGCTTTTGGAGTTTCGTCTGGGAAGTTTTTGGGGTTCATGGTTTCGCATAAAGGAATTGAGGCGAATCTAGACAAAATCTAGGCAATACTCAACATGGAACCACCAAAGAACATCAAAGAAGTCCAGTCTCTTACCGGACGAGTTGCCGCTTTCAACAGGTTTGTTTTGAAAGCTATTGACAAATGTTTGCCATTGTTTAAAGTTCTCAAGAAGGCGTTTGAGTGAACGGACGAGTGTCAGGGAGCCTTTCAAGATTTAAAGACTTATCTCACAACGACACCATTGCTAAGTTCATCTGTACCTGGGGAAGAGTTGTATTTGTATTTAGCAGTGTCCCCACACGCTGTGAGCTCGGGTTTGGTCAAAGAAGAAGGACGGGTTCAGAAACCGGTTTACTATATGAGCCGAGCGTTGAGAGGAGCAGAAGAACGATATCCGATGATGGAGAAGCTAGCCTTTGCTTTGATCATGACTTTTAGAAAGTTGAGACATTATTTTCAAGCTTATGTTATCAACGTCCTAATGGATCATCTCCTAAAGAAGGCAATGAACAAGTTGGAGGCTGCAGGACGACTGATCTAATAGGCAGTGGAACTTAGTGAGTTTGATGTCAGATTCCAGCCAAGGAGAGCGATAAAAGCACAGGCATTGGTGGATTTCATTGTAGAGTTCACCCCTACCAAGACGAGCTGGACAAAGACATAGGAGTCGAACGGTGGGTTATTAATGTAGACGGGTCATCCACAATATACATAGGAGGGATTGGAGTCATACTAAAATCCTCGGAGGGTGACTGACAGGCCACAAACGCGTTGACCCCTTGTGATAATTTAGATTAATTAATTAGCCTAGTTTTTAATTAATCAAATTAACATGCAATACAACGTGGCAGCACAAACAAATCACCGAAACTAAGTTATGCAGCGGAAAATAAATAACACGGTGATTTGTTCACGAATGGGGAAAACCCTAAGGCAAAAACCCCACCGGGTGATTTAAGGTCACCACTCCCGAAACTCCACTATTATCACAACAAGCAGTTACAAGTAAGGAATCCCAGTACCTCACCAACCTACAGTTGAACTCTTACCCCAATACCCAATTGGACTTGTTCTGTAGTGACAGTTTCTCCTTTCAATGCACGGCTCCCAAGTACGTGACTAACCAATTTGATGCGCGGATCCCAGTACGCGGCTTACTCCTTTGCACGAATCCCAATACGTGACTAACTCCACAGCAACCCTTTGATTGTTGTAGTTGATTTGCAGCAGCTTCACATAGAAACACCAATAAGATCTTCAATGTTGGTGCAAGAGACTTTGCTTGGTTACAAAACCCTAAGGCGTACAAGAAATGCAGCAAGAACTCTTTCTTCTGTAGGAGGAGGCTAGGGTTTCAAAAAGAAAACCTTATGAAGCTCTCTGGGGTTAGGTTTTTCTTTTTCCATCTCCTTTTAAATAGGAGCTTAATGGGCTCTCCTATTCCAAATAGGTTTACACAAACCTTGAGTTTTCCTAGTCCAATAAGAATTATACAAACCCATAAACAATTAGCCTTTTAGAATAAAAACGTTGCTGGCTATAATCTGAAACCCGTAAGCTCGATCGATCGGGGCATCTGTCGAGCTTTAATGAATCTCGACAGATCGAGCTTCTGTCGAGGAGGTATCGAGACCTGCAGTTTGCACTTTTTCTTGAACAGTTCTTGAGTAATCTTCATGTCTTCAATTTAACCACTTGTAATGATCATCTTGAACCTACTTAGATTTACCCAAATACAAGTAAAGTGCGTTTTGTCAAAGGATATGCCAACTACAAAATATGTCCCCAACAGTGACAAGTTGGAGTACGCAACCGTTTACAATATCAGACCACCAACAACGAAGCAGAGTATGAAACTCTACTCAAAGGGCTATAATTGGCTAAGTCCCTAGGAGCGGAGCCAGTAATAGTCAAAGGAGATTCTCAACTAGTCATCAACCAAGTGAATGGAATGTGTGATACTAAAGAAGATCGAATGAAGAAGTACCTCAACAAAGTGAAGCAACTTGTCCAAAAGTTTAAGGAAGTGAGTTTTGTTCAACTCTCGAGGGAGGAAAACATGGAAGCAGATGCCTTGGCAAAAGTAGTTTCAGCAGGAGGAGTTATGGACGAATATGATAGAATACAATACATGTCAAGCATAGACCTACCGGATGTGTAGCAGATAGGAGGAGGAGAAAATTAGATGAGTCCAATAGTAATTTATCTTAGGGATGGAAAGCTCCCAGAAGATAAGGATAAGGCTAGGAAGCTGAGGGTCAGAGCCACCAAGTACATCCTCATAAATGATGTGCTATACAAGCGAGGTTTGTCTCAGCGCTATCTAAGGTGCCTAGCTCCGGATGAATCAAACTATGTACTGAGGGAAGTCCATGAAGGAGCATGTGAGAATCACTCAGGAGCAAGGTCGCTAGTCCATAAGGTCGTCCGTGCAAGCTACTACTGGCCTACAATTCAAGTAGATGCTAAGGCTTATGTCAAAGTATGTGACCAGTGTCAGAGTACTAAACCCCAATGATGGCCCTATGGCCCTTTTTACAATGGGGATTGGATATCCTAGGTCCTTTCCCCCTAGGAACCAGACAAATGAAGTTTTTAGTGGTAAGGATTGACTACTTTACGAAGTGGGTAGAGGCCGAACCTCTTGCAAAAATCGCTCAGCAAAATGTCAAGAATTTTGTTTGGAAGAATATATTTTGTAGGTTCGGAGTACCTAGGGTGCTCGTATCTGATAACGGACGACAGTTTGACAATGCACATTTCAGGGACTTTTGTGAACAATTTGGAATCAGGAATCATTATTCCTCACCCTCCCACCCACAGGTGAACAGACAAGCAGAAGTAGCAAATTGATCCCTGCTGAAAATCATCAGAACTCGGCTTGAGGAGGCAAAGGTGATATGGCCAGATGAGTTACTAGGTGTCCTTTGGGTATACAAGACGACTATGAGGACCCCGACAGGAGAAACCCCCTTCAAACTAGCCTACGGAAGTGAAACAGTCATAATTGCGGAAGTTCATATGGCTAATCATCGAGTGATGAAGTATCGGTAGAAAAATAATGAGGAACAACTTCGTCTTAACCTTGATCTCATTGACGAGGTAAGGATGGACGCAGAGCAAAGGACGGACGCAGAGCAAAGGACAACAAGATATAAAAATCTTATGGCCAGGCAGCATGATGCTATGGTAAAACCCAGGCGCTTCAACGTTGGGGATCTCGTTCTCAGAAGAGTCTCATTGGCAATGAGGAATCCAACTCATGGAAAATTAGGACCAAATTGGGAAGGACCAAATTGGGAAGGACCCTATAGGGTAATCAACTACAAGAGGTAGGGTTCGTACTACTTGGAAGCTCTGAACGGACGAAAGCTAGAGCATTCTTGGAATATGGAGCACTTGAGAAGGTACTATTAATAATGAGCATGGACGAAGTTTACCAAAGACGAGATTACAGCTGTGGACGATGTTACTGCTATGGTCTATATGTTTACTAATGTCTACTATTATGTGTTCTTACTACTGCTATGATGTGTACTTAGAATAAAAGTGCACTAGTTCTTAAATTTTTGCACCGCCTACAGACAAGTTTGTGAAAGAGAAGATTATGTATTTTAAGTATTATTCTAAGTACTTTCATAAGGCACTAGCTTCTAAGCAAGTGCCATATTTGTGAACAATGTTTATATAATGATATGGTTTGAATTTCAATGTATTTTATGCATAAATCTAACTTCCATGATTATACCCACAAGGGGGGTAAAACCCTAAGACGAATGAAAATCCCTGGACGCAGGGATGTAATGTTCATAAGCTTTCCTCAAGACGAGGATAAAGTAAAGAAAAAATAAGCTAAGGCACAAAAAGCTATATAGTGAAGCACTAGTCCATGGACGAGCATCTGACCAAGACACCCAGGTGTTCTAGGACAAGTCAAACACTAGAAACGTCTTTGACAAAAGGCAAAAGCCAAGCCTATGGACGAGGTAAATGTCTGATAAGACTATCATTGCTAAGTCCATGTGCAAATAGGTCGTCCACAAAAAAAAAAAAAAAAAAAAAAAAAAAGAACGAATGGACAAACCTCAAGCATCGTCCATAGAAAAAGCACGTGGACGAACTGATAACTTCGTCCATAAGAAAAGCATAAGGATGACCCTCTAATAGTTAAAAAGTATGAAATCTCAATAACAACAGTGACAAGGAGGGTAAACTCGTCCATGCAATAACAAATAATGGATAAAAATAGACATTTATTATAGTTTAAAAAGGGTAGACGACTAACGTCCAAAAACCCTTACAAAGTAAGCCTTAAAAAGCAATTGTTAATAAGTTTATCCAAAGTGCTTTGGACAAGAAAATTGTTTTCAAATACATTTTGATAAAGATCATAAAAACAAGGAACAAATTAAAAAGAAAAATAAACACTTGATCAAATTAATAATCTTGTCTTCAAGCAGGAGGGGCGTCGGCATTAGGATCGTCCTGAGGTGGCATTGTAGAGGCATCGTCCTTAACATTGACGTCCTCAAAGCTCGTCTAGAGGAGGGAGGTTGAAGCAGCTCCACCAAGGTTAAGTTTAATAAGGCTGAAGTCAATTTCAGGGAACTTCTCCACTGCTTCCATCCTGAAACCTTCAAACTTAGTTGCATAGTTAGTGTCCAGTAGATTAGTGAATTGAATGGACGCCTGAAACTCTGCAACTGCGTCTCCCTTAGCCTTTGTGAGAAGGGCGCTTAGCTCGTCGTTCTTCTTCTAGAGGAGTTCAAGACGAGCGTCCTTCTCCTTGACGTCTGTCTTTAACTCCTTGACATTACTCTTTAACTTCTTTGCTTCCTCCTTAACCTTGGTAGTCATCTCAGCCCACCTCTTAGACTTGTCCTTCCCCTTTTGGACCATCATCTCTAGCAGAATCCTCGTTTTGTCTAAGTCAGTTGCCTGCCTGGACGCAGCAATAAACTTAGACATTGCCTGCACCAGTTAAAATTTTATTATAACATGTACATATACATAACTGAAAAGACGAGACATACATAATATGAAAAAGACATCTTAAAAAGGTCATGAACGCCAGAACGTTCAAAATCCTTTAAGGACATGTCATAGCATGCCGTTACATCCTCGTCTATCATGGCCTTCTCAAACCTTTCCCAAACCAGGTCCTCATTGGAAAGAAGGTTTTGAGGTACTGGTTGAGAAGGCTGGGACGAGGAAGGAGGGCTAACTTTGGACGAGATCTGCACGAACGAGGGATCCTTAGGTTCAGAGTCAACATCCATAATTTGGATAGAATCACCATGGGGGACGAGGAAAGGTTCAGGTTAATCGTCCTAGGTGTCAGTGTCCTTAGCTTTGGACGACTTACGCTTAACCCTCTTTTTCTTTCACCTGCTAGGAAGATTCCCTAAATCAACTCCAAGGGACAAGCTTTTCCTTTTATCCTCAGTGAAAGGACGAGGTTGAGATTCCCCGAGGATAAGATGAGGTTGAGGCTGAACCTCTGGCCCCAATTCCTCATCCATTATCTCCTTCCCTTTATTTTCCTTCATGGTAGCCATTCCTGCAGAGAAAGTTGTTAGAATCACTTTTTTAAAAAAGAGAGAGATCATTCTAAGTAAAAACTTACGTCCACGGACTGTGCACTCGTGGACTGTAGCTTCAGAAGAAGGCTCAGGAACAAGTCCCCAAGTAGCGAGGCGTTGAAGAGTAACCAAAGAGTGGAAGTCCCTCTCAGGGTGTAGACGAGCTTTTTGAACTCTTTCAAGATAAAACCTACTCAAGTGAGGTCGTCTAGCACCTGCAAAAAAGAGAGAAGGGTGATTAGACGACTACAATAAAAAGTGTAACAAGATGTAAAGGGACAGCTAACTATACCTTCAGGGCGAAGGTTCCCTAACTCTCCTGTGTAGGGAGGGAATGGATTCCTGTTAACCTCAATAGGGCGTCCAGCCCAAGGGCCAGAGTCGAAGAAGAACTCCGTCTTCCATTTCCTATCTGAGGTGGCTAAGGACTTAATTATCCTATAATCTCTCCCTCTGGCAGTGAACTGATAAAAGCCAAGGGATTGAGAAGTTTCGGAGGATTTATAGCACAAGAGGAATTCGTCCATAGTGAGAGGACGATCCCCCTCAAATACCTCCCTCCACAAAACTTGCATAGAGATAATTAGCCTCCATGCATTAGGGTTAAACTGACAAATACCTAAACCTAACCTAGAAAGCAATTCCTTGGTGAAGGCATTAAGGGGTAACCTCAAACCCCCCAAGAGGTAAGCCTCATAAATGCCAACGCCAAAAAGGGGTTGACAACACCACTCATCACGCACAGGAACCCTAGGATTTAAACTTTCAGGGATTTGGTACCAAATCTTAAGAAGACCTAACTTTCTCTCGTCTGTCTTAGAAGCAACCCCTATAGCACAACTATAAACCTCCTCTTCCTCGTCTTGAGTAAAAGACGAGGGAGCGCTTGTGCCAGTCTTAGAACCTGACTCAGCCCTCGTCCTAAGGCTTTCTTGAAATACTTCTAGGGGAATCCCAGGAACACTTGACGTATACTCGTCCGTGGTGTTTCCCTCGCTACTGCTATTGCAATCACTACTACTATCACTAGACCCACTAAAACTGCTAGGATCATGATACTCGTCTATAGCTTTGTCAATACTATTACTAGACGAAGAAAGATCTACTTCAGACATTCCTTGAGAAATCTTAAAACCTGAGGACGAGAATGGAGAAAGTACCTGAGTCTAGACGAAGGGAAACTACGGACGCAAGAAACTTCTAGACGAGGCACTAAGACGAGGATGTCAAGGAAGAAAATTTGAGAAAATGCAGAGGGTATGAGAGGAATTCCACTATTTATAGGTGTTGAAAAAATGTTGTCTTGAATTACGTGACCAACCAAAATACAACACGTGGAATTTCCCTCAGGAAATTAAATCAACGTTACAAATTACCAATGAAACTGTGACACGTGGCGACAATTAATAAAAGACATGCGTCCAAATGATGACACCAGTTGATGTATGCCCTAGACGAATTATAGACAAGGGGGCAACTGATGAGGTGAAATTAAAATACGAACTCCAGGATCGTCCATGGAGGTCGTCCAGGGCAAGACCATCAAAAGCACGTGGAGTTAAAAGCCTCGTCCATACAAAACTCATCCTTGCAGGAGAATGTTTAGACAAGTTTCGCATGGTTAGGTGTTCCAAAACTTCGCCTCATTAGTTATCCATCACCCTCGTCTTGAGATAAGGTCGTCCATAGAGAAAAGACCTTCCTATGAAGCGAGGTACGCTCGACAGGAGGACCCATGGACGAGACTTTGGCACTTGGGAAATATTCCTGAATGTACACTACGACTCCTTATTACACACATAACTTCCGGTGACCGTTCTATAAGAAAAATGTAACTCTTAAGCAGTTATGGAAGTTATCTCTAAACCCTCATACCTCCTCAAAACTAGGGGAGGTTATGAATTTGATAACTATCTTCAGAAGACTAAATAAACGCTCAATCAAACAAGACAAAGGTATGTTTTATGATTCCTGAAAAATTGGAACTCCAAAATAATAGAGAGAAAACTAACTTTGTCATCGGAGGGTTATCAGCCGGCAACCCCGGTCACCTTTGATCACTGTTCTTTCTTTTTCAAGCCATCAAGACAGCCAGTAGTTATTTCTAATCCGAAGCATCCAGCCTACTGATTTTCATACCATCATCAGAATTAGAAATCACTAAAATTATGAGCATAAAACATAGAGACAAACAAATAGGATAAGTGCTAATTTTTTAAAAGAAAACCTACAGTGAGTTGAGAAAACTACACAAATAATCTTTGATATTTGAAGAATAATGGGATTACAACTTCCTTTTGAAATCAGATAGAGACTCGTACTGATAACGTGTTATGAAAAAGAAAAGAAACATGCAACATCAATGATAGGAAAACAAAATAATTTTATAATTAAGCAATAAAAATTATTGACAAAAAGGAAAGAAAGTATAGGCAAATGAAAGAAAATAAACATGCAACATCAATCATAAGAAAACCACAAAATTATATAATTAAACAATAAAAAATTTACACAAAAAGGAACGACAGTATAGGCAGATGAAAGAAAGTAATAATCAAACTTTAGGAATGGTTGGAATTCGTTTTGCAGAGCATAAACCATGACCATGAAAATTATAAAGACAAGTACAATCGGAATATCTAGAGAACCTCTTCTTATATAAGATACAGAAATATCCAAATACATGCATCATTGATATCGAGAGATTCTTTTGAAATTCCATAGCATTGATTGAAGAAGAGAGGAGCTGTATATTAAGGTGCCTGAATTGGTGTAGAAAAAGGAGGTGAACTTGAAAATACATGGGTGTGGAAAAGAGAGGTGAATCTGAAAATACGTGGGTGTGAAAAAGGGAAGTGAACATAAAAATACGTGGGTGTGGAAAAAGAGAAAAGAGAAAAAAAGAAGCGCATCGAAATTACAACAGATTAAGGGAAATTAGACTCTAATTTCTTATTACATTGACACGTGACACAATATAGATTAGAATTCTACTTTAAAATTGCAATTGGAGTTTTTCTCTGCTTCATCTATTATATATATATATATATATATATATAGATTTGTAGTTTTGGCATGACTGCTTCTTGAGTTGCTTGTGTATATTTTAAATATATTTTTTCTAATATAAGTGATGGATTATTTATTTATTTATTTCCTCTTTAAGCCATTCAAAACATCTAATATGGTTCAATTTGGTCCACTTTTATCTATTTGACCAACTTCGATGATACTTTGGGAGAAGAGGTCTGTGTAGAAGAGGTTTGAATGTATAGTTCCTAAAAAAAAAAAAGGATAATTAAAAAAAATTAATTTGAGTAATGAATTTTTTTTAGAATTTAAAAAAAAATTAATAATTAGTTATTTTAAAATTTTGAGTATATGAAATTAAAATTTCCCCTAAAATAAATTATCTAAATAATATAAATATGCATATAATAATAAATTATTTATGATTAGGTTATTATGATATCAAGACCTACTTCATAGTGTTATCAAAAAAAAAAGAAAAAAGAAAAAAGAAAGACCTACTTCATAGGATTGTGACATAAATAAATCATAAAATTTGTAGTAGATTTTGTTATACATGTTAGATTTCATTAGCTCTTATCAAAAAAAAAAAAAAAAATCCATTAACTTGACAGTTGACACACTTCTTTTTTTAGTCTCGATACTTCACTAGTGGGCCATACTTATTTTTAAGCCACGCACACATTTTGCGTAGTCATCACTCTCCCCATAGACCACAACTTCTTCTACCAATCAATATCAAATCCAAATGGGTTCCGTTCCATTAGCTCTAATAAAAAAAATAATCTATTAACTTGACAGTTGACACGCTCCTTTTTTAATTTTTTGGTCTCTATCGACAACAGTAAGATGCTACACTAGTGGGCCATATTTTTTTTTAAGCGACGCACACATTTTGCGTAGTCATCATCCACCCCATAGACCACAACTACTTCTACCGATCAAATCCAAATGGAGAATCCAACGGCTCAAGCAATTTTACTGGCATTTCGGAATTGTTTGTTTGTTTCCAACCATTATTGTGCTTCTTATTCTTCTCTCTTTTACAGCACAGTCCAAGTATGCACCCATTGGTCAAAGCCGAAACAGTATTTCCCCAGATAATAATATACTATAACAAACAAATAGAGTGAGTCTTGTCCCTTTTTAGATTGAAAACTGAGCAGATAGCCACGATAACTAAAAAGAGAGAGAGAGAGAGAGAGAGAGAGAGAGAAAATGGTTTCGTCAACGATAGAGTTGTTGAAGGAGGAGCTTCCAGTGAATCAAGAATCTCTGGTTTTGTCTGAGGATGTCAAGACTGGCCTCGTCCTTGTCGATATCGTTAACGGCTTTTGTACCGTCGGCTCTGGCAATTTGGTAACTTATAGGCTTTCATACCTCGTTCTTAATTTCATTAACAACCCCTTTTTTTGTCTTGTCGAGATGTTCAATATCATGAGATAAATAATACTACTACATGCGTTGTCTACATCTTCTTGTCGTTTTTTTTTTTTTATTTGAAGTTTATGTTATTGTTTCTTGCGGTTTTATAATTTCAACTGGCCTTTTCTGTTGGAAAATTACAATTCCTAAAGTTTGGTTTTTTTTTTTTTAAAGAAAAAAGAAAAAGAAAAAGAAAGAAATTTTTTATTTTTTATTTTACCCCAAGAAAGACAGTAAAAAGAATAAGATGAAGATTGAAGAACAATCTATACTTTTACTGGCCATTTATATATTTTTCCTGTGTTTATATCTATGGTAATGGTGGGATCGTTTTACTTTACATCCTTAATATTTGACTTGGTACTCGTAGGATGTATTACGCAAATATAATTGTGTAGAATTGAATTTTTGTATAGGCTCCAACACAACCTGATGAACAAATTTCTGGGATGGTGGATGAGTCTGTGAAACTTGCCAGAGTTTTCTGTGAGAAGAAATGGCCTATTTTTGCTTTCCTTGATTCTCATCACCCAGATATTCCTGAACCTCCATATCCACCTCATTGTATAGCCGGAACAGATGAGTCCAAACTGGTTCCTGGTACTTGATTCTCTCTCTCTCTCTTTTCCGTCTGTATCATTAGCTATTATACTTTTCCTGTTTTAGCTGAACATATTTGCATTGCCTTGAACGGTTTACGAATCTCCTTACTCATTTTGCTTTCTTACTATAATCTGCAGCCCTGCAATGGTTAGAGAATGAACCAAATGCAACACTTAGATGCAAAGATTGCATTGATGGGTTTCTTGGTTCAATTGACAAAGATGGCTCCAATATGTTTGTAGATTGGGTGAGAAATAACCAGATAAAAAAGGTAGGCTTTTCCTGTTCCCACAAAAAGATCATCTGCTTTGATTGAATAGTTTGAATGATTATTAAAGGGAATTTGTGGTGTGTATATGAGCTGTAATACTTTCAATTAATAGTGTGACGATCAAACTAATTTTGCAACTTTTCTTGTTTGTTGAGATTTTGGTGGTAGGGATATGCACCGATGTATGTGTGCTGGATTTTGTGTGTTCAACATTGTCTGCAAGAAATCGGGGTTTTCTTGTTCCTTTGGAGGATGTGATTGTGTATTCAAATGGATGTGCCACTTTTGATCTTCCAATTAATGTTGCCAAAACAATGAAGGATGCTATTGCTCATCCACAGGTAGTTTGACTTATATAGTTATCTTTTGGCTTGGAGTAAACTTTTGAGTTTCTTTTAAATCCTTTTAACTATTCAAAGTTGTATGTGGAGGACCTAGTTACTTGGATCTCAGAGTAAATGTTTGCTGTTAGGCCTAGGAATTTCTGTATGTTTAGTAAAGTACTTACATAAAAAGACAATCTAATCTATATATTCAATGAGGAAGGAAATAATTGTTTTATAAAGAAACAAGTTGCTGCATGACATATATTTTATTCACAGCCGGTCCCAAGCCAAAAAAAAAAATGGGGGTTGCAGTAGATTGATGCCCAACGTATAATTTAGTCACTTTATTATAAAGGAATCACTACAAATGCAAGTTGGGACGTCCCCTAATATATTTGACCGGCCTTGATTAGTTTGTAGAGAATCCATAGCCCATCTCAACGTTTTGGGATTAAGGCGTGGTTGTCTTTATTGTTGTTATGTACAACTATTTCTGAATCTATGTGTATTGTTATCTTTCTTTTCATTGCTTAGATATAGAATGCAAACAGGAGCTTGAAATTCTCCGAACTGTAATAATGGTTATCTTGGACTGTAAGTAAACTATCCAATAAATGATAGTTAAACCATGCAGTTTGATGCAATTGATGAAGTTAAACCTGGATATTATCATGCCTCAGTTGTTGAACCTTCTTTGCAATTGATCATATTCTTGTTGCTTAGCCACCAAACAAGAGAGGGGGGGGGGGGGCGGAAGATGGTTATATTGATGTTATTGTTTTGAGATTCTACATACAATCTTTGCAACACTAGTAAACTAAATTACAAGTGCTGGAGAGCTGTCCGGATAAGCTTGCATCAAGGGTTGGCATCAATTTCTCTCCTTACCTCTGTGTTTACTCTATGGTTTTGGTTGCAGAATATTTTCAGAAAAATGCGGTTCCTTTGATACAAGATGAGACTTATAGTAGGGCTATTTCTAGGCACAACCATGGGGAGATGCTATAGATCACAATATTTTTGATAGGCAGGGGGACATGTTTGAGATTGAAAACAACATAATATTGGCTGTTAGAATTATAGTAAAAATTGTTTTCTTTGGATTGCTAGTCAGAAAAAAAAAGAAAAAAAAAAAAAAAGATTTTGATGCAGATGACTACTATGGACCCGCCTGAAGTGTTGTAGTGGTTAGAAGAATATTGGATCAAAGAATTATTTCAAAATAGACGTTTCTTCCTTTTGTGGTTGAACTTTGCAATCTGTTATTCAGTCTGGGTAACGATAATGTAGAGGTGCATAATTTTGATGATTTAGATTCAATTGTCAGTTTCAAAACTTAAACCTGACCTGCTTATGTATTTTATGAGATCCTTCTTGATTGTCGTTTTGTTTGGCATGGCAGGAGCTCATGCATCACATAGGGCTTTACATGGCCAAGGGAAGGGGAGCCAAGGTGGTATCAGAAGTATCATTTGGTGCATGAGAGAGTCATGATGTTGACATGAAATTGTATGGATCTAAGTTTTTCATTTGGAATGATTTCCAACAATATTTCCTTAATAATTAAACTAATTAAGAAAAATCCTCTCAAAAATAGCATTTGGAGAATGCCGTCGATTCTTCAAAACGTGTGAATCGTTATTTTTAACTGTGTGGCCTTAAACAAGTGGGGGAAACAACAAACTATTATTTCCTACTCATTTTTGACAATTAGTTAGTGCATGATGCATCGCCTCTACTGACAGCTTTATTTCTTACACATTTTACTAAAAAAAAAAAAACTTAAGTATCTATAAATAGATTAGTAACAACTCATTTCCTGTTAATTTTAGCATTTTACTACAAAAGAAACAATATCCTTCACTCAAATTTTATCATATATGTCCAAAAAAAAATCAAGAAATATATAATTAATTTGATCAAATAAGAAAAAGCTCGACTCGAGCTTCTTCATGATTTTTTTTTTTTTCCTTTTTTCGCTGAGGTGTATTTCTTATGTTATAAGAAATGGTATGTTGCATGTACACGAACAAAAAATTTAAATCACGCGAAATTTTTTTTTTTTTTTATATAAGATAGAATTTTTACTCTAGCTTAATCTGAGTGTGTGTATATATATATATATATATATATATATATATATATATATATATATAAAAGCCTCTACTGGATACTTAAACCTTGACCTTTGCCCCTCACACTCCACCACCGCACCAAAGGTGCTTGGTGGTCATGCAAAAAATATTTGATAAACAATATTTGTGATCAACATACCTTGGTTTTAGTTGCTTCTAGACTTGATAAATAGAAGGAATTTGTTTAGTGAACCAAGGTCAATCAGAAGGCTTCCTTAATTACTAGTATTTGCTACTCAACGAAACTTCTTTCTCTTATTTGATTGATTTAAGTAATGTGATATTTTTCTACCAAGTTTTTCAAATTACTCACTTATTAACCTCAATAAGAGAAATCAACCTCGGAAAATTAAAATTTTGCTTAAAATTCCCTCTCAAAATTCCTTATCCAAAAAATACATAGAAGGAATGTTCTCTATCGTTTTGATGTTACAGACTAGACATGTAAGCACACATAAAGCGTGCTTTCGCCACTTCCAAATCAAAAGAAACAAAGAAATCCTTTATCTATTGTCAATAATACTCATAAAATTAAAAGGAAAAAAAAAAAAAGGAAAGAAAAAGAACTTCTCAAACAAATATAAACGAATATGAGCAAATATAAACGAATTAGAACAATTTACACATTGTGTTCTGCTCTCATACCAGCGTACTTCTTATTCATTGCTGGGGTCATGCAGGAAAAGATTGATGGCTTTTGTTTCTTTTGTTTCACACCAAAGATAAATGACCGCAAAGGAACCCGGTTCCTACTATTCTCTGTGTGTCTCAGCAGAAGATTTGATTGCTTCCTTGATCCAGCAAGCCCAAATTCCTCATTCAACTTTACCAAAGTCCTCTCGAGTTCAAGTTGTAGTGTAGTCACATGATCCAAACCTGCTTGTAATTCATCTGCAACCCTGTTATTCTCTTGTTTCATGTTCAATACCTCACCTTGGAACTTTGCAGCTTGATAGCTTGTAAACTTGAACTCGTCTTCTTCTGCACTTTCCTTCAAAGCTGTTGTTATTTCTTCTTGAATGTTGCACAAAGATGAAAATCTGCATTGTAGTTCATCTTTGAGTACTGCACTTTGCTCCATCCACAAAATTAGTTCAGTCTGTATTTCTCTCATGTGTTTGTAGATTGGCCGTGCATCTGATTTCAGAGAATATCTTGCTGAACTTGCCTCTAGCTTCTTTCCTTTCTCCTCAAGCTTCAATATCTCGGCTTGTAAATCATGGATTTCAGTCTCGAATTTCCGTATCTGATGGAATGAAGTGCTGAATTTTAACCAGAAATCCAAGTTCTCCTCCAGCAGTTCGTCAATGTTCATTCGGAGTTTTTCTTCAATTGCTGACATAGTTTCAGGAGGTTGGTCAAGCAGAGTCAACTTGAAGTTGTCTTTCTCTCTTACCTGAGTTGTTAAGGTTTCAGTTCCTGCTTTAGGTTCAAAACTTAGGTCATCCAACAAATTAGCCTTCTGCAGGAAGTCTGAGGCTTTGGAGTCTCCTGAATCCTTATTTTCATCCAAACATTTCAGCAGAAGGTTTACTTTCTGACGTAATGATTTAATCTCTTCATCCTTCATTGCATTAGAGCTCTTTAATTCCTTTAGCTGCATCGACGTGTCAAAACTGTTGTCTTGTGATTTCTTCTCCACTTCACTAAGCTTTTTCTTCATATCCTTGTAACTGCGGAGAGTTGTGGTGTACTCTGTTAGAAGCATTTTTTCTCTTTCTTCCAAGCCATTCAAGAACATTTTCTTCCAGTCTGGTTCATCCTCTTGGCCTTTTTCCTGTTCCTTTGGTTTAACAGTAAGAAGATTATCCAGAGTCTGTGATGAGATCTGTTTATCATCTTTGTGCTGCGATATCAAGTCCTGACCTTTCACTGATAGATTAACCCCAGATTGATACACATCTTCATCTTCAGCAGAAGTGCTAAGAGCATTGTCAGCTTTTGCAGAACCCTCATTAGGTTTCAATGGATCATCTTTGTGCTGCGATATCAAGTCCTGACCTTTCACTGATAGATTATCAGGGTCATTATTTGCCCGGGATTGATATACATCTTCATTTTCAGCAGAAGTACTGAGAGCATTGTCAGATTTTGCAGAACCCTCAGTAGGATTCAATGGATCCTCTTGTTCTATCAACCCATTTTGCAATCTTATTTCAACTGGAGATCCCTCCTCTGTTTGTAATGGACCTGCAATATTGAGCTCTTCATCTGGCTTCAAATCCTGCAGTTTCTTGGAACCATCATGAGGATTCAGTGCTTCTATTAGTGCTTCAGACTCTTTCTGCAATTCGACTTCACTTAGAAATTCCTTTTCCTTTTGTGATGGACCTGTCAACTCAAGCTCCTCATCAGGCTTCACGCTTTGCAATTTCTCAGTAAGGTGATTGAGATTTAAACGTGCTTCAGTGAAATGTGTCTGGAGATTGTTATTCTGGTTTTCAAAACTATGGTCTAGGTCCTGAACTGTGTGAAGCTTTTCTTCCATATCCTTCAGCTTGTAGCTCAAATTGTTTGAACCATCAATAAGCATTGCCTTATCATCTTCCAAAGTTCGAATTTGTGCTTGAAGCTCATCAGTTTCTGTTCTTAATCTCTTTACAAGAACAGTCTGTGATGAAACCGCAGTTTCTAAGGTAACCACTTTATTCACAAGCGCATCTATCTTCTCTGCCATCTCTGTCACAGTGAGAGATGCATTGGACCCAACCTCAAAGTGTCCCTTGATCTTCTCTCGTATCACCTCCAATTCTTTTCTCTCTTGTGTCACACTGCCGACTTCTTGGTCTAAGCTTGTTAACTCTTCAATTTTCATAGACTTATCTCTGGCATGTGGCTTTTGCTGACTAGTCTGATCACCATGAAACGCACCTTTGAGACTCTCAAACTTCTCCCTGGCATCCTTTATCCTTTGGGACTCAACTCTTGCTTCCTTAGTGGATTTCTCCTGTTTCTCCTGCAACTGAGCCAATGTCTCTATGCATGATTTTAAAGCTGCTTCTGCCATCAATTTCCGAGCCTCATCATCTTCGATAACCATGCCCTCACCGAATTCATCTTGCAAACTGAAAACTCTCTCTTGCATTTCCTTAATCTGATTCTCAATTTCCCAGTATTTTGCTAGCCCATTCTCATAAGAGCTCTTTACAAACTCTTTCTCCGTTTGTAGAGTCAGAATTTGTTTCTGAATTTTGTCGATCTCTTGAAGTGCCTCGGCTTTGTTCAAACCAGATTTAGCAACCGTAGTAGTAGTAGCAGCAGCTGCAGTTTTGAATGTCTTCCTATGTTGCAATTTCTTTGTAGCTGACGTAACGATGCTCTTTAAATCTTTGGTTGGAACCTTTGGAACAACTGGAATATTTGATTTTGGAACCTCTGGAGTCTTTTTTTGGAATCTTGGTGTGGTATCTTCTTCTTCTTCATCCATTGCAAACTCAACCTGTTCTGGAAAAACAGAAGCAATGGTGGTGTTGGCATTTTGTAGCTCTGTTGATATGTGGTCGTACCTTTCAGCTAGAGCTCTATAAGCTCGATATGATTCTTCCACAAAGTGTATGATTTCTGGCCTCTTTTTGTAGTACATTTCTGCTCTCTTGGCAAAGGAATCTCCATCCTCTTCGATGAGTTTAAGCACGATTTGCACCTTTTCCCCCATATCTGCAATTCCATAAAATTTATTAGCTCATCAGGCACACAAACTATTTTGATTCTGTGAATGTCAGAACATTTTGTTGGCAGATGAAGGTATTTCAATTTCTACATCGATTTCAGCTTTCATTGTAGTGGAAACAATATTCTTCCAATTCATTTATAACATTAAAGGTTTTAAACAAAAAAAAAAAAAAAGAAATTCAGTTTGTCTATTTTAAGGATAAGAAGTCACATCTAAGTAGTATCAATGTAGTAGCTATGTAAAACCCTCAGCACGTTTGTTTGAATTTCATAAACTTTATACTCCAATAAACAACAGGAACAACAATGGTAGGATGCAGAGTGATCAAATGTTGTACAAAGGAATATAGGGAGCGGATTCAGATTTCAGATTGATCCAAAGGTTGGAGATCTGGATTGCATCAGAGCCAAGGCATGTAAATGTTCAATCCAAATCTTATGAATAGAGACTTTAATTTACAGCAAACCTTAATTAATTTCCAGACCCTTCTTTTGTTGGTATATGACAAGCTTACATATGTATCCGGTAGATCATGAACACAAGATCTAACCCTCCACCTTACTCTTACAAGCGAAGAAGGTGCCATTTCACATAGAGGTCATCAGTGGCAATTAAATTCCAGAGCAATAAAATGAACACCATATATCTAACATAAACACCTAAACACTTTTTTTGAGATGATTCCCAGAAAAGAACCTTGATCGAATTATGAATATGGCAGTAACATGGGAATCCAGATTCAATGTGTCAGTAATCAAAAACCCATGTCACTGCAGATAACCTTTTTCCCAATGCATTATACAAGAATTCAATTCTCAAACTACAATGCCACCTCAAACCAAAAAAAAAAGAATTCTTTCTAAGGAACACTACATAATTTTGAAGGGAAAAAAAAAAAAAAAAAAAAGTTACCTTGAAGGTTTTGCTCCAGCCATTTTGATTGCTTAGTCCTGATATGGCTTGCCCACCACCATGAATATGCATTGCTTGCAGCTCTCTGTAACATTTTTCTTTTTCTGGATTTTCTTCTTCTTCGTCTTCTTCTCTCTCTTTGTATATTTGTGTATCTCTCTATGCAAGAATAGAACACATGAAACCAAATAGAGATGAAAAAAAAAAAAAATAGAAGAAAAGAAAGGTTTAGAATTATAAAAACAGAGAGAAAAGGAAAAATATATGATGGAAGGGAATATGTCAACAGAACACAACACAGCTTTGTGTGTTTTCAAGTTTTTAGTAGTTTAAAAGTTATGGGATCACGGAGGGGAGCAAACTTCGCTCGCTTTTATTGTTAACTCTGTTTCAAACCAAAATTAAAAATTTGCCCAAAAGGCCCCAAGCCTCACCCAATCACTCACTCACACGTAGCATGTCATGGTTGGCACTGACACAATTACAATGAAGGGCAGGGGTACCTTTCTTTTCTTTTCGTTTTTCTCTTTATGCTTTTTTAAGCTAACTTTACTTCTTTTTATTTTGTGTTAAATTTCCGTGCAAAAGTTGCTCAAGTAACCTATCAATATCATCATTTCACACCGGCCACAGATCTTAAATTCTTAATATTATGTCCATAATTCCATAAATTTTTTTTTTTAAAAAAATGAATTAAAAATTATGCCCACATGACATCCTAGAGTTACCTGTGTTGCTAGTTGCTACCTTTATGATATACGAAATTATTTTATGTAATATAATTTTTTTTGTTTAAAATTTGATAATTATTATATATAGAATGATTTAAATATAGAATAGGAATCTAAATTTAATTAATATATCTAAATAAAAATAATGACCTTCAAAATTGTGAGTCAAATTGCTTCGATTTTATATAGATTAGAAATGCTAGATACCTTGCTCTAAAAAAGAAGAAGAGATGATAGTCACAAACTTTTTCAAAGCATATAATTTTGCAACAGGTAAGTCAGTCATTTTTTGTGCAAATTCTTCCACCCTTTTTTTTTTTGATCGGGAGGACCCTATTTGATTTCTGTACAATTGGAGGAATACATTTCTCTGTTTTGATTTTTTTTTTTTTCCTTCTTCTAAAATAGAATCCAAAATCTCTATCTATAAGGGAGTTCATCTATAAGGGAATTTCTCTTTTTCAGCTGGACTTTTATGTAGTTTAAAAATACTCTCATTAATGAAGGGTAGTTTCATTTAGAAATAAGGTCATAAATGTCAAATAACAAATTTAATTTTGAATTCAAAAAGAGAATTCCTAAAATTTAGGATTTTTTCCCTTCACATTAAAAAAAAATTATAATTACTGATTATTTCTATATATTAAGAAGATTCAGAAAGTTAGTTATGACTTTAAAAATGTCTAAAATACCCCTAATCTAATTAAATAATCTTTGTTCTTCAAAAATAAAAAATAGGGTTAAAATTGTAATTCAACAAAATTAAAAAAAAAAAAAAACTACCAGTAAAACTTTTTTCCTAAAAATTAGCACACTTTCTATCAAAACATATATCAAGTATATTTGATACATTTTTTTTCCTTAAAAACTAGCACACGATAAACCAAGCAATTTACTTAATTTCAAATCTTAAATTTTAGTTTTATAAAATTCCTTTATTATGTAACCTCACTAACAATAGATAAATTCAAATTGAAAAATTATATTACATTCAAAATAAAAAAGAGCCTCATCGCATGTGCAGAGCATGTATGATGAGGCTATTTTTTTTTATTTGTTTGAAAAATAAAAAAAAATTCTAAATTATAATATATGTAAATTATTAACTTTTATAAAAAAAAATAAAAAAATAAAGGAGTACAGAGGCTAGTATCACTAGATGAAGATACCATTGGTGAGATTGACTCTTTTAATCGATAAAGGTTATCAAAACCAAGGTTCTATCCTAATGCTTGCTCGGTGCTCTTTGAGCCTTCATGTCATTAGTAGGGACCTTGTTCTAAGCATATCGTTGAGTGATTATTGATTAGAGATAGCTACCAGCAGACAAGGGAAGTAATTGCTTTGAGAATCCTACGTGAACGTGATGTTATCCACTTCAACTTCAATTGCACTCTTTCGAGGACCCAAATACGAGAAAGGGAACAAAATTTCTAAATTGAAATGTTAGGGTCTGGTTAATGTGTAGCCTTAGTCATCTATTTTTAGAAATATTTTATGAAAATTTGAAAAAGTTGTAAATTTTTTTCAATTCTCCATAAAACTTTTTCTAAAAATGGTATTCTGTTGTGTGTCCTTAAGGCACACATTGGTAAAATCTTATTAAAAAGTATGACTATTTTTGTTGTAACTGAAATTTGAACCACTTCAATTTTTGATGTCTGTTCTATGGTGATGGCTCTTTATTATCAGGTAAAAATATCAATTTATTTTTAGTATAGATTACAATTAAACCACAAATCTCTTGCTTAATGTTAAAAATTTTTACCAATTAAGTTAACTTAAACACCAGTTTGCTGCATTTTTTGACGTTAGGAAATGGATTACAAGAAATGCAAAGGATGGTCCTACATAATGAGAATAGACAGCATCATTATTTTATCCGATAAATCATGGAGTAGAAAAATGTTACTTATTTTCGACACTGCATATTATCAATCAATATCTGGGTTCTGAAGATTATCATCTCTGATCCTCACCCAGACTTTGGAATGTTCTAAATAATTGAGATAATAGCTCAACAACCAAATCAAAAAAAGAGAGAGATCCGTATTTAAATTTCTTAACCACACGCATATCACAACCGTGAATATATTAGTAGATGTCACGTCCTTGAGATATAAAAAATGAATTAATGATAATAATGACATTGCAATCATCAACTTGCTACCTAATAAGAATAATTTTGTAGACAAGATTAACGTGTCAAAACCAATGGTACCGATTAGTTTGATTACAGCAAGGGGGGAGGCAGCATCTCGAAGCTGACGACCATAAAGGCTGACGATCCTAGAGTTGACGACCCTAAAAAAGCTGACGATCCTGAAGCTGACGACCTCGACTTACAAGCCGAGGACTCTAGAAACAAACGAAGCATCAGATTGACGGGATAAGCTGAAGAGGTCAGTTGAAACTCCTGTCTGCAACGTTACTTGACCTCCAAGCATGCGTAAGTAAGGAGAATTCTTGTGTTACATGGTTAACCTTAAGAAGACTCCTATAAGGAAAAGAATTAAAGGAGATACGCAAAATCCACCAGTTAGTCTCCTAGAAGGAAAGAACTTCTTGACCAAGGCATAAATTTCGGCCCTATACTACTATAAATACCCCAAGACTCTCATAAGACAAGGTACGCACTTATCCCAGTTCTGGCATTCTAGAGTTGTGAACAAGAGATTTATCTAACTTGACCGTCAAAGGGTATTTGACCGATACCACACTGGTACTCCTTTTAAGGTCTTTAGCTTTTGTGTTGTGCAAGAACTTTATCCGGAGCACGTGAGGACCGTGTGGCTTATTGACGATTTTCAGCATCATTAGTTGGCGCCGTCTGTGGGAAACGTTTAGTGACTTATCGTACTATCGCTTTCTGGACAAAAAGTTGCATGGTACTTACCCGCTCGATGGCAACCACCAACAACGTTCAAGGGGACGAACTGCGTACAATGGCGCTCGAAAGGCAAGTTCAAACCTTGGCTGTCACTGTGGAACGCCTCACCAAACAAAATCAGGGTCTGGAAGAACAACTATGCCAGAAGAATGCGGGAGCCAACACCCAAGAGGAAGACCAAGAGGGAACTAGCGCGGAGAGAAGAAACCAAGAAAGGCCAGAAGGTAGCAACGCTCCAAGCAGGCTGGAACAATAGGTCACAAATCGACCGTCTGTTCTCAAATAGCCGCCGAGATGCAGATGATGAAGGAGCAGATGGACTACATGATGAACGCCCTCAAAGGGTGGGTATCCAGCGACCTTGATGTCCTGGTTCAGTGAACTGACTCGCCATTCACAGCTTCCGTCAGTACATTCCCCCTTCCACAAAAATTTCGCATGCCGCAAGTAGACCCTTAGATCATTTAGAGTCCTTCAAGACCCTAATGCACCTTCAGAGAGTGCCAGATACGATCATGTGCAGAGCCTTCCCCACAACAGTGAAGGGACCCGCAAGGATCTGGTTCAGTAGGTTGACACCCAACTCCATTGGTACCTTCAAGGAGTTAAGCACCCAATTCGCCTCGCATTTCATTAGAGGGCACAGGTACAAGAAGTCCACTGCGTGCCTAATGAACATCAAGCAGTGAGAAGACGAGACACTGATGTCTTACATAGCTCGTTTTAACAGGGAGGCTCTCTCGATTAACGAAGCAAACGACAAAATACTCGTAGTAGCATTTATCAATGGGCTACGGAAGGGTAAGTTCTTATTTTCCCTATATAAGAATGACCCGAAGACCATGTCAGATGTGCTTTATAGGGCAACCAAGTACATGAACGCGGAAGATGCACTGTTGGCTTGGGAAGAGAAGCCCAAAAAAAGGGAAAGGCAGGAAGACGCGCGATCGGATAAAGGGTGAAAAAAGGCTAGAACAGAAGAACGAAGGGATGATCGACGCCCTAGACCATCCGTTGGGAGATTCACGAGCTTCACCCTGTTGACCGCCCTTATCGACCAAGTACTGATGCAGATTAAAGATGAAGGAGCTTGACTTTTTCCGGCAAGCTAAAGGGAGATCCCAACAAAAGGTCGAGGGACAAATATTCCCGCTTTCATCGAGATCACGGCCACGACACAGCTGATTGTTATGACTTAAAGCAGTAAATAGAAGCTCTTATTAGACAAGGAAGGCTGCAGAAGTTTGTCAACAAGTAGAAAACAGACCCGCCGCAAGATCAGGCTCCCCGACGGGAGAACGAGCGCCCCAGGCAGCCCCTAGGAGATATAACGATGATTGTGGGGGGCATCGCGACTGCTGGGTCAACAAGGAAAGCCCGGAAGACATACCTCAAAATGGTTTAGAACATCCAGCTGACAGGTTCCGCACCCAAAATGATGCGGGTTGACAATCCCTTCATTGAATTTTCAGAAGAAGATGCATGATGTCTTCATCACCCCCATGATGACGCGTTCGTTGTCACCATACAGGCAGGAGACTACAACCTACACTGAGTTCTCGTCGACAACGGCAGCTCAGCAGACATCCTCTACTATCCCGCATTCCAACAGATGAGGATTGATAGGGAGCGGCTAGTTCCGACTAACGCCCCGCTCGTCAGCTTTGGAGGAGCGAGGGTATTCCCTCTTAGCATCGTCACTTTGGCTGTAACCATAAGAGACTACCCTCAGCAGATCACCAAGAATGTAGCATTCCTCGTAGTCGATTGCTTATCAGCCTACAACGCCATCATAGGACGCCCAACCCTCAACTCATGGAAGGCTGTAACCTCAACCTACCATTTGATGATAAAATTTCCTACTGATTATGGAGTAGGGGAATTGAGAGGAGATCAGGTGGTCGCACGTGAATGTTACGTAGCTATGTTAGAGATGGATAACCACCTCCAGGCCATGAGCATAGAAAAACGTTGGGTAGTAACGAAGCCCAAAGAAAGACTCAAAGACGTACCTCTTGACAACTCACGACCGAAGCGGACAACTAAGATTGGCACCCTCGCAAATCCGACGATATGTCAAGCGCTCGCAACCTTCCTTAAAGAAAATCAGGACGTGTTCGCTTGGAGCCATGAAGACGTGCCAGGAATTGACTCGTCGGTCATGGTGCACAGGTTGAATATGTCGCCATCCTTTCCGCCCGTTCGCCAGAAGAAAAGAGTCTTCACCCAAGAAAGGGGATTGGGTGGTGGCAAAAGAAGTTCGCAAGTTACAAGAAGCAGGATTTATCAGGGAGGTCTACTACCCTGATTGGTTGGCAAACATCGTGATGGTCAAAAAGAGCAACAGAAAATGGAGGATGTGCCCTAAAGATAGCTATCCTCTCCCACGGGTTGACCTCTTGGTGGACTCTACAGCTCAACACCAGCTATTGAGTTTCATGGACTTGTTTTCCTGATACAACCAAATCCAAATGGACGAAGCTAATCAAGAGAAGACTTCGTACGTAACGAGCCAGGGCCTTTTTTGTTACAAAACCATGACCTTCGGCTTAAAAAATGCGAGTGCAACATATCAAAGACTTATGAACAAAATGTTTAAACAACAGATCAAGAAAAACGTCCAAGTATACGTCGATGACATGCTAGTAAAAATCCGAAGGGAAGAAGATCACTTAGGGGATCTTAAGGAAACCTTTGATACTCTCCGCTCCTACAACATGAAGCTTAATCCAGGCAAGTGTGCCTTCGGAGTGACAGCGGGAAAATTCTTAGGATACATGGTATCCCAAAGAGGTGTTGAAGCCAACTTGGATAAGATCTGAGCTATAATGGAAATGACGCCTCCTAAACATATGAGGGAAGTGCAAAGCCTTAATGGCAAGGTCACCGCACTTAACAGATTTGTATCTAGGGCAACGGATAAATGTCTACCGTTCTTTCGCACGCTGAAAAAGTCCTTTGAGTGGACAGCCGAGTGTCAATAAGCGTTCGAGGACCTGAAGGCCTACCTATCTTCACCACCGCTATTAACCCCCTCCCAACCAGGAGAAGAGCTGCTCCTCTATTTGGCTATTTCTTTGGCTGCCGTTAGTGCGGCCTTAGTTAGGGAAGACAACAAGGTGCAAAGGCCCGTATACTATGCTAGCCAAGCACTTCATGGCGTAGAAGGAAGATACCCACCGATAGAAAAGCTAGCCTTCGCTCTAGTCACGGCAGCCTACATGCTCAAGCCGTACTTCCAAGCCCATACAGTGGTTGTACTGACTAACAAGCCCTTACGACGAGCGATGAGCAGCCCAGAAGCCGCAGGACGCATGGAATTATAGGCAATAGAGTTAAGCGAGTTTGACATAAAATATCGCCCACGCACCGCCATTAAGGGACAAGTGCTCGCTGACTTCATTGTGGAGTTCACCAACGAAGAGGGCCAGGGGGTAGAGAATCCTCAATGGAGTGTGTTCACTGACAGATCGTTAAACAAAAAGGCTGGTGGAGCAGGGGTTGTACTTCAGTCTCTGGAGGGCGACAAGATCGAATGCATGGTTCGACTTGATTTTCCTACGACTAACAACGAAGCAGAATATGAAGCCCTCATAGCAGGTTTAGATCTAGCCAAAGCCGTAGGAGCCGTAGACATAGTGATTCATTATGAATCTCAAGTCGTCACTAATCAGGTAAATGGTGACTACGAATGTAAGGGAGAAAGGATGAAAATGTACTTGGAGCAAGCAAGAAGGAGGGTAAACAAGTTGCAGGAAAAAGTCGTTCAAATTCTAAGAGGAGAAAATGAACAAGCCGACTGCCTTGCTAAAGCCGCATCGGCGGAATACATGACCACCCCCAGCAAGGTACTATCCTTTATTCAACTCGCATCACTGATAGCCGTCATTAGTGTGCAGGAGGTAAGATCCGAGAGTAATTGGACCACCCCTTTAGTTTCTTATCTAAAAGACGGCATCCTGCCTGAAGAAAAGGAAGATGCACGGAAGTTGAAGGTCTAGGCAGCTCGATTTGTCTTGATAAGGGACGTCTTGTACAAAAGGAGTTTCTCCCGACCATACCTAAAATGCTTAGGACCCGAAGAAGCAGATTTTGTCATGAAAGAAGTGCACGAAAAGATCTGTGGCAATCATTCAGGGTCACGGTCATTGGTCCATAACTTAGTTCGAGCTGGATATTACTAGCCGACCATGCAGAAGGACGCCCAGACGTATGTCAAAACCTACAACAAGTGCAATGGTTCAACAACATTAGCAAGCAATCGACAGAAGAACTGACCCCAATAACAGCTCTGTGGCCTTTCGCCCAATGGGGACTGGACATCATGGGCCCATTCTCACTAGCAGCAAGGCAGCTGAAGTTCCTAATAGTCGGCATCGAATACTTTACCAAATGGATAGAAGCTGAAGCCTTGGCCACAATCATTGAGAAAAAAGTACGGAATTTTGTTTGGAGAAACATCATTTGCAAATAAGGAATTCCAAGGGTTTTGATCTCGGACAATGGTAAGCAATTCAACAATGACTTCTTCCGAGAATTCTACTCACAGCTAGGAATCAAGAACTACTACTCCTCGCCTGCCTATCCCCAAGCCAACGGACAAGTTGAAGTCACAAACCGGTCCTTGCTTTGGCTAATCAAGACTCAGATCAAAAGAGCAAAAGGTATATGGCCAGAAGAACTACCCAGCGTGCTATGGGCATACAGGACGACAGCTAGGACTCCTACAGGAGAAACTCCGTTTCGGCTAACATACGAGAGCGAAGCAGTCATCCCAGCAGAAATAGGGCTCACAAGCTACAAGGTGGACAATCACGACGAGAAAAGGAATGACGAAGCCATGCATCTACAGTTTGATCTATCTGAGGAGGTTAGGATGACGGTTGAACAAAGGCTCGCTCAATACCAAAACCTCATGGCCAAACATTACAACTTTCGAGTCAAACACCGAGACTTCAAAGTTAGAAACCTCGACTTGAAGAAAGTGATGGGTGCCACTGGAAACCCCATACAAGGAAAGCTCGGCCTAAACTAAGAAGGGCCCTACAAAATAACATCATGGCTAAGGAAGGGCACCTACCATTTAGAGACGCTGGACGGGCAGAAGCTACGCCATCCGTGGAATGCCGAGCATCTCAAAAAGTACTACCAGTAGAAGATAGCATGAAGAACATTACTCCTCATTTCCAGTTTATTTCTTTTAATCATTTGTCTTTGTTTATTTTTGCCTACAAAATATTTTAAAGCCCAAAGGGATGAGGTTTATTTTTTTTAGGAACAGTTTACTACTTATGCATGCATGATAATAAGAGGAGTTTATTAAAAAACAACTGAAAAATTTGTTGTGAAGACGGATCTACTGTCAAGTGGACGACTATATTACTTAGTCCACAAAGTGGACAAGTCTACTACTAAGTCCATAAAGTGGACAACCTTATTACTTAGTCCACAAAGTGGACGAGTCTATTAAAAAGTCCACAAAGTGGACGACTTTATTACTTAGTCCACAAAGTGGACGAGTCTACTACTAAATCCACAAAGTGGACGACCTTATTACTTTGTCCACAAAGTGGACAAGTCTATTACCAAGTCCACAAAGTGGACAACCTTGTTACTTATTCCACAAAGTGGATGAGTCTACTACTAAGTCCACAAAGTGGACGACCTTATTACTTAGTCCACAAAGTGGACGAGTCTACAACTAAGTCCACAAAGTGGACAAGTCTACTACTAAAGTCCACTATATGGACGAATTTAACACCACTAACAAAGTGAGTGAGTTTGCTAAAACCACAAAGTTGATGGGTTCAGTAAGTGGACGAATCCTTTACAAAGCCTGCCAAAAAAAAAAAAAAATACAAAACCGTAAAGAGGATGGGTACTCAACTATACAAAAGCTGACGCCATAAAAACATATCAAAATATAAAGCAACACATTGGGAGTAATGAATATAGATACTACAAAATAAAATTATGTTTTTACAAAGGCCCAAAACAACGAGCGTCAAGTATTAAAATTCATTTCAATAGACGGAAGGAAAAGGCTCGAGTTCATAAAGCTGGAGGGGTGGTTGACGGAGCTAAAGTAACAATTGGTGTAAAGGCATCTTCATCATTAGGATCTTCTACACGGAGATTCGTTGACGGAGCTAAGGTGACGGACTTGTCTACTGCAGGTTGAGCAAGGACGAAGCTGCCATCCCTTTAGTCCACCTTAAGCTGGGTAGTCTCGTCAGTTTCCTCGAAAATAGAACCACCCACTGGAGTTGACGGTACGGGCTCATCCATATTGATCTTGGACAAATCCAAGTCGGGGTAAGCAAATTTGACCTGCTTCAGACAATCCTCGAATCCGTCAGCGTAGTAAATGGCATAGGCATCTATGAAAGATTGAGAGTCCTTAAACTCCATCACAGTGTCACCCTTAGTTGTTTCCACTTGACTTAAGAGACCATTTAACTCCTTTTCTACCGTCAGCTTAGCTTCTTCTTTCAAATTTCTGCTGAGGACTTTCCTCCTCCAATTTTTCCTTCAGCTCCTTCACCTCTTTACCAAGAATTTTGCTAGCTTCCTTATATTGCTGCTTCCCATCTATCAGGTTCTTGATATTCGTATTCAGACGAGTAACCACCCCCTCCTTAGCAACGCACCTATCTTGCAAGGTCTTCATTCGAACCATGGCCTACAAGACACAAAAATGGCATCAGTTCACTAAAAATTTGTCTAAATGTCAAAACATGAGGAAGGAAGTATACCCGAGCAAGATCAAACAACCCTGACAACCCTATTTCATTTGTCGCCTGCTCATTACATAGATCTATCTCCTTGTCTTTCAAAATGGATTCTGCCTCCTCTACAGCATAATCCTTATGAGTAAGAAGGCGACGAACGAGATCATGGCTAACGGTGCCGGATGCTGTCATCAGGCCTTTGCCTGCCCCATGGGAGGATTTTGGAGGCGATTGCTTTTTAAGGGGTTTACCCCCAGAGGTAATGGCCACCTTTTTCCCAGAACGGGCTTCCTTCTCGTCAGCTTTTCTCTTAGTCCCTGTCGTCCCGATGGCCTTAGAGGCTGACGAAGGTGTCAATTCCCCTTTTCCTTTCTTCTCCTCCTCCTTTTTGGTAGTAGTAGCAGCAGCACGAACTCTTAGTTTAGCTGCCTCCATTTCTATAAGAGACAGAAAATGAAGTTCTTAAAAAAAAAAAAAAAAAAAAAAAGATGCAAGAGAGATTACGAAAAATTGAGAAATACCTACGACGACAGGAACAAGCATTTAGTTTGCAAGCCTCTGGCGTCGGCTCCGGACCACCACAGTATCAGTGTAAGGCGTCAAGTGTGATCAGGTCTCGACACTTACGATCGTCCAACGAGATGGCCGTCACCCGACGAATGAAATCCTCTTGCTCCGCGGTAATACGTGGACGAACGTTTGCTGAAAAGAAAAACAAACGAAGTTAGAAATCAAAAAGAATAATGAGTCGAGTAAAGAAACAGACGGGATCAACCTGAGTCCCTGACATATGCCCAAATATTTTCAAAACCATGAGGCATCGACTTCCACTCATTCTGACGGCATACCCAATTCGTTCCCTTTACAAAAAAATATCTGCCCTTCCACTTCCTATTCGAGTCGGGCATATCAGACACCAACTTTAATTCCTTCTTCCTTACCGCAAAATGATATATCCCTTGGGACGAGGAGATGTGCTAGGGACGATAGCACCAGAAGAATTTGTTTAAGGTTAACTGACGGTTCCCACCACTTAGACGACCCCATAATATCTTGGCACCAATGAATGTCCGCCAAGCATTGGGAGCAATCTGACTGACAGATATTCCTAAAAAATTAGCCAGCTGACGATGCAACGCCGTCAGTGGCAACCTCAATCTTGCTGCGAACATGGCATCATATATGCCAACATCCGCGGTCTGCGCTAAATAACATCTTTCACCCTCCTTAGGTAGACGGATTGGGATGTTGTTTGGAATTTGATAGCGGGCGCATAGGCTGTTAAAGATATTGACCGAAATTGACGGCAAAAATTCATTGATGGTCCAGTTTGGGGGTAAAATAAAGGGACGATTGTCCTCGGGGGCTCTTGAGGTGCTCTCTAAAATTTCCTCGTTACCCTCATGTTTTCTGTCTTCTTCACCAGACTTGTTGCCACCGCTCACCTCACCTTCCTCACAACTCTTTACTTCCTTGTCAGAAGAATGGGCTGACGTTTCCCTTTCTGATGACCAGGAGAAGCCCCTCCTCAGGCTCATGACCTAATGGAAAAACCTCATTGTAACCCACTCCCTCGTGGATCGACAATTGTTCACTCGTCGCTTCTTTAGACATCTGACTACCTACAAGCGACGGATTCATTCTAAGAACCTAAGATGATGACCTCACTATAGAGACTACAAGGTAGAGAGATGAAATTAAAAAGGAAGAAGAGCTTACCGATGGATAATTTTTGAAGTGACGATCTTGCAAAGTTAATAGCAACAAGGGTGACAAGTATGACAGGTAGATGAACAGGAGTTTGAGAAGTGACGATCTCTCTCTCAAAATCAACAAATGCTGAAAGTTCAAAATGAGAGAAGGGAGGAGATATATATAGGCAAAAAGGGCACGGGAGACGAAGCGACACGCTTGTCCAGAATCATGGCCAATCAGCTCAGACCACATGTCCATGAATTTAATAGGGGCAGCTTGTGTTGCCACGATTTTCTTGACAATATGTACTCCATAACCCGTCAGGAAAGGCTAACGAGGCTATGGAGTAGGGGGTAGCTGATAAGGATAATTTTGTAGACAAGATTAAAGTGTCGAAACCAATGATACCGATTAGTTTGATTACAGCAAGGGGGGAGGCTGCATCTCAAAGCTGACGACCATAAGGGCTGATGATCCTAGAGCTGACGACCCTAAAAAAACTGACGATCCTGGAGCTGACGACCTCGACTTACAAGCCGACGACTCTAGAAACAAACGAAGCATCAGACTGACGGGATAAGCTGAAGAGGTCAGTTGAAACTCCCGTCTGCAGCGTTACTTGACCTCCAAGCATGCGTAAGTAAGGAGAATTCTTGCGTTACATGCTTAACCTTAAGAAGACTCCTATAAGGAAAAGAATTCAATGAGATACGCAAAATCCACGAGTTAGTCTCCTAGAAAGAAAGAACTTCTTGACCAAGACATAAATTTCAGCCCTACACTACTATAAATACCCCAAGACTCTCACAAGGCAAAGTACGCACTTATCCCAGCTCTGGCATTCTAGAGTTGTGAACAAGAGATTTCTCTAACTTGACCATCGGAGAGTATTTGGCCGGTATCACACCGGTACTCCTCTTAAGGTTTTCAGCTTTTGTGTTGTGCAGGTACTTCATCGAGAGCACGTGAGGATCGTGTGGCTTACTGACGATTTTCGGCATCATCACTACCAATGAGAGGAGAGTTTTGAACACCTTGCGGAATGGTTAAATTACATGGATGAGAAGCATGGGGCATTGATAAAAGACCATTTGGTTGCACTACATATGATTGTTCAAGTGGAGATACAAATACAGCTAGCTGTTTGCCGAAGGAAATGCATAAAGTAAAGAGTACTACAAAAAAAAAAAAAAAAACTGCGCACAGAGCATGGTATTAACCATTTGGGGACCAGAGCATGTACTATCACACATCCTACCCACTAAAATTAGTAACAAAGGACGCTATAGGAACCTTTGGTTTTATTTTTTGAAACAGGAAAGTACTTTGAGTGATTAATCACATTCAGCTTACAAACAGCATAAGCCACATATGATGCCTGAATGGACTCAAAGGACTTTATCAGTGCACAAATTAAACAGCAACCCACCGCACAAGTGGTCCAATGTACTTTTCTAGACTCAATAACAACTTTGCATCTAACTTTCAATTTTTGCTGGCCTCTACAATGGGAACATTGCGAAGTAGGAAAGAAACAGTCAGAGACACAGGAGGTTATGTCCACCAAGTCTTTGTGTGTGTGTGTGTGTTTGTGTGTGTGTGTAACACTCAAATGTATAGACTTTCCCTACCATTGGCAAGGGTCAGAGTTTTTTCTTTTTGGGCAGAGGATCAGACACATTAAAGTCTTTTTTTGAGTTTGTGTGAAAAAAGAAGATCAACATGAATGCAGGTCTTCAAAATTAAATCTTGAAAATTGCATTATAAGATAGAGCTAAATGGCAAAAGGGAGGGGGGAAAAGACCAAGCCAATCTCAAGGCTTTGTTTTTTTTTTTTTTTTTTTACGAGTCCTTCAAATTACTAACAAAAAAATGGTTCAAGTATGGAAACACAACAAATGTAGATCAGTAGATCATTCAAAGTACTAACAAAATAATACTAAGTGGCAGAGTGCAAAAAACCCCATCTTAGAAAAGAAAAAGAGGATGCAATGAGATATCAACAGGCTGGCGCTTGATCAAGTAAGAGTAGAATTATTTACAGTACTAGCGAGTTAAAGCATAAATATATTTCACATATTCACAAAAGCTTGATGGTCACCAGGTTTGGGAAATTCTTCATTGCCTATATTTACAAGAAAAGAAAATATCTCCATTATACTTCAAGTTTCTCCTAGTCCTTGAATCTCAGAGAATGCAGGTGCAACAAACCAATGGAAGATGAATAACAGAACATGAAATGTGCTGGAATGCATCTGTTGGAGCCTTTTTTCCAGTCCATGTGAGATAGTTATTCCATTCTCTTAACTGGATGATTTAGGGTCAAGTTCCATCGGTTATTAATCTGCACTTCTACACAATATACTGAGAGCTTAACAGGATCTTTCTGTTCTAATTATTGCTTCTTTTTCTTCTCTTCTCTTTTTGTAAACAAAATTTGGTACTGGAACAGGTCAGATTCTTCAAACGATCAAAGAATGAAGAATGCAAAAAGGGCCACTCTAAGAAGGACCAGCTATTGGTAGATATTGAAGTTCTGAGGAGAAGAAAGCCATTGTGCCATGCCGTTTGTGCCCTCTGCATAATCAATAAATTTGCAGTGATAAACTCAGCATAAATAACATGGGGCATTTATCAATGTAAATGCAATACATGTAGAACATTCAAATCTACGATTGAAGAAAAAAAAGAGGGGGATGAGAAAAAAAGGAATTGACATCAACAATTTGCAGAACATTTTTTTCAAGAATTAAAGCTATGTGTCTACTAGTTCATTAATCTGGGAGCTATGCAAGAGCCCAATTCAGTTAAATTGAGCTCAAACAACAACTGAAAATAAGAAGTATGACTGGTTTAGCCTTATTTAGGAATTACTATGACTTACTGGTGACAAAAGTTTGGCCGCTAATGAATGGCTGAACTCCAGGACTGGGAAGACAGCTTACACAAGGGACATGACAATTTGAAGTATAGCTAATCTCTATAACCCTATAAGGAGTTGCAAGATTGCATGAAGTAAATTTATTTATAAAATCTCCAATTCTGGTTAACAATTTAATAAATGTTGTTCTTCATTTCCCTCTCTTTTCTTCCTTTAATTTTTTCAGAATTCACAGGATCCCAGAGAAGCTGATCCTCTCTAATGCCCCTGGCCCCTTAGATGTGTGCACCAAGTGATGGAGGTCATCACGGTTAATAAATATCTGTAGAAAGAAGCTACTAGATATCTCCAGAGGTTGCTATAATTATCTAGTTTAGAGTCTAAAACAGCTCATTGCTCCTTGGACGGTACTACTCTACTGTTTTGATGCCATTAAAACTAAGGTTCAAAATGAGTTGAAGTGTCTTATATAAAACAGAGGAGGGGTCCAATTTTAACCACTATTTAGAGTTCAAAAAAGCTAGTGCAGCATAGGAGCATAACAAGCACAACAAAATAAGAGAATGAAAAGTAGCAAATGTAAAACTATAGGCAAAAACAATAGCTCTTACCAGGAGAGAACTCATCTGCAAGGTTCTTGATAGCACTCAAAAGCTGGTTGTTTGCACCTTCCACCACTTTCTTGCAACCAGGTCTATAGCTCGGAACCAACACAGCTAAACCATCATTACTGTCAAAATCAGGTCCATGAGGCTCGAACCACCCAATGGACCAGTCTGGATCATCAGATTCTGACCCCGACAAACAAACACCATCAGATGGCACCAACTCAGCATCAAACTCCCTATCAATTATGCTCTCTTCCCTACTCTGCCATTTCCCCTTAACCTCAATTCTCCTCTCTTCCCTACTCAGCCATTTCCTCTTAACCTTCCTTTGGGAAGAGGCTATCTTGGTTGAAGGGAATTTCACAGTGTCAGGCTCCCACAAACCAAATCCCCACTCAAATGAAGAATTCACGGAAGACCCATTTGAGACAGGCTCTTTCTCATTCCCACCCCACAACCGCCAAGGGAAACCAGTAAAAGAGAAAGCCATAATTCGAACTCAGAATTCACAAGAAATCTTTAAAAATCAAAATTTTTGGATGAATCAACGAGTTCTGTTTTGAGGGAAAATGAAGAGGAATCCACAGACAATTGGGGAGCACAAGAGTTGGAACTTGGAAGTGGTTCCTGCCTGCTGCAGTAACCACTATATTAGGAATTGATCAAATCCATCAATACAAAATAGATCAAACAAATTAAGATATAATCAAATCCAATTCAATATCAAAAAACAAAATAATCCCATTAATCTCAATAATTCATTAAGAAAAGCCAGAGCTTGAAAAAGCTAATAGCACGATTAAATGGGTTCAAAAGTTTCCACCTTTTTTCTCCATATGTTACAACAATTACCACCAAAATTGAAGAGTCATCTTATAATTATGAAGACACAAAAAAAAAATAAAAAATTTCTAGTCCGATGAATTTAGTCAGGATCATGACCCTTCTTCTCCAATCAAGTCAGCAAAGACTTTCCATAAAGGGAAACCTCTAATATGAGACTCCTAGCTTAATCAACCCCCCCAAAAAATATCACAATGGACCAACCAAAATTACCTTTTTTCCAAGACAAATAAGTACTTCAACTAACCCAAAAAAACATGAAGCTCAATTCTTGGAAACTAGTAATTTTGTCTTCATTTACAAATCAAATTCTTTAATCCCACCATGAGATGATAACCAATTACTCAGTCTTCTTAACAATAATGATAACAAATCAGCTCAAAAAATCTAATTAGCCAAAGAAAGATAAAGAAGAAAGACTTCAAAAAAATCAACCTTGAGAACAAAACCGTGATTTCGAAGTGTCAAAATGGTCCCATGGTCCCTCATATCACTGTGAAAACACACAAAATCCAAAACCTCTCACCGGAAAAACCGAAACTTTTGGGTATATCAAGACCGTAAATACCACCGGAAAAAAACAGTAAAAACCAAAAGTTCTCCGGCAAGAATTAGAAATGAAAGATCGGTGAAATCACAGTGACAAAAAAGAAAAAGAAAAAAAAAGTGGGGTTTCTTCTCTCTCTCTCTCTCTCTCTCTCTCTCTCTCTACACTCTGTCTCTGCAAAGCTAACTGAAAGAGAGACTGAGCAAAGCTCGTCTTTACCGTACTTCACAAGACTTCTCGTTTTTTATGTATGTGAACATGTGTTTTGTTTTTGTTTTTTTTTTTTTTTTTTGTTTCTTCTTATCTTAGTATTATTATATTTATTTATTTATTATTTGTAGTTGTGGATATTTTGATTTAGGATCAAAGGTCATCGAAACGGGCGGTTCTGATTGTACGATGTGTGGGGATGGTCTTACTGTGCACCTTCAATCATTGAATAAAAGTTAAAGCCTGGACTTGGTGGAGTTTTCAACTTGAAATTATTAACAAAATCAACCAGCAAATATCCTGCGTTGATTTCATGACAAGTGGGGCATCACTACCCTCCAAATTTGCTTGTGTGGCTTTTTTCCACCTCCCAATCATTGCGTGTATTTGCGGTTCACCTCACTCACACGTGTGGGATATTATTAAGTTTTAGATGTACAACAAATAAAAGTATAACCTATGGTTTTTGCTTTTTTTTTTTCTTTTTTTCTTTTTTTTTTTTAATTTATAGCGGTCTAGCATCTTAGGGAAATACATAAATGAAAATGACACAGATAAAGTTTGGCCTTTTGAATTATTAATTTGGGGCAACAAAAACAGTAGAGTTATTATTATTAATGGCATATAAAACAAAAGTGTTGAATGATTGAATTCGATCCGGGCCTTTTTGCTTTGCTCCTCTAATGATAAAGGTTGCATAATAATGTTCTAGGAATTTGGTGTTATTTTAAACGTGGTTAAGTCCTATAGTCATATACGGTAAAAAATCAGTATTGCACTTTGTTAAAAGAAGAGAGGAAAGAGATTAACATAGAAAATTTATGTAATTTGAGTATAGGCCTACGTTCACCTCAAAGCGAACCGTTTTTTGGTTCTTTGATCTTGGCTGCTGTCCCTCTTGTTTTGCCTATGTTGCGCGGGGTAAAGTTAGTAGCTAGTTGTATTTTTTGGCTCTTCTTTGTTAATAAAGATTTTTCACTCATCAAAAAAAAAATTCATCATATGAAAATTAGGATTACAATAGTACTTAACTATTTATTACATAATTCTATCTAGTACAAATTCCTTAAATACGGCTATTTTGTCCCTTTGACTAGTGGCCTGTAATCAAATATAAGCCAACTCTAACATAGATATTAGGGGCATGATCTTTATGAGTGATTACTTAATAAGGAAAAAAAAAATCCTATTTCATAAAAGAGAAATGCTAAAATATAATAATATTTTTTCAATCTAAACCCATATGCTCTCTTCATTTATTATTTGTTTGAGAATTTTCTCATATAAATAAGCAATATTTTCCATTGAAAAATTGTCATCATAAGTAGATTTTGAAAGTTATTTTAGGATTTTTTGGGTGTGGTCAAAATCATGGGTTTTGTGATCAACAAGAGAAGTAAGACTACGTACAAAAGGAAATACTAATGGATGCTCTTAGGGCAATGGTTAATAATCAGTTTAAAGAAAGTTTTTAAGGGAAAAGAAAAAAAACAGCAATTAATATTTTGACAATTTTTTTCATTTCCTATAAAAATAGTATCAAAACTTTTCTAAAATAGATTATTAACCATTGCCCCAAAGACATTCGTTAGCATAACCCATATAAGAATAATGTGGCTAAAAGGTTATGTGAGAAATGGTCCTAATAGATTTGAATTATAATTAGCACATAGAGGTATCTAAAACTTGGAACTCCAACTTTTTAAATCATAGGAATTGGTAATACCACTGACAAATGCAATCAAGAGTTCCCATATCTTATTTTCATTGAACAATTAATGCATTCAACTTCTCATGAATATTGCAATTTGTTCAACTGAATCATTAATTAACGTACTTCCATCAACCATATTCATTTTTTAGGCTTAGAGTATTCTCATCAGCTGTTTAAAAAAAATGTTATTTTGACACATCAAACACCTACTTTATCATTTTACCACATCATTTTATAATATCTCATTTATCAGATATTTTATCCTTCAATTCTATACATTAAAATAATATTTGCTACATATTAAATAATATATTATCTCAAATCCCAACCAATATACAAACTAGGAATGGCAACGGGTTGGGTTCGGGCCGGGTTTTTTTATACCCGAATCCACCCCGCGGGCCTAAATCCATTACTCGAACCCGGCCCGCTTAATAAACGAATTTTTTATTCAGGGCCCAGATTCACCCGGCCGGGCCCCACTGGCCCCATTTAGCCCTACCAGAGCCCAATCAGCGGCCCAAATCACTGCCCAACCCAAAAAAAAAAAAGAATGAAGCCCAAATTCTTATAACCATTTTTTTTTTGTCTCACGTCTCCATTTAGGCACTGCATTTACAACAAACACATTATACACAATTTCTTCCACAATATATTACAGTGACACCAAAAAGTCTCAAAATTTCAAGTATTTAAAATACAATAACTAAAAGTAGCACAACCCATCTATTGAAGTCCATAGTTTGAGTAAAAAACACCAAACAAAAAAATTGAAACAAACATCTCATATTCTCGAAGACTCAGATTGAATACGATATTAAAAAAAAAAAAAAAAATTGAAGAGAAGTAGAAAACAGATCGGTGGTATGAGCTTGGGACGGCGGTGAGAGCTTGGGCCGGTGATGAGATTGAGAGTGAGTGAGAGCTTGGAACGGCGGTGAGAGGCTAAGAGCTTGGGCGGCGGTGCTTGAGAGTGAGTGAGAGTGTGAGACTGTGTGAGCTGAGATTGAGAGAAAGAGCAAAAACTACCTGATCGGAGGTGGCAAGGTGCACGTGATGGCCGAGTGGTCTTATATTTGGTGACAGAGATCAGAGGCTGGGGTCCTAGGGAGAGGAGAGTGATGTGAGGAGAGTGAGAGTAGCTGAGTGTGAGAGGAGAGTGATGTGAGAGACCTGTTGCGGCTGAGTGAAATTGGGATTAAGGGATTAGGGTTTTTTTTTTTTTTTTAACTTATATATATATATGTTGGGGGTATTTTGGTATTTTACCCCTAAACAGGTCGGGTCCGGGTCGAGTATGGATAAAACCCGGACCTAACCCGGACCCGCTTCAGTTTTTTTTTTTTTTTTTTTAATCCATATCCGACTCTATAATTTATTGAGCCGGGTAAAATCCGGCCCATTAGGGTTGGATCGGGCCGGGTATCCGCGAGTCGGATATAAATTGTCATCCCTAATACAAACACCCAACTCAGTGGTAGTGGCAGTTGCCACCAACCAACCAACAACCATCGCTACAACCACCACTAACAGCAAATCAACAGCCACAAACTACACCCATAATCACTGAATCCTCCAGCAAATTCTAAATCCAAAAACCTCAACAAAAGAGAGAGAGAGAGAAAAAAAAAAAACTCAACCAACCAAAAAAATAGAGAATAAAACGTCAACCCAAACTCAACCAATGATCGGTGACGGCTGTGGAGATTGGCGGCATGATCAGCGGCGAGGACTGGCGAGCTCAGCCGCAAGGACTGGCGAGGACTAGTGAGATGATCAAGAAGCGATGGCGGTGACCAGGTCGGTGATCGGCGGCTTGATTGGTGAGGGCGGCGACTTAATCGGGATCGACGGCTTGATCAGTGAGGCCGCCGTACCATTGATTTGAGGGTGAGGGAGGGTAAGGACTAAGGAATCTGATCTGAAGAAGAAAGAGAGAGAGAGAACATGGGTTGGAGAGAGACAAATCAATGAGAAGAGAGAGAAAACGTTGAATAAAATATTGAGAGGAGAGAGAAAAGGTTGAATAAAAGATTAGGTATTTGGTTTGGCACATTTGTTCGTACTGCCTCATATTTGAGACGGCACTGTAACACGCTGCAAATTTTTAGCATATTTGAAACATCTCATGAAGCTTGAATAGTGGCATTTGATGTGCCAAATACCAAATATGTGGCATTTGACACACCTGATGAGAGTACTCTTATAAGGCACTTGCTCATGTAATCTGCAATCACAATTTTCCTTATGTTATCGTCAATCAACAAGGACGCGTACCCCAAAACTTGTTTCATAGGTTTGTCTTGGCAATTCATTGTTTTCTTATTGAAAACCTCTTTAGATTATACATATGATGGAATTCAAGTCAAGGTACAAATTTTTTTAACTTTCGAAGGTAAAAAAGTTTTGTGCTATACAATTAACATGTCGGTACAAGACTCTCCGATCTCCGTGGCCTATATAGCTAGCTAGTGCTATGCACCTTATCATATTTGTGCGCTTCAAAACCACTTTTTCACTTTAAATGGCCATCTGACCATAGAATCATGCTAGTGGAAAACTTTAGTCACTGCTTTATTTGGGTGGGAACAGAAAAACAAGTATAATCTACACTAGCTATAGCTAGAGATTTTTTGTTTTTTTTTTTTTTTGGGTGACATCCAAGAGATTGTTGTTTCCTTGTCATGTTGTATATAACTAAACACAAGCAAGAGAGAGAGAGAGAGAGAGAGAGAGAGAGACTCAAACACTTTTCTCAATGAAAAAGAACAGAAGAAAACATAACAAAAAGTAAAACTAAAATGAAGTATAATTTAATTGCAATGCTCAGATAAGAAACCCCCCAAAAAAGATGAAAGGAATTGAAAAAGAAAAACCTGCAGTGCCTAGTGTTAATCATAAGGAAATTTCAGGTAAATAAGAGTAATTAGCATGTGATGTAGTCATTAACAAAGAAAAGGCTGGTAGGACCTTCAAAATTATGTACATGATTGTACATTACATGTCAATGGTTTTCCTCAAGTTAAAGTTATTGACTTATTTTTCAGCTCCTGAAGTACTGTTACGGGAAACCACGTAAAACGAAAATTTCAACGGGCTTTCACATCCATCATTTAGTTGTTTTTAAAAGTAATACTTAGATTATCATTCAAACGGGATTTGATTATTGAAAATTGATTTCATTGGTCAAGAAATTTGATTTTCTTAGTTTCAATTGTTTCTGAAGAGAATAACCATTGCTTGACGGATACGGAAGAAGAGAATATTGGGAAGAGACAGGTGTTGTTGAAGTAGCACGCGTGGAAAATATGCAAAAGCAAATAAACAAAATCATCATGCATCTTTCTCAAGTTTGTCAAAAAAAAAAAATTCATATGGGATTGTGATCAACAAGAGCGCTAGACTAGAGCAGTAAGACTAATGTAATAATAGGTTAACGTTACGTGAGAAATGATCTTAAAAGATTTTGAATTATAATTATCAGGAGGTATCTAAAACTTGCTACTTTTTTTATTTTAATCTCAGAAAAGGTTATCAGAAATGCAAACATCAATTCCTATGTTTTTTTCTTCTTCTTCTTTTTGTTAATGAAAGAATTCAAAATTCTTCAAGTAGTTGTAGCTGACCATTCTCCAACTTTGTGTAGTCTTCATCCGACACGTATATCAAGTAATCACTTGAAAAAATATTTTTGGAAATTAAAATGGCCTTAGGATGTTGACTAAAAATTTTTAACTCAATACTTCATACATTATGAGGCTTTAAAAATTATTAGAGCAAGGTAAACCAACCCTTTAAGGGTCGTGTCTTAATTTCATTCAACAGTCAACCATGTATGTAACTTCTCATGAATTAAATAAATAAAAAAAAAAAAACCTTTTTCCTGAATATTACAATTCATTTAAAACTGAATCATTGATGTACATCCATCACCCACAATGACACTCACCCCTGTAACTTGTTTCTTGGGTTTGTCTAGGTAATTCATTGTATTTTAATTGAGCACCTCCTTAGGTTATAATATGGTGGAATTTATTTTAAGGTACAAAAGTTTAGAACTTAGAAGGAAAACAATTTTGTGAACTATTAAAATCCTGATGCTTAGCCTCAGATTGTTAATGATATAAGAACAATATTAACAACTATTTAAATGTTAACAAAAAAAAAACCTGCAGTGCCTGGTGCTAATCATAAAGAATTTTCTTTTTCTTATTTCCTAAAGGAATCTTATGGAAATTTAACGTAAAAGAAATTAGCATGTGGAGAAAAAAAATACACGTGGAGCAGTCATTTCCAAAGAGAAGGCTAGTGGGAGTAGGACCTTTCAAATTATGTACATTTACATTATATTAATTGTTTTCCTCAAGTGATAGTTATTTCCACGCTTGAAATAGTTTTCTCTGTTCCGGGCCATCACGTAAAGGCGTAAATTAAATTCCACCGGACTTTCATATGCTAAGCTTGCCATTTATTTATAAATAATTATTGTAAGCCTTATTTATTTTTATTTTAAATAATTATTGTAAGCCTTAGTGTTATTATTTTTTCTTATTAAAAATTATTATTATTATTATTATTATTATTATTATAGAATAACCAATACTTGATGGAGCTAATATATCATGCACCAGACGCATGAGACTTGCCTTTTACAAGTGAGTTTCATACATGCGAGGCTCATTTACTTGTGAGATGCAAGTCTCATGCACTAGGCGCATGAGAATAAAAGAATATTAAAGGAGACTGAGAGGTAACAGGTGTTAAAATAGCACGCGTGGAAAAAATGCATACACAAAGAAAAAAAAAGCATGCATCCTGCTTTTGCTATTTTCAAAGTGCCCTTTCTAAGTTCTTTTCTTTTTCTTTTTCTCTGTTTGGAATCTCTTTGCCTTTAATCATGCTTTTACTATATTTCTTTGCCGAAATAAGCACAACCATGACTAAAATGCAATAAGAATATACATATATTGGTAGGTTCTAATTAGTTTAATTGGTAAAAATTTTTATGATTGAATAAGAAATTTAAGATTTGATCCATGCTTACATCAAAAACTGATTGGTGTCTTAATATGATGATAAAGAACTATTATCAGAAGTAGACAGCATAAGTTGGAACTCTTTCTCTCCAAAAAAAAAAAATATATATATATATATATATACACGTACATCAAAATTATTTAATTTATTTTTTTGGTGCTCAAAAAGAAAAATAATCATTTAAATAAAAAAAAAATATTGTACAAATATTATCAAAATTATCTTATTAATATTATCAAACAAAAATTTATCTTACTAATTAATATACCACTTAAAAATCTAATAAAATTTTACTTAAATTAATTCAATTATCGTTATACAAACATATATATTAAGTCACTTGACGCAAGGATAGTGTGATACATGTAATGTGTAAGTTTTACTACATAAAAATTATGATAAAATTATATATTAAATTTTATTTTAAAATTTCTTGAAATTTTTGGTAATTGAATTTAATTTTGAGTAAAATCTTAGATTTCTTGAAACTTAGGTGTAGTGTCAACGGGCCCAAGATATATATTGGGCCGGCCCAAAAGTTCCCGTGAGGTGGAAAGCCCAACCCAATAGCATGGATGGTCTAAGGACACGATAAGTCCCACCTATGAAGTAACATTACAAAAGAAAAACGTCATGCATGAGCAGAATACCACGAAATATGATGTCCGAGGATGGTCAAGCCCTCGGCAACATGCTGCCGAGGACGAGGCAAGTGATCTGGCAATTCAAGGGCATCCGTACTGAAGACCTTGGACACAAAGATTAAAAAAACAAGAATAGGAGATAAAAGGGAGTGACAGACAAATATCAAAGATAAAACTGCTACCACCGCATTGAAAGCTCTATACCTACCTCTCTGACCGCATTAATGAGGAAGTGAAGCCTGAATGTTGGAGTTCAGCCTTATACCTACCGCTAAAGATTTTGGCAGAAAGGGGTGATAGGACAAGTATCTAAAAGAAGCACCTGATCCACACGTGTAAAGAAGAAGGATAAGGAGGAAGGCCTATAAAAGGCAAAGGAAGGAGAAAGAAAGGAGGGCGGAGACATACACAAAGGAGAAATTGTAAAGAGAGGCCAAGGATAGTCCTCGGCATTAATATATGATACAGTTTTCACCCATGTACGAGTAGAATGCATGTATTCGGTGATTTAATTTACCCTTCGTGTTATCTGCTGTCCATAAACCTAGATTAGAAGCTTACTCTCTATAAATATATTGTTTTGGGCTCATTGGGTTGGTGCCAAACGTACAATTTTATTCCAGCGCGATTTGTGCCCCTACATTAGGTAATAACAGTTTACCTAAAATAAACTATCATTGCAATTAATAAGATAAAATTTTTCATAAAAAATAATAAGATAAACTATTTTAAAAATGAATAAGTCTAATCACTTGTCTAAGATGTGATTTTTTGTTAGTTTTAATTATTTAAATGAAAATTTTTTACACTTTAAAATTATGCATAAAATATAAGCTTATAAAATCATAAAGTAAATAATATTCGCTTGACACAAAATTGACATGTGTATTGAAAGCATAAACAACATACAATTCAATAGTTAGATTTTCAAAATATTTAGTAATGTTTATTTTATTGAGTAAGGTTGTAACTTTAGGCTACAACCAATTTTGTAATTTAATTTTATAATTCAATAGTTACAATTTACAACAATGGAAGTTGTAGCGGTCAAAAACAACCAACACACAAACAATGGGGGTGATATTTGATCTACGTAACTAATTTCTAAAAGATGGGAAGTAATCCATAGTGGGAGGTTTAAGCAATAAGTTAAAAATGAAAGAGGACTAAATCAAGCTTTCATATAGGGGGAAACAATGTTCCCGAGGTACATGGATGGGATTCAAAGATTAAAAAATTTGTACAATAACTCTCTAGTTTATCTTTCTCTCTCTAATTTTTTGAACCCTCTCTTCTGCAACCCCTCCCCTCCTTTTATAATCATCTTCCCCCTTCCCCTCTCTCTCTAACTAGCTTGCCCCTCAACTAGATTTGGGAGATACTTGTCTCATCAACCCCTACTCTACCATCTTTTAATCATGAAGGAGGACTTTTTGGGGGTACTTTCACAGTTCATGTTAGTCACTTAGCATTTAATGTGGCTGACATTAGGTGAGGGACCTCATTAATGCGAAGATGGGTTTTGAGTTTTTTATGTCGTGTCTCTCGAGTTGAGCTAGGAAGCTGGAGGATCCTAATCCAAGAAGGGAGGTGTTATCCAAGGTCCCTTCACCATCTCGAGGAGAAGGTTCTATTTGTCACCTCTATTATGAGCCTCAGGAAAGGAAGTTAGCTTAAATTTCCTCGACGGCAGGCCCAAATGACTTTCTCTTACTTGGTAGGTCATTTTACTTATTACCATACTTTGAGCTGGGCCCATCCCTTAGATTAGTTTCTTGGGCTTTGATCCTCAAACCGAGCTTATTTTTGTCATTACTAAGCCTTGAAGTGTTTTCTCTAGGCAGACGATAGTTACCATTGATCCAAGAAAGGTTCAAACTTAGCCCTATTTCTCTTTCCTTTCTATTGGTGTTAAGGGGAAAAAAATCTTATTCCACTTCAAATCATTTCCCATTTAATTATGATTTATGAATGAATTTTTTAAGTGCTTCAATACAGTTGTGCACACCCAAGATACGGTTAGTGGGCTCAACCTGTACTTGGGCTCACAATCTATTTATATCGTGGGTTTTGGGTTTCCTATTATGGGTGGCCCTTTGCTCAAAGGCCCAGTTACGCACTTTTGTTTTTACGAAACTCTCTCCCTTTACCCTCACAGAATTCCCCTCCCTTCCCCCTCGAGATAGCTATCGTATTATCTTTATTTTCTCTCCAGAATTGTCAACCATAATTTCTCCTTATGTTCTTCTATTTATAGTATTGCTTCCACACCTCACTCGTATGGGTGGGGTTTGGTATCATCGTTTTTTATAAGAAAATGCTTTGTTGGGGACAGTGGTAGTGGAATTGAAATTGGTTCCAACCTCCAAAAGATTGCTCGGCAGCGATATTCCCCAAGGCAAAACCGGGTAGCCGAGAACGCCGGACGTTCTCGGTATGCCCTCTTCCCATTTACGGAGTAACGTGATCAGTATGAGCTCGTCTTTGACATGTTTAGAGAGAGCGACGAGCCTGTTCTAGTATTTGGGCTCTAATTGGGCTTGAAGATGTGTTTGGGTCGAGGTTAAAGGCCTAACGGCCTGAGTTCATGCATTGGGTCATGGGCCCATGGCCCGAAGTTCAACAGGCCCAAGCTTGCATCCCGTACAACAGTAATTCACGTCATCCAATCATCCTAGCATCTTTTATATCAATCTAGTGTATCACCTTGGTATCCTATGTATTAGTGTCCAATAAAGCTCTTTTTCTACACCATCCCCCCCTCCCCCTTCTTTTTGTGACACAAAAGTAGCTTTTCACGAGAATAAAATATTGTCAACCAACAATAAATGCTCAAGATACAAACTTCTTTCTTTATATTCAAGACATTCATCTTCCTTTCTTCCTTTTATTTTTCTCTCTTAGGACTATAAATTTCATACAATATATATTTTTTAATCTTTCTTTGGATCATCCCGGCACCAAATAAGTCTAATGTTGGTATTTTATAGTAGCTATTCAAATAGAATCATTGGCTTGCTAAGTTTAGTAGGACTTGTTTTATGGAATGATCTAAAAGCAAGGTGAACTTTGCAGTTTACACACAACTACCCCCCCAAAAAAAAGTTAAAAAAAACAAGGTGATCTGGGATAATTTTTTTTATAATCAAAACAATGCTGCAAGGTTGATCAAAAGGTTGAGGTAAAAAAAGAAAAAAAGAAGAAGAAGAGGTTAGTCACCTAGGTTGCTCAGTATTTCTCAACAATCAAAGTGGAAATTGTTCGAATAGTCTCCTGGCTTCTTCTTTTTTCAAGGGGTGTGGTTGATCACTACTCACCCGTGATTAGTCAAATGTTCTAAGCGTTCCTTTGGCCAAAAAAAAAATAAATAAATAAAACTCTTTGTTTTTTTTTATGTTTTTTTTTTATATAGTTTTTTTGGAAAATAAGTAAACTTTTATTAAGAGCTATGAAAAAAAAACTAAATCTTTTGTAGTACTATACTTAGAGGAAAAAAAAAAAAAACTTTTTGTTTTGTTGCCAAACAGACATCAGGTCCGTCCATTTGGGTGGAAAATAGAGAGGATGAAAAATATAGGAAGGAAAATAGGGTGAAAAATATTGTTTTCCACTATTCGTTTGGAGAAGAAAAATAGGAAGGAGATAAAATTGGAGAGAAATTTTTCCCTCTGGGCCTACATTTTTTTTTCCTTCCAAATTAGAAGGAAAATTTAAAAAGTAAAGTGTTATGGTAGCACTTTTACAAAAATACCTTCTTCTCACCTTTTTTTTTTTTTTTTTTTTTAAACGTTATCTTCTCTCTCTCTCTCTTTTTTTTTTTTTTTTAAAGTGACCTGAACTTTTTTTTTTAACATTACCTGAACTTTTTTTTTTCAACGTTACCTAAATGTTTTTTTTTTTTTAATGTTACTTGAACGTTCTCTCTTTCTTTCTTTCTTTCCTTTTTTTTTTTTTTTCAACGTGACCTAATCTAATTTTTACATTATAATAATAATTTATATATATGATATGATAAATTTTATATTATATAATGAGTACAAATAAATCTATTTCTTACATATTATGTAACAAGGGTATAATAGTCAATTTATATAAACTACATTTTCCATCCATTCATTTTTCTCTCCAACCGAACAAAAGATTTTCCACCCTCCCACTTTTCCACCCTTCCAACCGAACACACAAGAAGGAAAACTAAATATTTTTCATCCTCCCACTTTTCCACTCCTCCAACCGAATGGACCCTAAGGGTCCGTCCATTTGGGTGGAAAATAGGGAGGATGAAAAATAGAGGAAGGAAAATAGAGTGGAAAATATTGTTTTTCACTGTTCGTTTGGGGAAGGAAGATAGGAAGGAGAGAAAACTGAGGAGAAAGTTTTCTCTCCGGGCCCACATTTTTTTTCTTCCAAATCGGAAGGAAAATCTGGAGAGAAATGTGTTATGGTAGCACTTTTATAAAAATTCTCTCTTCCAACCTATTTTTTTTTAACGTTCTCTTCTCTCTCTCTCCCTCTCTCTCTCTCTCTCTCTCTCTCTTTTTCAACATTCTGAACACCTGAACGTTCCTTTTTTTTTTTCAACGTTCTGAACGTTCTCTCTCTCTTCTTATCCTGAACGTTTTTTTTTTCAACGTGACCTAATCTAATTTTTACATTATAATAATAAAAATAATAATATAAATTTATATATATGATGTGATAAATTTTATATTATGTAATGAGTATAAATAATTCTATTTTTTACATATTATGTAATAAGGGTATAATAGTCAATTTATATAAGTTACATTTTTCTTCCTTCCTTCCTTCCATTTTTCTCTCCAACTGAACAAAAGAGTTTTCCACCCTCCCACTTTTCCACCTCTCTAACCTAACACACAAGAGGGAAAACTAAATATTTTCCATCCTCCTACTTTTTCACTCCTCCAACCGAACGGACCTTAAGGAATTGTGGATACCAATACCCACATTTAGCCCCATAAAATTATTAAAAAAAAAAAAAAAAAAAAAAAAGTGATCAAAATGCCAAGCTTTGAATAGAAGTTGCCATTTGTAAGCAATCAATTAATCAAATATTAGAACAGAACTTGCCATTTGAGAGCCCAACCCAACTCTACCACAATTGGGCCAAATTAAAGCAAAATTTGATTCACCTTAGCCCAACCCAAGCTCGATTCCTAACGGCTAGAAAATGGTGGATCCAAGACTAACGTCGTTAATGATATAACGCTCTCTAACTGTCAATCTTCGTCAAATACAATTTCAAATCCAAAAAAAGGCCCTCTCTTTCTCTAACGGCTCTCTTCCCTGAAACCACTTTTTCTCTCTCTCTTTCTTTCTTTCTTTCTTTCTTTTTTTCTTTCTCGGACTCACATTCTCTCTCATAAATCTCATTCTTCACCAAGAACCAGAAAATCCCAAAGAAACCAATCAGCGCTAACTCATCGTATGACGTCGAATCTATAATCTCTGAACCAGGTACTCTTCTGGGTCTCCCTTCGTTTTTCTTGAAACTTGTTTGTTTGCTTAGGAAAAGAAAAATGAAATCTTGGGATTTCACTTTCACCAATTTCCTTTCTTTTGGTAACCAAAGACGGTGTATTGGTGGTTTCTTTAATTATATTATTCGCATTTGAAGGTTTGGGTGATTTTCTTTTGGTATTTTCCTGGCACGTGAAATTCAATCTTTGGATCATTTACTTTATACACGCATCAAGGATTTTTGCATAAATTTGTGCATTTTTTATGTGGGTTTAGTTGATTTTTTGTGTTAGTCTCTGTTTGATTCACTAGAAAATCTCAGGATTTCCATAGATTAATTTTCTTTATATTCTTTTTGTTCTCAAATTACTAATAACTCAACCAGGCCATAGATCATAGTCTTCTGGTTCTTGATGATGCAAAAATGAAAAACTAAATTGTTTGTTTCATTCAATTTCTGCAAGTCGTGGATGTGAAATATTAAATATGAAATTCCATACTTTCTGCTAGTTATGAAATTCCTTCTTAATTAACGCAGATTAATTTAGAAATTTTTTGTGCCTTTTCTTTTTCTTGGATTTTGTTTGTACCTCCATTATATGTCTCCCACTGATGTTAAAAGCAATGCATAATTAGAAGACAAATGCTTGGACAAACAATCCTGCTCATTCCAAACTTTTCTCATTTAGTGAAGCTTTAACTTTAACAATAGGTTCATGTCAGCTCTCCCATCCTTTCGGAAGTATACAAATGTTCCACATGTTGTTAAACAATAATTTTGAGGAAATTTAAGAGTTAACAGGTTTTTTTTTCTTTTTTTAACAAATAAATGAAAGTATAAAAAGAGCTAATTAGTTGAGGTCAGGCCTTGGTCCAATGACAAGGGTCTTTCACCTAAAGCAAAAGGTCATGAGTTCAAATAAGTATTGCGAGGATGCAATCTATTATCAAATTTATAGAATAAACTTTAGGAACACCGCTTGTGTTTGTGCTTAATGTTATATATTTTGTTCACACTCAGTCCAAGCCCAGAAAAAAAGAGGGTTGCAGTAGGTTGAGAGCCAGTATATAATTTAGTCATTGTGAATATAGAATAAACTTTAGGAGTGACACTTGTATAATGGATGTTCCTGTGTCATACAATAGCTGATAAGAAAATTGAGGAATTCATTTGAACAATTATGACTCTTGAAGTTTCTGGTATAGTTAGAATTCTGTTTCACGTTTATGACTTAATGTTGTCTCTTCTGATTACATGATGTTCTTCTGTGTCTACCTAATGGAGTCATGGTACTCAAATCCACTTCAACTTATTTTCTTAGTTTGTTTTTTGCTTGCAATCAGGCAAATTTTGGGATTTTATTGCTGTGAAATAAAGAAAATGGACAGGGCTTATGAGGAGCTAGATGATGCTAAAGCTGAGATTGAGAAGCTCAGGGCAGAATACAAAATCAAAGCAGAATTGTGTGAGAACTTGAAGAAAGCCCACAATGAACAACTCATCAAACTACAGAAGGCAAGTCTGAAAATTGAGAAGCAATCTCAAGAATTAAATGACAAGACACAAGAAATCTCTGAGGTTAAGCAAATGTGTGAGGAACTTAAATGCAGTTTCAATGAAAAAGAGTCTATCATTAAACGTCTGAGAGCAGCAAATGATAAGCATCGAGTTGATTATGATGAGAAGTGCCTTAAATGGGAAAAAGAAAACAGAGATTTGATGTTAGCTTTAGATGAGGCCAATGAGAAGATCATGAATCAAGAGCAAAGCATTCGGGCACATGAGGAAGAGATTGAAGGACTTAAAGGGTGTCTATCAGTTTCTCAGAAGAAGTGTTCAGAAGCAGAGAAAAGAGCTAAAGCATCAAAAGAACTGAGCGTAAGAGATGATATGCTGCTCAATCTAGAGGATGAGAACAGGAAGCTTGAAGATCAGCTAAAATGGAAAAAGGAGCATTTTGCACATCTAGAAGAAGCACATGAAAAGCTACGAAATCAGTTCAGGGCAAGTAAGAAGGAATGGGAGCAGGAGAAATCTACATTGTTTGATGAGATTTGCTCTCTACAGACAAGCTTAGATTCTCAAACCAGAATCTCAGAAGATCTGAAAAACAAGCTACAAATGTGCAATCAAGCCCTGGCTCATGAAGAAAGCCGGAGGAAATATCTGGAAGTTCAAGTTTCTGAATTCCAGACACGGTTTGAGAATGCTTTTACAGAGTGCCAGGATGCAAAATCACTACTGGACAGCCTCGCTACTGACAGGGACAATGAAATTTCAGGACTAAGGCATTTGCTGGGCACAAAAGAGACCATTTATAAAGAAATGGAATATCAAGCGAGGAAGCTTGAGCAAGAAAATAAGGAGTTGCGGATATCCCTCCGAGAACTTCAAGAAGCTCAAATACAAGAATCAGGAGCTTCGTCTTCTCTAGCTAAGCTACGAAACAAGCTCAAAAGTTTAGAGCAGATGCATAGAGAGTGTACTCCAAATCTTAAGGCTAAAGAAGCTGAGTTGAGTTCTCAACTGGAAAAACTGGGGGCAGAGCTGAATGATTCTAGGACTGAGTTGGAGAATAAAGATGCTGCAATAAAAGAGCTTATGATGGAGTTTGAAGGTTGCCAGTCCTTGGCTATGCAGTTGAAGCTGGAGAATGAGGAGCTAAAACTAGGAATGTCTGAGGCTCGATTGAAGCTTGCAAATGAAAAGGCTGAAATGGATGTACGTGACAAAGAGAGAGAAGAGAATATTTCTCTATTGATGAAGCAGCTGGAGACGACGAATGCTGCCCTTTCTGAGGCTCAATTGAAGCTTGCAAAGGAAAAGGCTGAACTGGTTGTAAGTGACAAAGAGAGAGAGGATAACGTTTCTTTATTGATGAAGCAGCTGGAGATGAAGAATGCTGCTCTGGTTAGAGCCCAGATAGATATCAGAGAAGAACGGGAGAAGGCAGAATCGTTATTGAGGAAGGTTGAGTCCTTGGAAGTCATTGAAGAGCAGCAGCTTTTAATGCAGAAAGAACTTGAGAGTTACAGGGAGATGAAGAATACCGCTCTGGTTAGAGCCCAGACAGATATCATAGAAGAACGCGAGAAGGCAGACTCGTTATGGAAGAGGGTTGAGTCCTTGGAATTCATTGAAGAGCAGCAGCTTATAATGCAGAAAGAACTTGAGAGGTACAGGGAAATGCTTGAGGAATCGTCCAGGTGTCAACTTCTCTTGAAAGAACAAGTTTTGCAGATTGAGAGCAGCTCAAAGGAGAAACTTACAGAAGTTTGTGATGCCTTAGAGAGAGCAAATGCTGAATTAGCTGAGAAAATATGTGAGGAAAATGAAATTGAATTTGAATTGCAGATTTGGAAATCAATTGCCGAACATTTGAAAGGTGAACTTGAAGAAGATCATGTAGTACGGAAAGAGCTAGAAGCTTCTCTTCTGGCACAAATAGATGTTGGGGAAACAATCAAGCAAGAGAAAAATGGCCTCTTACAGATGTTAGAAGAGAAAGACATAAGAATGGATAATCTCCAGCTACAGATTTTGTTACAGGAACAAGAGCTCAAAAAAAGGGAAGCAGAAGCTGCTAGTTTTGCAGGAATGGAGACAGCTATGTCCTTCGAGTCAGAGAAAACGAGCTTTTTCCAAACTATGACAGAGAAGGACAAGATTCTAGAGCAACTTGAGAAAGAGGTTGGGTGGCTGGAGCAAGAATCATTGAGAAGAGAATTTGAAAGTGCTATTCTCTCACAAATTGTTGCAGAGAGAACATTTGAGCATGAGAAAGAGAATATTATCCACCTTCTCGATGAGAAAAACCAGAGAATAGATGATCTCATGCAGTTTGTGAAGTCACTGGAACAAAAGTTTAATAGCTCATTAGTCTCTTTTTCTTCACAGCTTGCTGAGAAGCAGGCAGAGATTAATTTGGTCCATGAAGCTTGGGAGAGGATTGCTGCAGCTGAGATTTTGGCTTTACTAGAACTTGAAGAGAAGAAGTTAATGGTTGGGGAACTTGAAGATGATATCCGTAATATACAACAGAAATTGGAATTGCAGGAAAGATCTTTATGTCATTCAAGAGAGCGGGCACTGAAAATTGAAGCTGAACTGGGTGCAAAACAATTGGAAATGAAGAATTTGACTACTCAAATGGAGACAAAGCTGCAAACCTCAGATGCCTTCATTACTGAGCTTAAGAGCGAAAAAAGAAGTTTACTTGAAGATGTCATGAAATTGTCGTTGGATAGGGAAAACTTATTGGGTTTTATTGCGGGCCTGAGTGACAGGATTAGTGAGTTGTCTGCCGCAGACTCACAAATGATGGGTGTTTTGAGCAATATGGTACACTCTTTTGACAATAACAGTTCAGGGATGGTTCTGAAGGAGGATGATGAGCTATTGCAGTCTGTAAAAGAGAACTTGATTATTCATTCTTCTCCTTCAACAAAGAAATATGAAGCCATTTCTGATGCAAGACCACCATTTAGAGAGCGCAACAACTAGCTGCAAAGAAGCTATGTAATATATAGCTTGTTTGACACAGTATTGCTTCCTCATACATATGTTTCGGCTTTAAGGCGTGGTCCATGATAAAGCTTTGATTACTGTTAGCTTCTTTGTATATGACTAATTTGTGCATGTATAAGCATTTTGTTCTTGCATTGACAAATTACCACGAATTCAGATTTATTTATTTGAAGGACCAGAATGTTTTTTAACTTGTAACTCTAACCTACTACTATTAACAGAAGTTGCTTTTACTTCATGACTGTGTGTGTATTTCCAATGAATCTTCACTTCTCTTTCAGGGTAATGTATATGCTTTGGTAAACATGTCTGCAAATTGTTGAAAATTTCTTCTTATTCCTTTTCGGAGAAAAGAATATTCTTTTTTCCCCAAATGCAGCTCAAAAATAGTTTAGAACAGGTATATATATATATATTTTTTTTGAGCAATAGGACAGTATATATTGATAATAGTTTTCATCAGTTAAGTGGTAATATTATTACAGTACTAATGTAATGCAAATATGGGATAGATGGCAGCATATAGTTAACTTGTAAAAACTGAAGATAGTCATACTCTCAGCTAATTGTTTGTGCAAAAGTACTAATATTCTTCAGACACGGGTCTATATAGGAACTTGCAAAGCATTATTAATTTCTCATTTCTCAGCTAGATGGCTACAAAATAATCGTTTGATGGTATGAATAAATAATGTAGCAAAACAATACTTCTACTGTAATGGTTTGAGTTTGATAACAATATAACACTCTTCCCTACAGGCCGCAGTGCTCAGCTTTACACCACTATAAAGGTCATGAATAACTCTGAGAAAGAGGGAGATTCAATTCTGCAAGTCCCTGCCAGATGAACTTGACTTCTGAGAGAATTTTGATAACCCCTGCCTCAAAGCTCCAAGGTTTACCTCATTACCAACTGATGATGCTGAAAATTGTCAATAAGCCCCGCGGTCCTTACGTGCTCAACACAACACCAGCACAACACCAAAAGAGAAGATCTTAAGAGAATACCGGTATGCTACAGGCCAAATACCTTCCAAAAGTTAAGTTAGAAAATTGTCACAACTCTAGAGTGCCAGAACTGGGTAAATTATGCATACCTTGGTTTCTGAGGGTTTTAGGTTTTTATAGTAGTGGGAGAACCGATCTCGGTTCCTTGGCAGAGGGGAACATTTCCTTGTAGAGAAGATCCTCATAAATGTGCATATTTGGTGATACCCTTTCCATATAGAGATTCTGTTGACTAGGGTTAATTGTGGAGCACAAGTTATTTCCGTTTGAGGTTCCTTAAGAACCAAGTAAACTATGTAGGTGCCACGTGCCTTTGGCCACTGTCCACCTTAGTGTCCATCTACCTTACTATTCGTCCAACAAGGTTAATTTGTTCACTCACTATGTCGTCGTGTTACCTAATCTCTTCGTCTATTACCCTAGTGCAACTGTCCAAAGTTATTTTTGTAAAATCTGATCGTCCATCTCAATTTTATCCTCTTCACCAACTAATATGCTTGTTACACCCATTTTTGATACCTGTAACTATAAATAACATTACTGGTTTCAGATTAGTCATTGAAAGTTTTGATACCTGATAAGGGTTATTCTGATACAAAGCTGACGAGCATAGGGCTGACGAGCCTAGGGCTGACGAGCCTGGGACTGACGACCCAGAGACTGACGACTTCAAATCTAGGGAGACTTGAGGCTGACGACCTCAAAGATACGGGAACCTGAAGGCGACGACCTCCATCAACAAAACCACCTTAAACGTACAGTCAAGCTGACGGGAACAGGCTGAAGAAGTTAGTCTGAACTCCGTCCACAACCTTACTTGACCCACACGCATACGCAAATGATTCTTGAACGACACGTCTAATTAAGGAGACTCCTATGAGGACAAGGATTCTAGGAGATGTGTGAGATCCAAGAATCACTCTCTTAATAGGAAAAGAATTTCTTGACCAAGGCATGGGTTTCAGCCCTACGCTACTATAAATACCACAAAACCCTCTCAAAACAAGGTAGGCATAGTTCACTTCAGCTCTAGCACGAATAAAAGATTACCGTCGGAGGGGTTTCACACCGGTGCCCTTTCCTAAGTCTTATGTCAGGTACGTGATAAAGTGCGGACCGTTACTGGAGATTTTAAGCATCATCAATACCTAACAAGAGACATGGAATGATTTTCTCCACAATTACTTGAGTAGCACGAGAGGCATTAAAAATTTAAGGAGCCCAAGATGCTTCACATGCATAAAGAAGGAACAAGGAAAACAGTTTTAAAAAATAAGGCAGTAAGCAAGCTTTACCGCCTCAATGTTCCTATCCTCGCCATCAAAGAAAAGCATAGAACTATAGAAGTGAAAGGTACCCCAGAACTTCTATGACTTCTCTGGAAATGCCCTGTTTTGTGAGTCAAGTTCAACTGAAAAAAATTTACTGCATGATAATAATAATAAAATTAAAAAAAAAAAAAAAAAGACCACGCAGGATGCTGCCAAAGGATTCATCTAATCAAACAATATCTTAACAAAGGCTGTTGACATATAATCATTCATTCATTCAACTCTAAAAACATTTTCCTTTTCCCACCTGATGATTGCTTTTGGCTTTTAGATGGGGTGGCTATGCTTTATTTATGTTAGTTTGCTTTTGAAATTGGTTTGGTTAATGCCTGAATTCCGGCACACTAACAAATGCATGACTAGATTGCAAAAAAAAAAGTCTATGTAAATTACTATATTAGCAACTACATCAATTCGTTCATTTTACACATCTATTTTTATACTAAAAACCTACTTTTTCTATTTTACACATCCATTTTTACAAAACACCCACATCAGTTCATCTATTCTATCACATCTTTTAATTAAATAATCAATTTTCTCATATTTTTTATTATTTCTCTCAACTACCTCCTTTAATACGCGTGCACTCTCTCTCTCTACCCTTTTTTTTTTAATTGTTGCTCTTTCTCTATGCCCATCTCTCTACCCATCTCTACCCATTTTTCAGATCAACTCTCCCTCTCAATCTAATCCACACCATCTCGGTCACAAGGATCGAACCACAGCTTCGATCAGGCAAGACCCAATCAAGCACCGATCCATAAGCACTGATCTCCCTAGCTCCGATCCACAAACACCGATCCGATCAAATTTGACTGAGATCTCCCTAGCTTCGATCCACAAGCATCGACCAGATCTCCCTAGCTCTAATCCACAAGCATCGATCAAATCCGAGATCTCCCTAGCTCCGATTAGGCTTCGATCAGGCAAGACCTATCTCGGTCAGATCTCCTTAGCTCCTATCAGGCAAGACCCACGAGCTCCAATCAAGCAAGACCCACGAGCTCCGATTGTTCTAATCAAGCACCGATCGTTCCGATCAAGCACCGATTTGTCTCTTTGTTGTTTGTTCATGTGGGTTTGTTTGTGTGTGGGTGTGTTTGTGTATCTCTGTGTGTTTTTTTTTTTTTTTTTTTGAGCAAGTGTATCTTTGTTAATTTGTCTGTGTGGATGTGTTTGTGTGCATCTGAGGAAAAAGAAGAAGATGAGGAGAGGAGAAGCAGTTTGTTGAGCACGGAGAAGAGAGAGAAAAAACGAACAAACGTGAAATTAATAAAATAAGAGATAGACGAGCTACAGTAACTGTGTAAATATACACAGTTATTGTAGCTCATGGATGAATTTGCACATTTTTACACAACTTTACACCCATTGATGTGGGTGTTTTTTTTCTTTTTGCCAAAATGTGTAAAATGAAGAAGTTTTTGTAATATAGATGAGTATCTACCAACTGATGTGGATGCTTTGGGCTCTTTATGTTTATATTAGTGAGTGTTGAGGAATTTAGAATTTACTTCTCAATTTTTATTCTATTTCTTACTCTATATTGTAAGATTCATTTTTTAGTGTTCTTTTGGGATCCTGCATTTTTTGGTAATTTATTTGCTTAGTGTTTATCAAAAGATATATAGTTTTTGGTAATTTTTATGTTAAATGTGTGACAAAAAAAAAAAAGACAAAAAAAAACTAAAAGCTAGCATATTTCCCTAAAAAGAAGAAACTAAAAACTATAGTTTTTGGTATATGATTTAGAGCAACAATTTTCAATTTTTTAATAACATTACACGTATTTTCACACACTTTTTCACTCACATGTATTTCTAAAAAATACAAACAACATTACTAAAATAACGTTACCAAACGGACCCTAGAATTCCAAACAAACAATTAATGGGACTTGATCCAGAAGGCATCTATTCCTAGAATCTTTATCCCACACAAAAACAAGTCATGGGTGGCTTTAGCTGAGAGTGAGGCTTTTTTTCCCTTTATCATTTGTAGAAATTTATATTATTAAGTAATATTACAGATTTAGGTCACCTCTTTTTGTTTTTATTGGTATAGTGATTCAACTTTGGGCAGCCCTACCGCCAAATTTTAAATTTATAAAACATGTGGTGGTTCATTGTATAGAATTATAGGCAGATTCTCCTTTACCGTAACTTGCTTCGTAACGTTACTTTCATTATCATATTTATCATTTTTTGGCTTATTAGTGGAATAGTGTCAAAGTTGACATGTTCATCAAAAAAAAAAGTCAAAGTTGACATAAAATCCAAATAGATCTCAAATTGGAGTTTAATTTTGATGACACGTGTTCCATACGATCTATATAATAACATTTATTATTGTTACATTCTTTTTGAGTCACATTCGCATATTATTAATCCATTTTAGTCCACTTCAATTTATTTTGAACTAATTAGGTCATAAATTGATTCTTTTTGTAGGAAATATTGTTCTTAGAGTATTGAATTATTTTCTTTATTTCAAATTGTTAGGTGTTGGCGTGTGAGTGCATTCCCTTATCTCACCCCCTTCCCTTATATATATGTGTGTGTGTTTCTAAAAAAAAAAAAAAGCCTTAGAAAAATAAACTTTCCCCTAATATCATTTAACGCACTTTAAAAAAAATTATAGTATTAAATATTAAAAGGTCACTAATTCCCAAAATTATTAACGGTGAAACCACTTTATTGGACCGACACTAACATTAAATATGATACCCTCATAAATAGGGGTGGCAAATTAGACACGATCTGTGAACCCAACACAAAATTAGCAAGTAATGGATTGAGATTTAATGAATTCGTGTCATATTAGGGTTCACACGATTAACCCGTTTAATAAACATATTGAGTTAGTGTTCAACCTATGAGACATATTTGACTCGTTTGACCTGTTTAATTAAATAACATTTTACTAATACACCAACAAAAACCCTAGGTATATAAACTTATTAATTGTTGTGGTTTACTTCTTTGACATATTATAATTGATTATTTGTAATATTGAGATATACTTTAATTTTGAATGATTATTTGTGATGCAGTTACTCGTTAGTTCTTAATTTTATATTAAAAATATTTATTTGTTTGTTTTTTCATAATTTTTTTTCTTCATTTTGATAAAATGTGATAAACAGGTCAATACAACTGATCTGTTTAATAAATGAGTCGTATTAGGGTGGGGAAATTTTAACTCGTTTAATAAACATGTCTAGTTATTGTTGATCTATATAGTCAGATACTCATGAATTTGACACAATTACCAAATTCATAAGTCCTGAAAAGACAATATCATTTTCACGAACACAAAAATTGATTATGAAAACGAATCTATTGACTTTTTAAAATAGATAAATATTTTAAGGCTAATAATGGAATAGTGAACAAACAAAATGGAATTGAGAGAGTAATTGTTAGTGCACTAGCATTTACACCCCTCAGTTGCTATTTTACAATCTAAAACAGTAAAAAATCACTCCATCTAAGTTTGTATACTTAAAAAAATTTACAACCTATGAATAGTAAGAGCATTCTCATCAAAGGTGGTCTAAATGCTATAATACTATTTTAGCAACTAACACAACAAAAGACAAGCTACAACAACAATGCTAAACTTTAAAAAAAATAAAATAGCAACTGAGCTACAGTGAGATGTCAAAGATAACAGCTAATTGTAGCCCCAATCTTACAAAAAAATATTATTTTATTCCTTTCTCTCTCCAGTTCTCTTTAAAAAAATATTTTTTCTCTCTCTTCCTTCTCTGACCATTCGTTTCTCTCTTTTTTCTCTCTACCTTCTCGTCTCTTCTTCTCGAGATCTTGCCTACCTCCTCTTCCTTTCTTATATATAGATATAATTTCTGAAGCTATGGCCGAAAATACCTCTCTCTATTTTTATTTTTTTTTCTTTCTTTTATTGATGAGCTTTATGGTTGGTTGTGGATGCGGTGGTAATGGGTTTTGTATTCGGTTGTAGGTGTTGTTATGATGGGTTTTGTGGTTGGTTGTGGATGTGATAGTGATGGGTTTTGTTGGCTTTGGTTGTAGGTATGGTGGTGATGGTTTTGTTGGTTTGGTTTTGGTTGTGGGTGTGGTGGTGATGGGTTTTGTTCGCTTTGATTGTGTTTTTTATGTGGTGGCTTTTGTGGCATGTTGTAGTTGTAGGTGTGGTTGTGATGAGTTTTGTGGGTTTTTTTTTTTGTTTTTTCGACGGTGGTGGTGGTGGTTGGCAGTGGGTTATGAGTTATTGTTTGATACAACCTTATTATTCATAGGTTGTAAAATATATATATATATATATATATATATTTAATCTAGTGGTTTTGTGTGAAGAGAAAAAGATAGTGGGAGGAAAGAGAGAGAGAAGAATACTTTTATTATTTTATTAGGTAGTTTATATTATTTTATTGGGTTGTACGTAAAAATAAAAATTGGGATGTAAGGTGAGTTGTAAAATGAGTTAGTAAAATAGGTAAAGTAGTGTTTGAGGATGCAAAATAGGTTTTTTATTTTTTTTTTTTTTTTTTTTTTTTGCATCTTCCGATGCTAGTGCTCTTAAAATGAAAAATTTTAGCACAATAAAGTCAAGTGCCTATTTTTATTTTCAAAAGACCATAATTTTGCACATAATTTTTAATTTGAGATGAATATTTATTTTTTTACATGATTTTTTTTATATTTATTTGTTAAGAATAGAAAAAAGATTAGCAAAATTTGTTGGGTGAAACCGTGAAAGTCAAAATTTCAAAGGGCTTTTTTTTTTGTGCTTGTTTGTAAATTTGAGGTGATTTTTTTTATTCAGTTAACATTTTGATACAAATATATGTTAATCTCAAATTTAAGAATTTAAATATTTATTCTCTAAAAAATGAATTTAAATATTTATTGAAGATATTTTTCTTAAATTTTTTATTGAACGCATTTGATAGATGAAACAATTGATTGTATTTTGTACATTCTGCTTTAAATATTTGTTTGAAGAAGCACATCGCTTTTTATTTTTCACCAAATATGCAGAATCTTAGACGAAACTGTGATTTGGATCTATTTATGTTCATCTCTTCTTGATTATCTATTGATTAAATATCCAAATATAGGAAGCTATTATGGGTTTTACCTACTCTAATCATCTCAACCTAAACACAATACATGACAGCTTCCGACCTAACGGCTAATTCTATTAGGCAAATTTTTTTGTTAAAATCTCTAAACTTAATTGTCACTTTTTAATATTTCTAATGAAAACGTCAAATTCTCCCTTCCCAACCCAAGTATCTCTCCAACTATCGATGTAAAACTTCGTTTGGATTATCATAGGCCTGTGGGTAAGGCAAGACTTAAGCAAAAAGTCCATGATCAAACACTTTGACACTACTTAAATACACAGCAAGTTTTGTATTACTTTTCATCAAGTATCAATGATAATTTGTGTGTAAATAATGTAATCCAATCACATATTAACATATGTACAAATTGTGTCAAAGTGTGTGACTATAGAAGAACCGAGACTAAAATAAATTTATCTTTTGATTCCATTGCACCACTTAAAACCTCCAATATTGTGTTATGTGGTGAGACCATTTGGGCACTAGTGGAGCTTGCCACATATTAACATATGTACAAGTTATGTCAAAGTATGCGTCCATAAAAGAACCGAGGCCCAAGACAAATAAATTTCTTTTTTAATACCACTGCACCACTTAAAACCCCCTAATATGGCAATATTGCTTTATGTGGTAAGACCATTTAGATATAAATGGGGCTTGCCACTATTTACCCACGACCCTAAACTCTCGTATCATATGCGAGTCCACCAAATGTAGAACATCAACCAGCAACAAGTCAATGGCAGTTAATCATAAAGATTGCAGGAGCAAGATGCAAAAAGCCAGAAAGATGTTCTTTTGCCCATGAAGCCGTTAATATGTACTTTCTTTGGTGTAGCTAGTGGTTCAACCAAGTCAACATGTATGTGGTGTTTGGTACGAGGGAATCCACATTCCTAGAAATGTGATTCCTAGGAATCACATCCTTAAGAATGTAGATATTCTTATGTTTGGTTTCATTGAGAATATCTTAAGATTCCTAGGAATGTGAGATGATAATGTTTGGTTTATTCCCAGAAATCTTAAATTAATTAATTATTTTTCCTATTCTATTCTTAGATTTGAATGTGAACTATCAAATTCTTAAAAAAAAAAAAAAAAAAAAAATCTTCCTCTAAATAAATTTTGAAAAACCAAATATAAACTATTAATTATGAAAAATTCATTAAAATTATAGTTTATCATTTCAAAATGATAGGTTTAATACAAAAATAACTATTTAAATTCTCAAATGTTTTTATACTTTTTAATAATTTTAAAATAGTTTAATCCATAATAATTTGTTTATATTTTATCTTAATTGCTTAAATGATAATAAAAAATGGTTAAAATTGTCAATTTATAAAAAAATAGAATTTCCTTTAAGTTTGGAAATCTAAATTCCCACCTGTTTTAAAAGGGAATCCACATTCCTACTGAGAGGAGAATCCACATTCCCATGGCATCTGATTCTTTAGCGTGATTTGCAACCAAACATGGGAATCTTTAAACATTCTTAGGAATCCTAAAATATTACCCTGTACCAAACGCCACAGTAGGGCAATGTTTGAAGCTATGGTCGAAGCTTGCATTAGAGCAAGAAACCAAAGGCAATTTTCAGAGTAGCAGTGTGAGGAAGGACAATATAGTAAGTTAATGCACATCTAAAACGTATTAACAAAATAGCATCTCGAGTTTTAGAAACTCGAGTTTCATTTTAAAACTCGAGTCCTAAACACTCGCTTTGTGCTTGATGACATGGACAAGATTCTAGAAAATGCCACATAGATCTCAAGTTTGTAAGACTCGAGTTCTAGCAAATCAAACTCGAGTCTTACAGACTCGACTTCTACATCGTTCAAGAACAGAGAACACGAAGAAGAGAGAAACCCGAGCCCGAACCCAGGAAGAACGGAACGAAGAAGAAAAGAAGAAACCAAGAAGAAACCCAGACTGAAGATGAACCGAACCCAGGAAGAAGATGAAGCCCGAAACGAAGAAGAAAAGAAGAAACCCAGAACGAAGATGATGAAGAAAAGAAGAAGAAACCCAGGAACGGAAGATGACAAAGAAAAGAAGAAGAAACCCAGAAGAAACCTAGAACGAAGATGAACCGAATCTAGGAAGAAGATGAAGCTCGAACTAGGAAAAACGAAACGAAGAAGAAAAGAAGAAACCCAGAACGAAGATGATGAAGAAAAGAAGAAGAAACCCAGGAACGGAAGATGACGAAGAAAAGAAGAAGAAACCCAGGAATGAAGATGATGAAAAACCCAAAACGATTTGAGGGAGATGACGAAGATGACGAAACCCAGAACGAAGATGACGAAGATGATGAAGAAACCCAAGAAGAACGATGGGTCTGACTCAGAAGAACGCGAGGAAGACGAAGGACAATCTGAGGGGAAAATGGTAGAACTCGAGTTTTAGGTGAAAGAAAAAAATGGTAGAACTCGAGTTTTTAAAATGCGAGTTCTACGTGGAATTTTTTCCATGTCAGCTTCTATCGCTTAGGTCTCGAGTTTATAAAACTCGAGTTCTACAATTGATATCGAGTTTTAAAAACTCGAGATGCTAATTTTCGACATTATTTTAAAATGTGACATCTAACTAAATTTATATATATTTAATGTTATTTGGAAATAAAATTTCAAAAAACCATGGGTTTCAACAAGTTTCGTTTTTAGGTGATAGCAGCAGAAGGCTAGTCCAAGCCTTTAGGAAGAGCAAGGCACCAGATTGGCTAGATAATATTAGTTTGGCTGATCTAATAAATTTTCTAACTCAAACAGGACTTACCTGCCATTGCTGGCAGAACCCAGCCTTATTGTAACTTTTGTTTTATCTCCCTTTGAATGGTGTTAAGAAAAAAAAAAAAAAAAAAATTGTGTGTCCAATAGAAGAATTGAGACCCAAGTCAAATAAATCTTTCTCACGTGTCAAAAAACAATGGTCTAAAATGAACAACTTTCATCCGTGGTCCGCCACACATTTTTTTTTTTTTTTCTTCTTCTGTAAGTTCCAAGTTCCAACTAGGAACCACGTATTGGCCCATTCAAAACTAGATGCCACATGTCCAGAAATACACCTTCCTTTGGCTTTGGCGAATATCCCTATTTTTTTTCTTTTTCTTTTATTATTTATTTTTGCTAAAAAAACACTTTTCAGTCTCTGACAGTATTTGTACGTATAGGTATAGCACAACAGGGAAAAATTAAAAACATTTTCTTTTTTTCTCTTTCAACAAAAAAGTCTCGATTTTTCAGAATCCGAGGCTCTAATAAATCCTGGGATTTTCGGATTTTTGTTCGTCACGAGGTAATTTCGAAGTTGAAGAAATTTTTAAGGTGGTTGTTAATAGAATAGAGAAAAGTGTGTAGCATGGTTTCAATTTTTTTAGCTTGACATAGCAACAATATGTACAGAGCTTCCCCTCTTATTCTAATTTTGGCGGTGAGTATGAACTTTGAACTATGAAGCTGATTTCGATTTTTTTTTTTATTTTATTTAAGTTTTTAGTTAATTTCCTGCTACTTTGGCTAATTATATTTTGAATAGATTTGCATGCTTGTTTTTGTTGCTGTCTTTGAGAATTAGAATTGGGAAAAGCAATTTTGAATATACCAACATCTTCGATTGAGGGAATCTGGGTGTCCTTTTAAATGGTGGGTTTTAATTTGTTTACTGTATGCATATTTGATTTGTGAGCTCTCATAGAAATTAGCTTTTCTAGGGTTTTTCTTAAGTGTCCTTACTAATTAGGAGTTGTGTATGTGTTTTTAATTTTAAGTTTAGTTTCTTTTTTCCTGAATTGATCGGATTTGAAAGTGTTTTCAGCATAATTTTGTGCTACTATTTGGTGCATATGCATTGCCTTTTTCAACATCAGTGTACTTTTTCTATGCCTATTTTTTTCATTTTCGGGTTATTGAACAGCGGTATAGTTTGAAGCCAATTAGCCCAACCTAGCTCAAATGGCATTTTCTCTTCTCAAAAGCGTGGGTGGTGAGGATAAAGGTTGAGGTCATGGGTTCAAAATTCTCTGGGTGTGTGTTAACTGTTAACTTACCAATATATATATAATAAAAAATAATAAAAAAGGATATCGATTTGTTAGAGTATTTGGCATGTCTATACTGTTTTAACCTTTTGATGCCTACTGAAACAGTAAAACTTTTCATTTGTTAGGTTTTTGAGTTGTGAGGTGGTCGGTCTTTCTGGATTCTGTCCTGTTGATCAATCTCAATATCCATCTGCGGTTAGAGGCTAAACAGAAGTGATAAGCCTTATGATCTTAGGCTACTAGTCTTGCCTTCTGGCCGATTGATTTCAATTCAATAATGGCTCTTTCTGCTTCTTTGCAATTGTCCTATGGATTGGGACTCTGCAAGAACCAGGGGTGCAATAAACGATATAAGGTACTTTTTTTTTCCAATTAGTCTAGTGACAAAATATTTCTGTACTTTTTTCATGAACTGCTAAGATGACATTTTATGATTGCTGCATCATAAAAGTGATGTGAGTGGTGGGCAGACCCATCTAAAAGTGAAGCTGCTCTTGCCACTTAACTAGTTGTGAAAAAAGTCATGTCCTAAGGATTTCTCATATTATTCCGTTTCCTTTTTTTTTTCCAGTAACTATGTTTTTATCCCTGTCCTGAATTTATTTGTTTGTTTACAGAGTGTAATGGGAAGAGGCAAGTTACATTTATTAAGTGCTTCTCTTTCATCACGCGTATCGGTATGTTTTTTGGTTTAGAACTTTAGAACTGCTCCTTTTCCCCCTCCAATATTGTTTTCCTTTGAATGTAACCTGAAGTGTGCTGAAGCATTTAGATGTCAGTATTTAAGTATCATTATCATCTAAAACAAGGAAAAAAAACTGCATGTTCAGCATCAATTATGCATCGTTTACATTATTAGATGCTTGATTTTACTTAATGGCTAATTGGGAAATCAGTGGGGGCTAATTGGGGCGACTGGTATTATGCATGTGCTAACTTTAAATGCTATTCTTCTTCTGTGACTGTTAAACCTGATATTTACCATATTACCATTCAAGTTGGTACTTCCATTTCATAATTTGAAGATTTAGAACTCTTGCTATTCTTATAAGCTCTAACATATTGATGGCATATGGGTGTATTTACTGTTAAGGGTTAATGACTTAAGTCTAGTATAGGTTTCTTAATTTATGTTTGACTCCCTGCCCATGAATTAACTATTTAGTTTCTTTTTGCCTTAATCTACAACAACCACCAAGCCTTAATCTCAAAACTTTGGGGTCAACTATGGATCCTCAATAGACTAACCACTACACCCGAGTGTTGATGTATCACTTTGCTGCTTCAAGGGAACACCCTAACTAATCCTTGCTCACTTTTCATTGCATCTGGGGTCTGATGCAGTGCTTCATTAGTAGGGGATGCCACAACATATCTATAATGGATCCATTCGTGATAAAATTACTGCATTTTACGCTAGTCAACTAGCTGCCGTCATATTACAACCCTCATTTTTCTTAGCTTAGAACCAATTGTGAACAAAATATATGACATTAAGCATAGATACTGATGCATGTGTAACTTCTTCTTCTTCCTTTTTCCACTAGGTAAATTGGGGAGGGGGTTTTGAACCCCAATGCCCAGGCACCCTAAGAGGTGATGGTACCACTGGGTCCTTGAACCCTATAGGTGCATGTGTAACTTACCAATTAAAAAAAAAAAGTTTCTCTTTGCCTTAGTTTCCTATTTTGAAGTTATTGTACTTTGTTAGGCAATATGTGCCTGCTTTTTTTGTCTGTCTTGTTATATGGTAGCTTCAATCTGTTAGGCAATGGACAGAATAGAAACCCCATATTCTTTTTCTAAACGCAGCAATTTAAACTTCTTTGTCATGCAAAATTTGAAATTCTAATCACCTCCTAGTTGTTGCTTTTTCCTCCCTTAAGATAGTTTCCTAGAAGTATTTCTCTAATTGATGGTACTGCATTCATGAATTCATAAATAGATGAAACAACTTCAAATATATATTTTCTGTGACAGTATCAGCCACTGGAATCTTGGAGTTTTCGCCTTTTGGACAATGCATACAGGCCAATACATTCTTTACCTAACAGATGCAATACTTTTAACTGTCATTCTTTTCTAAGACCGGGCCAACCATTTGAACTTCCTAGTATGAAGACAGCCACCATGGCATTGACAAGGTAATATTTTCTTTCATCGACTAATATTTGATTCAATAATCATATTTGAGGAACATTTGAATTCAATAAGTTGCTGCCTTTAGAATTTAGTTTTCTATTGATTCTATTTCGTTTTCTACCAATTCTTGTCATAAACCTAATTGGTTACTTCAAACTATGTGAACCATTAGTTTAAAATGCACTCAAAGGTAGGGCATTCACATTGCACAAGAAATTCTGTACCAGAAATTTTTTTTTATCTCCAACTATAGCCCTTTTTGGGATGTAAACTATATCTTTTCTCTTATTTGTAGGTTCAGCTTAATTAGGATTTCCCATAATATTATATGGACCTCTTGCAATAATGTGGATATAAAGAAACTACTCAAACATTTAAGCCAATGTATGAAAAGCTAAATGGATATTGTGTTTGACTATAATCTTATTTTTGATTTTGAGTGTAACCTTTTTTTAAAGTTAATATTTTGTGCTTTCTGTTCAGGTAGTCTGTATAAAATGTGTTTTTTTCCCACCTGGAGTATGTGAAATTATAAATTGCCTTGTCATCCCCAATACTCTTATGTTTTTTATTTTATTACTTTGTTCTTGTTATGTAGAAATCATTTAATTTTTTGTATCATGCAGGTCGTATAATGTTTTACAAGGTAGTCCACTTGTACTTAAGTTGGTTCCGGCAGCTTGTATTATTATATTTGCTGTATGGGGCATTGGGCCACTTTTGCGTGAGAGCAGAAACATACTTCCTCATGTATGTTCTAAATTTTAAGTTTTCCTTTTCATGTCATTTACCCTAGTGTGATTGATGTTTTGCCTTGTGTTTCCAAATTGAGCACTGTTTATATTATTGAATTTTATAATATATCCTGCAGAAGAATGATAGTAGCTGGAAAAAGAGTAGAACATATCATGTTATGACATCTTATCTACAACCTTTGCTGCTATGGACTGGAGCAACACTCATTTGCAGGTGAATCCATCATGATATAATTGAACTAGAAGTTTTAAATTCTTATCCTTGAAAACAGAATTTAGTTTGCAGATTTAATGATCACAGTTCTGTTTCTTGCAGAGCACTAGATCCGGTAGTTTTACCTACAGAAGCTAGCCAGGTTGTTAAGCAACGGCTTTTGATTTTTGTAAGATCGTTGTCGACTGTGCTTGCCTTTGCCTACTGTTTATCAAGGTGGGTGTACTTTCTATATTTTTCTTGGTCTTTTGAAAAGCTTGATGAGGTCACTTGAACTTGTCTAATAAACTTAAACAATTAGGCGGGGTTTTGGAAGTTATATTAAGGTTGAACAGTGAACTGGAATCACCATTACTTGAAATATATAATGGTTAAGCAGTTTACATATCCTCAAGTTCTTTTTAGTGAAGATATCTTTGTGCTTCTTTTTAAGTTGCATCAAATTTTGCCACAATTTGATAACTATTGCTGCTTCGTTGGAGCCATTAATCATTAGCTTTTGATAATGATTTCGCAGTTATGGTGCTTACTGACAGTTACTTTCATGATAACTAAATTTAATTATGTTTCTTTGTGCAGCGTGATCCAACAAGCGCAGAAATTCTTTATTGAGACTAATGACTCTGGTGACACAAGAAGTGTAAGTGTTAATGCTATATGGTACGACTTCTTGCTTTGGTTATGTAATGAGATATATTTGTAATATAGCAGTACCTTGAAGGGAAATCTTCAACGGTCAGCTGGTGATATGAATTAAGAATCCAAACTCTAAGCCATCAGTGCACATCCTCATTTCTCCCTATTTTTATTTTTGTTTGACTGCTTGAGTTTATTAGAATTGCTAATGGAGATGCATGTCCTATATTCAAAATTACTTGCTTTTGGACAGATGGGATTCCAATTTGCGGGAAAAGCTGTATACTCTGCAGTTTGGGTTGCAGCTATCTCATTGTTCATGGAGTTGCTGGGTTTCTCTACCCAGAAATGGCTTACTGCTGGAGGTCTTGGGACTGTCTTGTTGACTCTTGCTGGTCGTGAGGTACAACCATAGTTATTTTTGTCATTTAATTAATGTTACTAATCTGTATTAATCTATTTATTGAAAAAAATTAACATCTTTTTTGCTTATTCTATCTAGATATTCACAAATTTCCTTTCAAGTGCTATAATTCATGCAACTCGGCCTTTTGTTGTGAATGAATGGATTCAAACAAAGATTGAAGGCTATGAAGTTTCTGGTACTGTTGAGGTTGGTATTTAAATGTTGAAGATCACCCTCAAGAACAAGAGGCTATAAAGAAGTGGACTAAGTGAAAATTTTATATCTATGTGCAGATTCTGTTTTTTTTTTTTTTTTGTTAATTCCTTTTCTTTTTATATTATTAATGAGACACAAAAAAGCATAGTGTATGAATGCACTCGTTGCTCATATAAGTTGAAACAGAATAATTTATTCACAGGCTTTTCTTCTATGGATTTTGATCAATTTTATCCCCTACAGCATGTGGGCTGGTGGTCACCTACAATTGTGAGAGGTGAAGATCGTGAAGCTGTTCACATTCCAAACCATAAGTTTACAGTGAACGTTGTGAGAAATCTCACTCAAAAATCTCATTGGCGTATCAAAACACATCTAGCCATTAGTCACTTGGACGTCAATAAGATTAATGTGAGGAATAAATCTAGATTGTCTATCCTTTAATATGTACTATAGTTGCTTTTTGCTGCCATGAATCTTACTTAATTTTCCTCTCTGATTGGTTGATTTGACTGCCTCTCTCTGTGCAGATTATTGTTGCTGACATGCGTAAAGTTTTGGCCAAGAATCCTCAAGTTGAGCAGCAGAGGTTACACAGAAGAGTGTTCCTGGACAATATTAATCCTGAAAATCAGGCTCTATTGGTTAGTGCTAAAAATCTTTTTAACAATTGATAATTTCATTCTTAAAAATAAAATAAAAAATTAAAAAAAAACTCTTTATGATCTTTTGAGTAATCAATTCTTTATTAAAACAGCTTTATGAAAAATATGATAATAGTTATTGAAGTATTTGTGCAGTTAAGTGTGTGTGTGTATTTAGTTCTTTAAGTCTAGGTTCCCTTAATAAGGGAAAGACACCTGTGTTCTCTACGTTATTTTGGATGCATTTTGAAGTCATGCGACTGCCATTGGATTGTGATGAGAACGTGCACTTCAGAATACTAATGGTTGGTTTTAGTTCTATTTCTTTGGACTGTATTTCAAATTATCATGTTGGTTTTATACGTTATACTGTCTTATAATTTAGATAGTTTATGGGAAATTTACATTTTGAAATTTGAACCCTGAATTTTAAACCATCATTCCTCTCCCAAAATCCATCACTATTGAAACCACATTTCCACGCCCCATCCATGGCTTTCCCACATCCCAATCTGGCCACTGCTGAACCATTTTCACCCATTCACCCCAAAGCCAAGCCATAAACCACAATTGCATTGTTTCACCACCCATGGCTACCACCAGAAAACCCACCACCACTACCACCTATTTTAAGCAATATACCCAGCTACACCCACTCACAAAACCAACCAAATCCAGCCAAACCCAACTACACCATGTTCTCCAAACCCATCTCAACAGCCACCATTGCTATTTAACCCAACATGGCTGAAACCCAATCAACCCAAATCACCTTCAGGCCACCATTTTCTAAAGCAATCCTCCACCACCCCACAACAACCAAGAAACTAATAGGAATAAGGGTAAACATCCTTTCTTTTTTTAATAATTTTTTTAAGTATGAGGTGTCAAATTCTTTACTAAAATTTGGGCGTTTTGTGTGGGAGAAAATGGGCATTTGCCCCTTCTGCCAAAACTTTTTAACAAAATGCCCATTATCTGAAACTATTTAAAGAAATGCCTCTGTTTTGAAACTCGATTTTCTAAAAATCGAGTTTCAATTTAAAACTCAATATTTGGACAATTGAGTTATAGCAAACTGAAAATTAAAAAAAAAAAAAAAAAAAATTCTAAAACTCAAGTTCCTTGAAAAAATTAAAGTGAAACTCAAACTCAAGTTCCAAAAAAAGAATTTTTTTTAAGTCCACGTTTGCTATAACTCGATGTTCCGAAAATCGAGTTATACATTTGAAACTTGATTTTTAGAAAATCAAGTTTCAAAACAAGGGCATTTCCCTAATTAGGGCATTTTGTTGGATATTTTTTAAAAAAATGGAAAAAGCCCATTTTGGCCGTTTTGTGTGTTCATGAACAGCATTAGAGGAAAAATAGATGGATGAGCAAAATGAAACATTTTCAAAAATCGTGGTTTTAATTGAAACTTTTTAAAATTTAAGGTTTAATTTGAAATCAACCCTTTAACTTCAGGGTTTAAATGTGATTTTTCCTTAGTTTATTTAGTGTTTGCCGTGAGATTCACTTTATAAATTGGTGGTATTGGTAGGTAATATTATTTCTCATACTGTGTTTTAATGTTTAGTATCTCAACAGCCAAGAGCCAGCCTTGTAGCTGAACAAGCGCTGCATAGTATTTCCAACATTGATGTTCAGGGTCAAATCCCACCCCCATTATTGTAACTATTGAATTATATATATATATATATATATGTATGTATGTATGTATGTATGTATGTTATCATAACTGTGTCTTATGTCCACTTCATAAAAAACAAGGGAACAAGCCACTTTGTAAGATTGACCAATTGCATTTATGGGAGAAAAAAGAAACAACTCGGTAACAATGGGCTTTAAATTTTTAGTACCAAAATGCTCTAGTATCAGCTTTCTACACACATGCACATTTATATATTTGAAAAAATAATGTGTTTTTTGCTCTCAGATCTTGGTATCCTGTTTCGTGAAGACTTCACATCATGAAGAGTATCTATGTGTTAAGGTAAGAGAATTTTTCTCTGGTATTGTCTGACCTGTGGAGAATATGGATTGACATGTAGGATATGAGAAATGGTAGGGACACACCCAATTACACACCCATTCCTCAACATGCTTAAGTCAGTTAAGTGTCACCTTGTGATTAGTGCACTTAAATTTTTTTTCCCAGAAAATACCATGGTGGTCCATGTGTAAGTACTGAAATCCAGTCACAGATTGAAATTTGGTTTGGGCGTGTCTGTAGGTGGACTTGTTGGAGATCAGTGTGTATCTGGATCCATCATGCAATGGTAATATTTAGTAATGCAAGGAAACTGACAAATCATTAAAAAGAATTTAAAACCTGTTGGCAATTATGAGTTTGGGCAAGACTTAGGTACATTACTTCGGTGCTATTCATTTTGTCCTATGAGATTTATGTTTAGGAGTTATCATCTTCCTCTCTCCTGTTTGTTCTGTTACCAATGAGCTTTTTCTCATAATGTTATTTGGTTGGCACTACAAAAATGACCTTGCTTTAAGAGTTCAGAAGTTGAGTCAGATGCATGCTTTTTTCATTGTTGTATGAGGTGCGGTTCAAATCTATAATGTTCTTGTGTGTAATAAAAGTGGCTGGGGCTTCTGCACTTTATAGGTTTAACCTGTGGGTACATGAACACGTTGAAGTATGGTGAATTATGTCTGACTTTTGGGTGAGAAGTAATAAAGAAGCCTAGGGTGTCTTCCCTTCTTGGGTTCTGCTTTGCATACTTCCTGTGTACTAGGGTTGTGGCCCTTTTGGGTTCTTTTAACAAATTTCATTTACTTAATAAAAAAAGCTTTAAAGGGTATCTTCTTTGGGGTAGGCAAGAACTCAAACACTATGTTTGGAAGGAAAGGAGAGGTGCTAGAGAACTGTTCTGCTGTTTAAATGAGAGGATAAAAGGAAGAAAAGAGGAGGGATGAGTCCATCTGAGCCACAAAAACTAATCTCTCTAAAATTAAATGCATAGGGTGGGAGGAGAGTTGGTATATTAAGAATGATTTGAGCAATTATATCTTTTTTTACCTCACATACCATGCAAATTAGGGTGTGACTGAAAAAAAAAATTATCTTTCTTTTGGCTGGGGAGCTGGAGGTAGTATCTTTATGCTCCCTTTTCACCATTTCCTTCCAATCCGCCAAACCAGATGAGGAAACAATGGTCTCTTGCCCTTTTCCATTTATCCTTCCCAATCTGCGTATCCTGTCCATATTTTCAATTCCTCTTAACAAATAAGTGTAAATATCCGTAAGGAAATAGTCGTTATTGCTGTATATAAAACGCAACTAATTCAGACTTATTTTTGTTAGAGAATGAGCTCATTGTAAGTCTAATGTTGTTGAAAAAACAACCATAATTAAAAATAAATAAATAAATAAATAAATTCTAATGTTGTTTATAAAAACAGGAAGCTATATTGTTGGATCTCCTTAGAGTCATCAGCCATCACCGGGCTAGACTTGCTACACCAATCCGTACAGTGCAGAAAATATATAGTGATGCCGAGTTGGACAATTTTCCATCTGCAGATGCAATATTTGACCGCGGTGGAGTGGCACCCAACCGTCCATTGCTAATGATTGAACCCCCTTACAGAATTAATGGAGAAGATAAGACAAAAACTCAAAATCGTTCAGTGCACACAGGTGGAGAACAAGATGGAAAGACCAATACACGACTGACATCTGACACCAAGGGCGATGCTAAGGTTGGAGTAACATCAGTTTCTGACTCCAAATCCAGAGAGACACCAACTTCTGATACCAAGATTGGAAAGACACCAAATCCTGACACCAAGGAGGACCGCAGGGCTGTAGCAGCATCAGTTTCAGATCCAAAAGGGCGTGAAAAGGCAACTGGAAAATTTTCAAAACCTGTGTCAACTTCGAAGATAGCAGAAATGTCATTCTCTGACACCAAAGGGATGGGTTCAGTATCTGATAATTCAACCCAAAAGGTCCCTGATGTTAAGCAAACTAAGAGTGCAGGGAAATCTAACAATCCATCAGTTTCCTCGTCAGAAAGTAGTGTTGAGAAAGCAAGCAGAATTCCAACAAATCAATGTCCCCAAACATCAAGGCCTGTGTTGGAAGATAATATAGTACTTGGTGTTGCTTTGGAGGGCTCAAAAAGAACCCTTCCTATTGATGAGGGAATGGTTTCCCCTCCCAGTCCTGCAGAAGGAAAGGAAATGGCTGCAAGCCGGAACGGAAGTGGGTCTCCTACTCCTGATAAGGATAAGAAAGATGGTCAGTTTCCAACTGCTCCTAGTTCAACACCTGGCAATCAGTAAGATCAACTAGTTCGGTTAAGATGTCTTGTGTCTTGCTCCTACTCTTGCTAACCTTACTCCGGAACTACACCATCAAAGCTGTATTTTTTCAAGCTGAAATTTACACTGTATATGTTCCTTATTTTTTACTTAACGTATATTGTCATGATCATTGTAGCATCCATCATTGGAAATTTAGCCATACATAAAAAGGAAGTGTACCTTTCTGCCAGAGTTGAATGGTGTTGGATAACTGATCGACTTGACTAAAGACCATGCAAGGCCAATCCTGTTTTTTTTTTTTGGGATGGTGAGGCCAATCCTGTTTTGTTTATAGAATTGCAGATACGATAATACACAGCCCAAGATACATCTTTTATTGTGAAAATTGGATTTGGAACTTACCAAGTTCTGCAAAGCTTATAATTCAACATTTTCATACAAAGTGTTCGTTTTAATTTAATTTAAAACTAGAAAGCAGCAGTGTGATATGATCATCTAGGAATATCTTGTTCTACTGCTACAAGCCTACAATCACTACCATTATATTTCATATTCATAATCTTCCTTTTGATATGGGAAAATATAATTTTTCTTTGATACTAGCAAGCCATTTTTACAGGGTATCGTGATTTATTTCAATTTCAAGATCAATCTTCCATGCATATTTTTGAGTTATCTCGGTCAAGCAAAGGAGAAAAATCAAATCTCTCTTCCAGTGAATGGTACCAATTGAAAATATGACAAGTAAAAAGCTTGAGCTTACATACTACTTTCTAGATGAGTCGGAATAGTAAACTGATTACTCATAAAATTGTTCTATCGTGAAAATTGTTGTCCAGTAACTTTAATCATTCAGAAGAAATTGATGATTACAAACTCATCCTTAACATCACTCTCCCATCCTTAATAACCACCATACACATACACTGCAATCATTACATGAACAGGCCTATGAATAGGAGATGGGATTGTGACTTATTTGCCATTATATTACGTGCTAGGAGCCACAAATAATAGTTGAAGTGATAAATTATAAAGTAGAAACGGCAGCTCACATTCTTAATTAAAAAAATTAACTGTGGCATATGCAATCAGGAGCAGGATATGTATATATGGACTGCTTTGGTTTTCTTGATCTGATCTGCCCTTGTCTGTTTTCATGCCCTTCTAACACTGACTGCTGGAAATCTGACCAAGTCATGCTTTTATTTAGGAAGAGTTGGCCCAATAATGCCATATTCGGCCTTATAGTTTTCAGGTTTTCATAAGTTCGATGTCCCACCTGTCAACACCATAAAATGTCATTGTCTTATGGATTCTGCAGAATTCTGAATAAGAATTTTCTGGCACATAAAATTTGTAAAAAAATTCTCTTAACCTATTGAATAAGACAAAATTTTTGTGAAAGAACACCTTGAATAACTTTTGGCAATGTTTTTCAACCTCAATTCAATATCGCTTCAGTTAATCACAATGAAATTCTGTATTTTTACAAATGAATCTACCAAAGTTTAGCGAAAGCAATCTGAAGAACTAGCAAGATAAAAAAAGTGTTGATACCAAGGCAAATTTCCGACTCTTAATGGTTAAATGATTAAATTCATTCTTTCCTAACAACTAAAACTTTTAGAACAAATGGTAACTTATTATGGTTTTTTTTTTTTTTTTTTTGGAGCAAAATTTATTATTATGGTATTAAAGCTTGTCCTAAGATGTGAGAAGGAGATCAGAATAATAATTAAATGATTTAATTTACCTTCCTAACAGCTTAAACTTTAGGGACAAGTGATAATTTATCATTATAAAGTTTCCTAATTGATCTGATGTCTGAAAAATTGCCCTATCCCAATTTCTCGCTCATATCACAAAGTGGTGCATCAAAGACCGACCATTTGGATCAGAACATTATAGAATTTTATCTTCAACATACTAACTGGATGGGCCACTTACGTTGATTAAGAGCAGAGACAGCAGCATAACTTCCAACAAATTTAACTGAATGTTTAGATCTATGATGAAACCAGGTAGAAATACTCACCAATGCATTGTGCATATTTCCTGGAGAAGCAGATATAAAGATGTTGCTGTGCATACTAACATAGTAATCAACTGCAGCTAACAAGGACGCCTTTCCTTTAATCTGGGCCCGTTCCGCTTTGGAAGTTAAACTCTTTTTGTCTTCCATCAGTGGGAACAATTTTTTCAAAGTCGAAATCCTAGCTTCTCCACCAAATACCTTGTGAAACATATCCATTTCACAGATCAAAACTCTGGGAGTAAAAAGGTATATTTCACTTCTCAAAAAGTAGCGTAGACAAGAAAATAGTTGAGACATGATAAACCTTGTGGGAGGCAAGATAGAGCCTAGTGTTGTTGTCAAAGCCCAAAGCCGCAAGAAGCAATCCAATCTCTTCTGGAGTCAAGGGGCAACGACCCTGATTCCTCAACTCTTCATTCGTGAACTGGGAGTTAAGGACCCTTCCCTGCCAAATTGCTTGTCTATACTTGGCTAGAGCCAATTTTTCAGCTTTGCCCCCACCGAAGTCACAGGCTGAATGGGCCGCCATATCCTGCATGATGACATGGTTAATGAACAAGAACATGGAATCAAGGTTTAAACCCCTATAACCTAAACTCAAAAATTTTGGACAATTCAGACGATCATAAAACCAATGGTGTGGATTTTCTCAAATGACAACAATGACTCCATCACTGAGGTAGCTCAACCCAATGATGTACAGATTGGATGACCTCAGATATTTGACCCATCACATTTTAACAGTCACAAAATGCATAAAATGTTGGCTTGTTTGAAGGCTTGAACAGTATTATTATCATTCTTTAATCATAATGCACTATGAAGTGCCTATTGGGGCTGTATACAAATCCAACCAAACCAACAAAAAATGACCAAGCCGGCAGCTTCTGCAGGTGGTTGGCGGCATTTATTTTCCAAAATGGCAAGGCTCATGTGATGATCGGCAAAAAGTTCTGAAAACCACCTATAAGCCACACCAACTGACCCTTCTCCAGCTCTCCCCTAAATTTTTCCTCAAATGCCCCCTCCCCCACCTCCATAGTAAACCACAAAATTTGATGTGCATTTTAAGAACATAGAGAACTATGTAATTCATTGGTGAGATTTTCAAAGTTTTAATTCAATAAAAAGTAGTTAGGTGGTATAATATTAAGGGGAAACTTTAAGCAATATTACACGATTTAATAACTTTTTACTAGATTAATATTTTGAAAGTGGATTACATGCTCTCTGTGTTCTTAACATGCATGCCAAATTTTGTGTTAAGTGAATGTTATTTATTATTCTATCCATAAACTCATTTTTTATGCATAAATTTGAAATGACAATACTTGGAATTAAAATTTTGATAAATGACATGGTTATTAATCTTTGATCATTGTGAAATTTTGCAAACATAGGGGTTATAAGAAGAAAATATATTACAATGGTTAAAAAATTGAGTGGTGCAACATTACTTAATATTACATTACCCAACCATATGTGTATGCATATATATATATATATATAGAGAGAGAGAGAGAGAGAGAGAGAGAGAAGTGGCATACTTTGTCAAATCGAAGGTGTAGCACCACAAACTTCCCTGCCCCCACTGTGCTCTCCTGCATGTAGTTAGTTCCAAGTGCTCCATTTTTACCTGAAGGGTTGCGGAGACGGCTAACAAGAGCATCACCAAGCTGTCTAATATGAGGAACAAAAGCTAATGCTTGGAAGTTAACTTTACAACGTAGCTGTTGGATGTCCATAGGCAAGTTGTCAAAAGCCAAACGATGAGAGAATGGGGCAATTGCAGCAATTCCATAACTGAAACGTACAAACATGTCTCAAATTTCAGAACACAACATGATTTAAAGATAAGGCCAAATACAGAAAACAATTAAAAGCCCATATCTAAGCAATGTCATTGCATTATTATATAGGTAAAAATTGAATCTAACTACTTGGGTAGCATCCACTTGGTTTCTTTTTTATAACTTATCTGTAAACAAATAAAAACAAGACCAGAACATTCAAGGACAATAAACTAGACACCTTCTTCCATTCTCGTCAAGTAGAAAGCTACTTCATACGCATAAACAAAAAAGTGGCAGCCATAAAAGATTATTATAAAGATTGTAGTAAGATCTTCATGAAGTTTGCATCAGAGCTGCTATGGGAATGGCATTCTGGCGTATGGGAGACCTCTAAACTAGAAAAATGATAGGTAGTTTCCAAAGGCCATTCATTCTATGCAAATGTTACATACATGGATGTTAAAATACTGAACTAAAAGCAGGCAGCTTTGTCCTTTTTCTCATTTTCAAAATAATATTTCAGGTAATATAAATCAAGTGGTGTGTCTACTCTGGAATAAGAGGACTACTATTTGGCCTATGGAAGATATTGCTGTTCTAACAATAAGCATGAAGAATCTTGGACATAACATTTTATAATCTTTGACCAGCAAATCTATTTAAATATTTCCATCATTTAAAGAAATAGAGCTATATCAAATACTCCAAAATCATTTATTGTGATATTTTTCTATCAGATACTCTATATCTGCTTAAACCTTAGCTGCACTGAATTTAACATCTAAATAGTACATAGCTAAGTCATTAGATTCTAGATCTTCCATTGAAATAATGCATCTCAGTTCACAAATAAATTATGTGGTTTATGGAAAAAGATACAGTCTTTGAGCCTTTAATTAGCCATGTATGTGATACTTTTATGCATTTGAACCATCAACAAAAATGTTTCAATCAGATGATTTAAAGAACAATTCAGCAATAAATCTAACCAGAGGATTAGGAAGCTACCAACCTCCGTAATACAGGCAATACATTATCTAGATACCAGTTGGCCGATGCATGAACTGGTGCTGTCTTAATCCTGTTAGCTCGGATTGCTGTTGCATAATACTCCCTTGTGCTCCAGGAGAATTCATAAGGCAGCTCTTTAACTATAGAAATATCGTCCTTCAATACATTAATAAAGTGATCCACATCAAATATATCCATGAACGAGCTGCAAAAGAAAAAAATAATGCAACTTCATTAATATGCCTCTCCCAAAATCCATGAGATAAAGAAATGAGCAAAACCGAAACAAAATGGTTCCTGCTAGTACCTTGAATCTTGCCAAACAGGATTCACTTCAAGATGTGGGATGACAAGCGTCGCATTCAGTATTTTAGCAACCGCAACTGCATCACATATCTTTGAAAGAAACAAAATAACACTTAAGCTTCTGATACTACTTTTTGAAATGGACAAGTTACTTTAAATTCTGATAAACTTATTGTTATCCATGATCTCTAGTCACCTCTAAACATCTAATTAAATGTTCAAGAAAATCTTTTGGTACATACCCCCATTCTCTGCTGGTTCAAGCCTCCATCAAGAAATACCTGAATATAACCTTCAGATTTCTCCGGTAATGCTGCATGAAAACGAAAGAAAGGGCCAATAGTGAAAAAAAAAAAAAAAAAAACCCAAACAACCTAGATAATGATTAATGAAAACCAATACACGAGGTCACATATATACTGTCCCTATACTTCATACAGCACACAGCAGATTGAACACAGAGTACTTCTTATGGTTACTCTATTCCTGATCACTTACAAGGGGTTTCTGGAGATTCAACACAAGGTCTCCATCCTTGGTTGCCCAAAGGAATCCAGAGATCTGAATGCTGAGCATTTGTCTGATGAAAAGAATAAAATGTTTACCATGAAGAGGATTTTACAAAGAGAACTATAAATGTACTTGAAAAGCATGTTTGCAGCTGAACTCTTACAGTTTCGCGTTGCAATGCACTCTTGAGGATGCGTGAGTGCCTTGGTTTTGGAGCATTCCATTCCTGTAAACACCATTCTTTAATAAAATGATAAATTTATGACCCCAAAAGATCAATTTTATAGACATGGTGCCATGTTAAAAGCAGGCTGATTGTGTATGGGTTTACCATCCTTGGATTTGTAAATCACAGAAGTTGCATAAATATTTATAGTACATAGAAGAGGCATAACAAATTATAAGAAAAGAGAGATATCAATTCATGGTACAACAAAATCAATATAAAATAGATTAGTGATTACCCTGAATGAATTTTCTTTCTTTGAATTTTATAAACCAAGACTTCAAATTATTGAGTTTTATGCATAAAAGCCAACATCAGTGAGAGTTTTGCGTGGAGAGAAGATAACTTCCATATATATATATATATATGAATGAATTTTCTTAACAAACTATTATCATTGTTATTAATAGTCAAATACTCAAATTACTATTTAGCACAATTGTTATTAACTGTTGTATCTTTTAACTTCAAAAACCATTCAGAAATTTGCACCTTGTAGATATTAAAAAATTTGACCCAAAAAAAAATCCCTGAAATCAGCAAAGGGTCAGTACTAATCTTTCCAAATTTTCAATTATTGATGTAAAACTCATTAGCTCATCATTCAGGGTTTCCAACAATGAAAACCACAGACCCTTCTTGCTTCGATCCTTTCCTTTTTATGTGAATATTCATAATAACAACATATCATTTAATTTAAATACAAATAATCTCCAAACTACCTAAGGTCAGATGTGAAGTCCTTACAAATCATTTATCCTCGGTTGGCAATCTGAGTAGAATCAGCCGGTTCAAGTCAACAAATCGAAACACTTTTTAGTCAAATTTAACGTTATCTTCTCCTTATTTATGACTTATTTCAACCTCAACCCCTTAAAAATATAACAACCACCCAATCATTCTATTGACTTTTTGGCATAAATTAAATTCCCTCCCTATTAATCCAAAAGAGTTAATCCATACCCTTTTCTGAAACATTACACATCCAGAATATTCACTCCCAGTAAGCATTTTTTAGGGACTACAGAATAAAGACAGCTTTCCCGGGAAACTACCAATGACCCATTTACTGTCACATTAAGAAGCTAAGACTACAAAAGAAAAATTATTCCAATAAATAGTACTTTGCTTTTGTTTTTGTTAAAGAACAAGAAAAAAGGGTCTTAAAATAAAGAAAAACATGATGATGAATGATCCAAAGAGTGTGAACTTACCGTGAACATGGAAGGCGAGGCATGGCCCAATGGGCTGAAGAAACTAGTCAAGAACACTGGAAATATCAGAACAAAAAGTCCAGCCACTGCTCCTCCTCTTCCTCTATGAGGCTGACACTGGAGCAAAATCCTCATCATCCCAACTGGGTTTTTGCTTGGCTGTGGAAAAAAGCACCCTTTACCCTCTCTACAAAGCCACAGAACTTGTAAATGTTTGTATCTAATCTAAAGTGAATAAGCTTAGCTATAAATTATAAAGCCATTAATAGCTTCTCTGTCTCTGTAACTTGTCTGTCTCAGTCTGATAGAGAGTAAAAGCGGTTCACTCTTAGAATCCGGGACACGTGGACTCTTCATGGAATCGAATATGGGCTGCGTAAGTATAACACTGTGTCTTTTGTAAATGGGACCCAATGGATAAAAGAGAAAATGGGAATGAGGTTTTTCTTTTCCTGCCTTTGTTCTATAATTTGTACGTTAGAAAAGGAATCCGACATTGCCGCTTTCTGTGAGTCACAGACCATTTTGGGAACAAATGTAAAAAAAGTAAAACCAAAGGTTCATAGATTGGACCGTTGGAGTAAGTGAAAGTGTGTGTAACTGTGAACTTTATTGGATTCACCTTTATATATTTCTTGAACTACCGACACTCCAGTAACCTTTAGTTACATGGGATTGGATTGACTATTGAGATATCATTCTCCCTGGGCCTTTGGGGAGCAAATTAATATCATATCATATACAATATAATAAAAGTTAAATTTAAAAATTATGATTATGTAAAATGATTTTATTAAATTATAACAAATTTTTTAGATTTTTCAATAAATTCATTTACTTAAGTTTTTAGATAAAAAAAAAAAAGTATCATTATTAACGTCTTTGAATAAAGTAATAATAAGTGTTCTAATTAACTTCTTCTTCTTCTTCTTCTTTTTTTAATTTTATAAAGTAACAATTTTGCAAATTAACAATTCATTCATGTGTATATTAAGCAATGTTTGAATGCAAGAAAATTCAAAATAAAATAATATATTCATTATATTATTTACCTATTAGGGGTTTATTTACATAAAAAAATCATTTTGAAATTGTAATTATAAAAAATGTTATATCATGAGGGTTTTGGTTTTGGTTTAAAAACCCATCTTATTTATTAACAACTTATTTATATAATTTTAAATGCATTTATTGTATTATATAACATGATAAAAGAAATATTAATAGATTTTTTGGGTGGGGCCAGTGGGGGCAAGTGCCCCACCTCCCTCAACTTTCCTAACTCCGCCCCTGGGATAAACATTTATTTTGCATCATCTATTTCCTAATAATAAAGTAACAAATTTAAAAGTATTATTTTTTCTTCTCAAAATTTTTCTCTTTTGGAATAAATAACAAACAATAGCTAATATGTATTAAGTTTAAAGTAAACTAAAAAAATAACAATCTAATAACATTAACTATTTTTTTGGGATAAAGTAAAATGGTTGTGCCAAGTGACTTCACCAAATTGCATAAATATTTTTAAATTTTTCAATAAATTCATTCACTTAAGTTTTTAGACAAAAATAGAAAGTTTTTTTATCTTTATCAACTTCTTTGGATAAAGTAACAATAAGTGTTCTAATGAACTTCTTCTTCTTTTTTTCATTTTTTTTAATTTTATGAAGTAACAATTTTACTAGCTTATGTTAGTATATATATATTTTTTTTGGGATAAACATTTATCATGCATCATTTATTTCCTAATAAAAAAAGAAACAAATTTAAAAGTATTATTTTTTCTCCTCAAAATTTTTTTCTTTTGGAATAAATAATAAAAAAAATAGCTAATATGTATTAACTTTAATGTAAACTAAAAAAAAAAAATCTAATAACAATCTAATAACATTAACTATTTTTTTGGGATAAAGTAAAAAATAAATAAATAAACTAATATGTAATTAACATAAACTTCTTAATTACATAAACTCATTTTTCTTTCTGTTCATATCAAGTTATCAACTTTTTCACAACTTAAAATTATCTAATATAAAAGTAGGGATATATATATATATATATATATATATACAGTTTGGTATATTTTTCCCTTTTCCTACCATATAGTTTCTTGATGTATTCTTTCTTTCTCATACTTATATCATGTTACGCCTCGAGCTCAACTATAAAGATAGACACGCGACAACCACCGCACGCTTATAAAGTAAGCACCCTACAAGTATGCAAGGCCTTCTTAGCAACTAAAATTTATCCTCAAAAATTAAATCAAATAAATCCAACATATATACCTCAACAATTTCTTTACGAATAGATCTCTAATAATTTAATAGAAACAAAATCCAAATCTCATGTACATAATGCCAATTAGCTAATAAATATAAAACTATTAGAAGACCATCCAATCCCAAAAATCTCTAAGCTTCTTTTCCTGCTCACAACACATCATCAAAACTTGTTATTCTTCACAATCTAAAACTGGAGGGGAAAAAGGGTGTGAGTTAACAACTCAATAAGTAACCAAAGTCCTCATAAGTTCTATCAAGCAATAAATCTGTAAAGTATAAGATGTAATGTGTGTTTTCAAAAGTTATCATATACGATGTGTTTTTAAAATAACTGAAGAAGTTTCATAATCTTAAAATAATAAGTTGCGCATAAATCATATACTTTAATCTTACAAATATATCATAGACGGTTTAGAAAATAGTCAGTTTTCCATATATTAAAAGCTATAACTTACAAAATGTTCCAAAAACACATAAGCAGTTTTAGTAACTCAAAATAGTTCAACTACTCAAACATTTCCAAAATCACAAGTGTAATTTTAATGACTCAAAATAGTTCAAATATTCAACGTCATTCATATTCTTAACAATCTTATGACTATGGTCATGTTATATTCCCGTGACTGGGTATCAGAGTACCAATGAATAACCCCCATTAACTGGGTATCAGAGGATCAATGAATACCACCATTGTTTTGGGTATCAAAGTACCAATGAATAACCCCCATTGGTTTGGGTATCAGAATCAATGCATAGTCAGATTGTCCATAATCAAATATATGAAATCATAGTTTCTAACAAAAATATATCTTATTCATGTATATAAAAATCATATACTCAGTATTACAGTATATTTGTAATAATTCTTTACTTGAAATTAATAATACAATAAAAATAAAAATTCTTACAATTATAAACAAATTTGTAGTAGTTAAAAATACATTAATATAAGCAAAATAAAACTCAATTAGGATAAGGTTACTTACCTTCAAAAGCCATCCCAAAAGAAACTTCTCTCTAACATTTATTCTAAAATTCTTAGATATAGCCTAAAACAATTTTGCAGGTACCATTTACTCAATAATCAAATAATTTAAGAAAAACTTATAACAGTACCTAACTATAAAAGAAACTACTAAAATATCCATCTTATATATTTCAAAACTATCATTAATTTATCTATATATAAATTATGTCTCCTCACTAAGCTTAACAATAATCCCCTGTTTCTTACAACAAACTCACATGGTCATAATATTTTTGTTTCTTTACTTTCTACCATAAATAGTTCCCTATGAATAAAACTTATAGAACACAATATACTTATAGCCATAGAGGGTCTATACGTGTTTTTTTCTTTTTTTTTTCTGCCACCATTACTTCTCCTAAGATAAGGGACACGTCAACAAAATCAAAGCACAAGACATACAAAATCAAAGCACCAAGACATTTATGAATACGCCACACCATTCTTTTTTCTTTTTTGTTTTTCAAAAGCATGTGAGTCTATGTCAGACATCAAAGCATGTCTAGACTACAAGGCTTTTGTATATCATCAAGTCTAGAACTTAGGTCACTATTCTTAAAAGAAAAACCAAAATAGCAGAGATATAAATCTAAATCCTTCTTCATTTACAGCATAAAATTCACTGGTTATTTAGGTAGTTTCACTATTGGCCAAATATACCTGCATAAAAATATTATAATTTCATATAAAATTTAGATTTGACAAAATATGAGATTTTTTAGGCTCTTATATCAAGTGTGCCGTCGATTTTTCTCTATTTGAACAAACTCAGAAGTCCTCTTCCAAAAATATCTATCATTATACATTAACTTGATTAGCTTATATATAGCTAGAGTTTCAACCTAGTTTTCTAAGATCTCCCTCAGTAATATTAATTATAAAATTGACCCCACAAAAGATTTACTTAAATACCCTTCCTTTTAATTTTTTTTTTCCGGGTATTACACATTTCCTATGAAACTTGCATGTATGTATTTGCCTTCTTCTTTTTGTTTTTTCATAAAATTATCTTCTTTATTTTTTTTTTTCAAATTGAATATGTTTTGTGTGCAGGTTTCTTTTTGTTTGAGTTATTTTTGTTAACTTTGACCTACTTTATGTGTTTATTATGGTCTTCAAAATCAATTGTATATCTTTCATGAAAACTAACAGATTAATTTTAACAAAAATGTTATTCACTTTTTGAAAGATTTGTTTTCCAATATGTGTAGATCCCACAGGTAACCATGTGACCAAGATTTGAGCATCCAAAACCATGATAATGAACATCACTCCACAAAGAATAGAGATAGAAAATTAATTGAACATAAAAATGGTGATGTAAAAAAAATGGATAATTAAGGTGATAGAAAATCTCCATGACTTAGTTGCCTCCCCCTTACTGTCAAAGTTAATTTAATTTTTCATGTAAGTATCTTTACTTTAACTCTAGTCCCAGATTTTTTTTTTTAATGTTTAGAAATTCATATTGTTTGTAATTATTGAATTCAGAGTTTCTTTGTGTTTATATATTTATGTGTGTGTTATTGTTATAAATTTGTGTAGTTTTAATTTGTAAATTAGCAATGATTGCTTGGGGTTAAAGTGAAAATATTAGGTCAATTTTAATCATAATTCATGCAATAGTAGGGTGTTAGATGTTGATATTAATTTTATGCTTATTTAAATTAATTAACATAAACATCTTAGCATGTTTAGTGTTGATATTAATTTGACACTTTGAGATGCAAGCGCTTCATTATAATTAAATATAAATGTTATTATACCGATATGTTATAATTAGTATTTGTTGTTCCTCACCCTATCTCACTTTAATTGTTATTGGAATAAGTAAAAGTTGTCTAAGTCCAAATGAGTATAACATTTCTCTTCAATCACTAATTAGTGTTTCTCAATAAAATTATCACTAATTAGTTTATGACCAAAACCATACAAAGCCTGGCTTGAGTACTACTAAAAGCTTCTAGAAATTTAAAACTTGTCATAATCTTTAAAATATTTTTACTAAATTTAATTATATTATCAAAATATATATATATATATTTTAAATTTATATATAATTCTTTGGGCAAGACTTAGGTGCAGTACTTAGGTGTTGTTCTTTAGGTTCCCATCTTAAAATTTTGCCATGTAAATTTTTTCTCATATGATAGAAGTATATTTTTCAGTTAAGTAGCCACATAGCTGAATATTAAGAGGGGAACCTAAGGAATAACACTTAAAGTACTGTACCTAAGTTTTGTCATAATTCTTTTATTAAGCCGTGCATCGCACAAGCGTAATACTATATAACATTGACTTGCCATGCAAATCAATATTATATCATATACTATATAATAAAAGTTGGGTTTAGAAATTGTGGTTGCTCCAAGTGACTTCACCAAATAAAAGAATTTTTTTTAGATTTTTAGATTTTAAAAGTATGTATATAATTTTTTTTTCTCCTATAATTTCTAAGTTGATAAAAAACTTAATTTGACTACAATCCAAATTCTTCATCTAATCCATCTGCTATAATTTCTAAGTTGATAAAAAATATCAATTTGATTACAATCTAAATTCTTCATTTAATCAAATTAATGCTTATTTATTTAGTGTATTATAATCCAAATTCTTCATTTAATCCTTATTTGTACCTGTAGTGTATTATAAAAAAAAGTAGTTTTAACAAAACATGCAACTTACATTAAAAAAATAAGTTTTTTAACAAAACTTGCTACCTACATTCAAAAAATGTAAAATTTTAAAAAGAGATTAAATTTAGTTAGTTTTCTTCTTTAAAAAGTAAATTTAGTTGGTTGATACCATACAACTACAACCTACAATTGTGACTATCTAAATATTTTCAACAAAACCTAAAATAAAAGGATAGAAAAAAAAAATCCAAAGCGTAAAATATTACAATGTGTAGTTGTGTATCTAGAAGTATAGCTAATCCCATGATTTAAAAAAAAAAAAAAAAAAAACACTTTCATTGGGCGGATATACATATGGGGAGGAATCATATACTATATAATAAAAGTTGTATTTAGAAGCCGTGGTTGCTCCAAGTGGTTATACTAAATTACAAAAATATTTTTAAAATTTTTTAAAAACAAATACTATAATTTTTTTTGTACTTATCTTATTCTCCTATAATTTCTAAATTGATAAAAATCATAATTTAATTACAATCCAAACTCTTCATTTAATCATTTTATTATTATAATTTATAAGTTGATAAAAATTTTTAATTTTGATTACAATTCAAACTTTTCATCGAATCCTTTTTTTTTAATCTAAAAAACAACAACAATCTTCTTCTAAAAAAAAAACGTTTTTTTTTTTTTTGGTTATAAAAGAAAAGTTTCATTTTTCCATATGAAAATATTTTCTCATTTCTTTCTCTTCATATGACCTTTTTTTTTTTTTTTTCATTTTTATGAGATTTATGAGATAGCAACAAACAAATTGATTAGAAATCTTCCAATAGGATTAAAATTCTATATCAAATGAAACTCTACCTATAAATAAATAAATATATATATATATTTATATCCTTTTTGAAGTGAAGTTTATTCAAATATGTGAATGTCTAAATCCCATGACAAGTATGCATTCTTTCTTTATTATTATTTTTTATTTTGTTTAAGCCATTTCTCTTTAACTTCAAAAATATTAATAAAAACTTCTCATACACGATTTAACTCAATTCAGAATATTAAACTTTCGTACTCATTTATTCTCTTCTACAATAATTGATTCAGGTTTTAGTTACATACTCACACTTTTATCTCTCAAAGTGATAGAGAAAACACACAGGTTTATTCTTCTTCTTTTTTTCTAAATTTATATCTTAATTTATAATTTGTGTTAATTTCTTAATTTTAAATCATGAATAACTTTGATTATATTCTTTATATTGAATGTAAATTGTTGTTTATAGGTTTTGGTTGTGTTATATTCTTTGGAAAAGAAGAAATAAAATAAAAGAGTTTATATAAATTTGGCAACAAAGCTAAATAGATAAGCCTAAGAAATATTTACTAATAATAATTTTATTAGTAACTTTTTATTAACATGATTTAAAAAAAAAAAATTTGAATAGAGAGATAATTTATTAACATGATTTAAACTCTACTAAAACATTTTTCAAGGGATTGGTTTAAAAAAAATTTCAAAGTAATTTTCTAATTATTAACTACTATGCGCTAGCTTCTAACTAGCAAAACCCACAATTGAAATAGTAATCCATATGAGATACCACTTCTAAAGATTGATATCTTAGCTATTATATATTATACGCTGACTTTGTTTTTTTTTTTTTTTTTAAGTAGCGTTTCTCTCTTCCCCCACAAAACAAAGGGATTATAACAAGAATTAGTTAGATAAGAGTAAGAATACACCACCTCTTATCTACAATAAATGTTAAATTCAGATCATTTTTCATGCATATACACACTCATGTAGCGTGAAACGTGCAGGACTTAAAGTTTAAACTTAAACTTGGTAGGGTGAAATTCACTCAAGTTTTAGTGCCTTCTTCCATACTTTCAAAGACAAAAATTAAATTCTCATGTGAGTCTCTCTTTACTTTAAATTTTTTAATGTTTAATAATTTAGATTGTTCTTAATTATTGAATTGAGGTTTCACTTAAACATGATTTCAATTATTGTTTTGGATAGTTTTTAATTATTAAATTAAAGGGTTTTTCATTTAAATATATGCATTTAATTGAGCCTTAAAGTTCAACGTATTAATGAAAATCATTATATATATATATATATATATTTAGGTACATCTACTATCTACTATCTTCCATTCAATTATATATATATATGCATTTTATGATACCTTAGTCTCACACAACATGCATTCATTATGTAACTTAAAAGTAAAATATTCATTTATTTTAAGTAAATTAATAAAAAAATTATTTATATATGAATTTTGATTAAGTCGTGCATTGCACAGGCATAATGCTAGTATATATAAAAGCAGAGACCTTATGTGAGAGTGCATGAGATCCTGCCATGTGGTGTCCTAATTTTGCATTTAACATTTTTTACTTCTTTTCATTAAGTTAACTATACTGTTACTTAAGGGTTTACATTAATTTATTTTTACTGTTATCTCATTAATCTCTAGTTAATTGTTTGAGCTTATACCACACATCTCTCTCTTCTTCATGTCTTTTAACATACCCATCATTTTAGTATTAAAAACGAGAGCAAAAATAAAAAAATAAATAAATAACGACTAATAGTAATAATTAACAAGATAAGGTCCTAAGGAGAGATTGAGAGATACAAAAATGTTGTAGATTGTTAAATAAAATACACTATTTCACTATTACCAAAATAAAAGAATTGAGATAAAAAAAATTATAAAAATATTAATTTGATTACAATCGAAATTCTTCATCTAATCCATTTAATCCTTATTTTTTAAGTGTAATGCAGTTTTGACAAAACATGCATCTCATATTAAAAAATAAGTGTTTTAACAAAACATGCTACCTACATTCAACAAAATGTAAAATTTTAAAAAGAGATTAAATTTAGTTGGTTTTCGTCTTTGAAAAGTAAATTTAGTTGGTTGGTGCCATACAACTACAACCTACAATTGTGACTATCTAAATATTATCAACAAAACCTATAATAATAGGATAGAAAGAAAAGAAAAAATCCAAAGCGTAAAATATTAAAATGTGTAGTTGTGTACCTAGAAGTATAGCTAATCCCATGATTTTTTTTTTTTTTTGGAAAAAAAAAAAGCACTTTCATTGGGAGGATATACATGTAAAGAGGAATCATATATTATATAATAACAGTTGGGTTTAAAAGCCGTGGTTGTGCCAAGTGGCTGCATTAAATTACAGAAATTTTTTTAATTTTTTTAAAAAATAAATACTATAATTTTTTTTTGTACTTATCTTCTTCTACTATAATTTCTAAACTAATGAAAATCATAATTTAATTATAGTCCAAACTCTTTATTTAATCATTTTATTATTATAATTTATAAGTTGATAAAAAAAAAATTTAATTTGATTACAATTCAAACTCTTCATCTAATCCTTTTTAAAAAAAACAAAAAACAACAACAATCTTCATCTATTCCTTTTTTTTTTATTAAAATTATATTACTTCCTTAAAAAAAAAACCATAATACCCAAAAAAAAAAAAAATAGCTACATATTTAACAGCAAAATTTTCTTTTTCACACGTGACTTTTTTTTTTTGATAATTATTGTTCTTACCGGTTTACTAAAAATGTCTTTGGATAAAGTGAAAAAAAAAAATTGTAAATTAGGTAATAAGTATTTGAGTTTAAAGTAAGCACCTTCTCTTTCTTCTCCAAAAAAAAAAAAAGTATCTATTCTATATATAATAAATGTTTATTCTTTTTTGTTTTTTTTTTTTTTTTTGGTTATAAAAGAAGAGTTTCCATTTTTCCATAAAATAAAATGTTTTCCATTTTATTTATCTTCCTATGACCTTTTTTTTTTAATTTCACTTTTTATGAGATTTATGAGATAGCAACAAACAAATTGGTTAGAAATCTTCCAATAGGATTAAAATTCTCTATCAAATGAAACTCTCTCTCTCTCTCTCTCTCTCTCTCTCTCTCTCTCTCTCTCTCTCTCTCTCTCTCTCTCTCTCTCTCTCTCTCTCTCTCTCTCTCTCTCTCTCTCTCTCTCTATATATATATATATATCCCTTTTGAAGTGAAGTTTATTCCAATTTGTGAATGCCTAAATCTCATGACAGGTATACATTCTTTTTTCATTATTATTTTTTCATTTTGTTTAAGCTATTTTTCTTTAAGTTCAAAAATATTAATAAAAACTTCTCACACACGTTTTAAGTCAATTCATAATATTCAACTTTTGTACTCATTTATTCTCTTCTACAATAATTGATTCAGGTTTAGTTACATACTCACTCTTTCATCTCTCAATGTGATAAAGAAAATAGACAGGTTTATTCTTTATTTTCTTTTTCTAAATTTATATCTTAATTTATAATTTGGGTTAATTTCTTAATTTTAAATCATGAATAAGTTTGGTTATATTCTTTATATTGAATGTAAATTGTTGTTTAAAGGTTTTTGGTTGTGTTATATTCTTCAGAAAAAAAAAAATAAAAGAGTTTATATAAATTTGGCAACAAAGCTGAATAGATAAACCTAAGAAATGTTTACTAATAATAGTTTTATCAGTAACTTTTTTATTAACATAATTTAGAAAAATAATTGAATAGAGAGATAATTTATTAACATGATTTAAACTCTACTAAAACATTTCTAAGTGATTGGTTTAAAAAATTTTCAAAGTAATTTTCTAATTATTAACTACTATGCGCTAACTTCTAACTACCAAAACCCACAATTGAAATAGTAATCAGTATGAGATACCACTTCCAAAGATTAATATCTTAGCTATTACATATTATATGCTGACTTTTTTTTTTAAGAAGCGTTTCTCTCTCTCCCCGCAAAACAAAAGGATTATAGCAAGAATTAGCTAGACAGGGGTAAGACTACACCACATCTTTTCTACAATAATTGTTAAATTCTGATAATTTTTCATGTATATATACACATGCTACACAAATGGATTATAACAAGAATTTGCTAGACAGGGGTAAGACTACACCACCTCTTTTCTACAATAAATGTTAAATTCAGATAATTTTTCACGCATATACACACACATGTAGCTTGCAACGCATGAGACTTAAACTTTAAGTTTAAACTTAAATTTAGCAGGGTGAAACTCACTCAAATTTCAATGCCTTCTTCCATGCTTTCAAGGTCAAAAATTAATTCTCATGTAAATCTCTTTCTACTTCAAATTTTTAAATGTTTAATAATTTAGATTGTTCTTAATTATTAATTGATGTTTCACTTAAACATGATTTTAATTATTGTTTTGGCTAGTTTTTAACTATTAAATTCAAGAGTTTTCCATTTAAATATATGTGATTAATTGAGCCTTAAAGTTCAATGTATTATTGAAAATCATTTTATATATTTTTTTAGGTACCTCTACTATTTTCCATTCAATTATTTTATATATATATATATATATATATATTTACATTTTATGATACCTTAGTCTCAGGCAATGTGCATTCATTATATAACTTAAAAGTAAAATATTCATTTATTTTTATTATTTATTTTAAGTAAAGTAATAAAAAAATTTATTTATATATGAATTTTGATTAAGCTGTGCATCGCATAGGCATAATGCTAGTCTATATAATCTATATACATATATATATATATAATAGGTAAAGATAAGAGAAAATCCAATTAGATTTTAAATTGGAATTCAATTAGAATCTAATTTTGCGCCACGTGCCCCATCTAATCTAAGTTTTTAAATTTTTGTGCCCAGTGAGTTAATTCAATGTAAAAATTGGATTTCAATTAGAGTTTAATTTTGCAACATGTGTCATATTTAATCTTTTTTTTTTTTTCTTTGTGTGCTAAATGAGTTAATTTAGTGTAAAAATGAGAAGTCCTATATAAGTAAACCATAAAAAACATAATTTTTGAAAGATTTTATATTTACAAGCTTTTTATTGTATAACTAAAAACAATTCGAATTTATAAGTCAATTTATATATATTTATAGGTAAAGCTTAGAGAAAATCCAATTAGATTCTACAATTGAAATCCAATTTTGCGTCAATCCTAAATTATTTATTTTAAGAGAGTTTTATTTTTTAATTTTGGAATTAAATGTGGGATCTTATCATACATATTTATTCAAATGAGTTATTATGTACAAAAACCAAAGAGTCTAGAATTTATGAACATAAAAATATTTAAAAAATAGACAATTTACATTTTCTACCTAATAACATTCTTACCAGACTTTTTAAAGAGTTAAAAAAAATATAAAAATGACTATCAATAATATTTAAATTATAGATGTAAGAATTATACTATGCATCTTAATGTGTATTTTATAAGTATATCCATGCATGTGCAAGAGGTTACAAACTAGTCTGTATATATAATAATAGGTGAAGTCGAGAGAAAATCCAATTAAATTTTAATTCAATTCTCAATTTTGAGCCACGTGTCTTTTTTTTTTTTTTTTGTCAAGTAAGTTAATTGGATTCTCGATTTTGTGCCATGTGTCTTATTTAAAATTTTAAAATTTTTGTGCCAAAATAAATAATACATTAACACCTAATACAAAAACCAAGAAGACCACAAAAATTCCCCAAACAAGAACATTTCACTTGAACAATTCTATGTAGACTCTCAAGCTCCTCTTTCTCTCTCTTAAATGTTTCTCTAAATATAATCTCAACCCCTAACCACTTGCTACCGTCGGAAAACAACTCTTAACAACACATCGGCAAACCCCTATGCACAACAAACAAATTTGTAAGTAAACTTGCATCCCCTTTTCTATTCATATTCATTGACTTATGAAACACTGTCAATTCCTGTTCTCTCACACACACACACACACACACACACACACACACACACACACACATATTTACGGTTAACAACTCTTTTGCTTCATAACTAACCATTGAATTTAACAATATCAATATTCAAATGCATAAATGAAACTTAAATCCCGTATGAGGATTAAAATAAGCAACCATACGAATTTTAAAAATATGGCTTTTGGAAACAATACTTCATTATAATGCTATTTGGACATTTTATTTGTTATTAATTTTGTTGTTGTCGTATGCCTTTTTTGTTTTGGGTTGCATCTCAACAATAAACAAAGCCAATAATCCAATTATTTGTGGTAAGAATATAAGGGTATGATTGGGCAATACCAGTAGTTCTTTTTCTTCCAAATCCAATGTACAAGACTTATTTTTTGGAGACACTAAGTTGAAAGTGGTATTTCTTGAAAATTTTCATATTGCATGAGATAAGATCTATAATGAAAAAATATATAGTTGAATTTAGTTATTCAATTAGTAACAATGACCAAACTTTCCTACAAGTTTTTTATACAGTTAGGTAGATGAGATTTATCGATTAAAAATTTAAAATATATTTAATTTCTCAATTGGTAAATATAAAGAGATAGTATTTACTTAGATCTAGGGCTGTCCATCTCACTCGCAGACCCGCCCAACCCGCCTGCACCTGACCTACTACAACCCGATCCGACAGCTCCGATGGTCGGACGCGGGTCCCGAGCTCCAAAACCCGATGCCGGCGGTTCGGTTTTGGTTCCCTTCCTTCAAAACCCATTCAACCTAACCCGCCCAAAGAGAGATCGAAGAGTTACGATTTCAAGCTTTTCAACGCGTTTTTCGGCACGATTTGGCAGATTTCGGTGACTAAAACACCAGATTCGGCAATTCTCGGCACGATTTGGGGGAAAAAGCATTGAATTTGGCGAAATCTCTGCCAAATCTGGCTAGATCGCATCGGATCTTGGACAGCAATGGTCGAGATCTCGCTAATTTTCTACTTTTTCGTCCTCTCCGGCGGGTTTCGGCCTCACTCGAAACCACCGCTCACCCGACGGGAAATTGACCCGTAAAACCCGACGTTGATTGCGGGTCCGGAACCTCCTACCCGATCTCCGATGGGTCGACTGCGGGTTGGGCACAAACCCGACCCGCCCGACCCATGGACAGCCTTACTTAGATCCAATATAGGGGATGACACTCAAAAGCGGTAAATATTCATGAATAACTAAAATATAGCATTCCATATGTGTGTTGTTACTTATCTTGAAAAGATCATATCCATAAACAAACAAACCAAAAACATAGGAAAATTATAAATTCAACCCATTTTCAGAGAAATTTGTTTAGTTTACCAGCTTTTATAATAGTGTTTTTTTTTTTTCATAGTTTGTAATGCTCTTCAAAGTATATACTTAGTTATGTGTGACTTTTAATGAAGCTAAGCATTGCTAGAAACAATGGTATCATATAGCAGAAAATATAGTGGAACAAGTGAAAGCTCTCAACGAAAGCTATTTATTTGTCTTAATTCATGAGCGAATTTTGGTTTGGAAGATTCACATATGAATGAATCTAGAAATATATCATATGAGAATCATATAGCATAATATAATAGTGGCTGAATGCCACGGTTGAGAGAGAAGATACTTTAAAGTTTGATTTATGAGCTAGAGGATAATAGTGGGGGTGCATGTCATTTGATAATTGTATCTTTGACCTTAAGGCTGCATTTGTTTCACATGAAAACTCTTTTAGGAAACTATTTTATACCCTTGTGCGTGTTTGGTACGCCACGGAAAATACGGTCAAATAGAAATTCAGCAACTCGTTGACCGTAAAATAACCCACTAAAAGCATAAAATCGTTTACGCTTTGATTTTAGCTTCAACCAATTTTCGGACACCACACCCAAAGAGAGAGAGCTCAAGCACACTCCTCACACAGTCCAAAACCAATCTCTAAGCTCACCTTAGCCAAGCTCCAGCCAACCCAAATTGTGCTACCCCCACCGCCCAGATCACGTGCCGGCCAAGCTTCCTTTTTTTTTTTTTCCTCTCTCTTCTTCCTCAACTCTTCTTCTCCCTTTTGCTCAACATCGCAAATTTGGCCACCACCAACCACCAACCCACTCCACTCCACCCCCAAACCCACCCAATTTGGCCACCGCCGCCTCCATCCACTCCAATCCTCTCTTTCCTGATCTATCTCCCTTTCCTTTAATCTTTCACTCTTTCTTCCTCCTCTCATTGAGTTTGTGAATAAAATGTTTTTATTTTGATTTTTGGTTGTGTTAAGTGTATATTTTGAAGTTTTCTATTATAAAATTTGTTTGGAAGATGAAAAAATGTGAAAATTTTGTTGGAAAATAGAATTTTCAGAATGTTACCAAACATCAAAAATCGTTTTTCGGACTATTTTCCATTGCAGAACCAAACACCCGGATTTCATTTTCCTTACGAGAATTCACTTTCCCCTGCATTCATTTTACACTCGGAATTCGATTTACACAGAGTCAAGCACAGCTTAAATTTTGCAAATCAAATGTACATAACTTAACCTTGACTCTTGAGGCATTGTCATTGTCCATAGTTCAAGGCAAGCTCAGAGTTTTAAATTTTTTAAGACAACTTTTTCTCCTAAATGTTGTCATTCATGGTCATTTTATGTCATGTTGAACTTGATATCAGAATCATGTATGAAACATAGCTCCTACATGAACCCATGGAATGTGGCTTATAGTGTAGCTTATTCGCCTTCTCAAAAAAAGTGAATACTAAGGTCCCTATTCAAGTGGAAGCCAAACCTTTTTTGTGGGCAGTGGAATTAGCAGGTCAAAAGTAGCTTTAGAATGTGGTAATTGAGGGTAATTCCAAAATTTGAGTTAAGGTAATGATCAATAGATCCCAATTAGTGCACTAGAGAATTGTTAATTTTGTTGTTAAGTTAGATTGCTATATGCAAGATTTGATTGGCTTGAGTTTAATTGGGTGTATAGGAATGCTAACAAAGCTACATGTCTTAGCAAGATGGTCTTTGTCAAATTCTTTTCCAAGTTATTTTGGTGAAGGAATTGGTCCCTTAGGAAATGTTGTCTTGGCATGACTAATTCTATTTTTACATTTATTATTATAGATGTTAATTTCAATTTGTTTTTTAATTCATAATCAATAAGGAAACAATATACACACACACACACATATATATATATATATATATAATTGTGATTGTTTTTAAATGTACCGTGTATATGCACGGAGTTACACACTAGTATATAATAATAGGTAAAGCAAAGAAAAAATCTAATTAAATTTCAAATGAATTTCAATTAGAGTCTAATTTATCGTCATGTGTCTCGTCTAATATAAATTTTAGAATTTTGTGCCAAGTGAGTTAATTTAATGTAAAATTTTAATTTCAATTAGAGTTTAATTTTGCGCCACGTTTCTCATCTAATCTAAATTTTTAAATTTTTGTGCCAAATTAGTTAATTTAGTATAGAAAACGAGGAGTTCAATATAATAAACCATAAAAAACATAATCATATAACTAAAAAAAAAAATTCAAATTTATAAGTCACATATATATATTAATAGGTAAAACTTAGGGAAAACTAAATTATAATTTGAAATTATAATCCAATTTTGCATCATGTGTCTAAATTTATGTGGGAATTACACCATAATTATCCATTTAAATTTATGCCATGTGTCTATTTAAGTTTTTTAAACTTTGTGTCAAGTGAGTCAATGAGTGCAAAATACTAAGAATGTAATATTTATGAATTATAAAATTAAAAAAAAATCACATATACTCAATAAAAATCACCACATGTTTCTCAAAAAATAAAATTCACCACATAACAAAAATCACCACACATATACACTTAGAAAAAAATGATCATAAGTAATATTAAATTTAGGTAAGAATTTTAATATGCAACTAATTACGTTTACTTTTAAAAAAAAAATTGACTAATCATCTATTTTTTATGATAAAAATTTGGTTTAATTTTAAATGTATCTATATGTATGCATGAATGCATGTGTTACATGCTTTAAAAAAAAATAATTTGAGTAATTATTTATTTTTTTATAATAAATATTTTGTTTAATTTTAAATGCATCCATGCATTTGCATGGAGTTGTATGCTAGTATATATAAAAGCAAGGGTTTACAAAAAAAAAAAAAAAATATATATATATATATATATATAAAAGCAGGGACCACTGCTCCCTTTTGGTGCGGTGGTTACTCTACAAGTATAAATGCTTATGGGGTGTGGGGGGAAAATGTCAGGGTTCAAGTCTCCAAGAAGGAGATTCACACACATATACACTTAGATTAGGTTAGAGTAGAAATTTTATCTTATATATAAAAAAAAAAAAAAAAAAAAAGTAGGGACCTCATGCGAGAGTGCATAAGCTCTTGCCATGTGGCTTTCCAATTTTGCATTTAGCCTTTTTTACCTCTTTTCATTAAGTTCTCTTTATTGTTACTCAAAGGTTTACATTAATTTATTTTTATAGTTATCTCATTAATCTCTAATCAATTGTTTGAGCTTATACCACACATTTCTCTCTTCTTCACGTCTTTTAACATACCCACCATTTTAATATTAAAAACAAAAGTAACAATAAATAAATAAATAACGATTAATAGTAATAACTAACCAGATAAGGTCATAGGGAGAGATAGAGAAATACAAAAAATAAATAACGATTAATAGTAATAACTAACCAAATAAGGTCCTAGGGAGAGATAGAGAGATACAAAAATGTTGTAAATTATTAAATGAAATACACTATTTCACTATTACCAAAATAAAAGACTTGAGATTGATAAGGTATTTGTAAAAGAGAGAAAAATGAATCTGAGGGGCCTTCGTCATACTGGCCTCCCAAGTCTCACCACCATCAAGCTGCCGAAACCCCTATGGATAATTTTTTTTTTCTTTTAAAAAAAATTAAGTAGAGAGAGTGTTTGGTATGCAATGTAAAATTATATTTACCATGGCTTTAAATCATCTAAAAGATACATGCATACGCATTTGCCCACGCCGTGTCTTAATGTCACACTATCGATGAGTGAAAGACTGTGAGAGAGTAGGGTATACTTTCATTTTATGGTAGCAATCTGTGTACACAATACAAATTAGTTGATTTTCATGATTATGTTACTCTTTTGCATTTATTTTTAGTTTTGTGATTTTTTTATTATAAATTAATTTTAACTTGAGAAGGCCACAAATGTGAAGTGAAACTACTAAACTAATTTTTAATATCTCAAAATGGATATTTTTCTTTACTTTACTTTAGTTTATTTTTTCTTTATAATATATGTATAATATTTTCTAAAACTATCTTACATAAAATTATCTGTACATTGCGCGAGCAACTTACTATTGTTATGAAAGACATTGATTGAGATCTATTTGGGTTTATTTATAACATCGAGGTAGTGTGTGGAATCTGATGGAGTACTAAAGTGCACATGGAGATAATTCCTTTTAAGTTGTTTTTTACGCTTCGTTTGTTTCGATGTAAAATATTTTCAGTCAACCAAATCAACCTAAGCAAATTTACGTAGAACATTTTACATTTGCTCACTCTCTCACACCCTGACACTTATCACTCCCTCCCTTTCACAATCACTTTTGCTCATTACTGGAACACAATAATTATAATGAATATATGTGTGTGCAATTTATAGTTGTTGTTTGTTATGATAAACTCATTACATAAAGCATTTCCCAAAAAAACTTTACATAAAACATTGCAACATTATTTGTGCATCGCACTGGCAACTTACTAATTGGGAATAATGTTTGGTCACATTGGGCTAAAGGTTGGACATAAGAACAGTGAACAACAGGCCGCAAAGGAAGAGTAAACTTTCACAATTATACTATACTTTTATCCTTATTCCTTCCTTTTTAAAACAAAATAAACTAAAGAAATTAAGTTATACCAAACTCCACTTGAGTGAAATATGAGACAAAGATTCTTTAAAGTTAATTTGTAAGCACTAGCATTGGAGGTGTTAAGGGTCGCCAAATAGTCCATGGCCCATGGCCCAACCCAATAGCCCGACTACTCACTGGGCTAATGGGCAACTCGGCCTGTTGTTATTGAGGCCCATGGGTAGCCCACTACTATAGTGGGTCAGGTAGTGGGCTAGTATTTATGCCCATAGGCGCCCAATGGGCTAACCCAGTAGCTCAACTTGTTGCCCAGCCCAATTATTCATAATTCTAATAACTTAGTTTACTAAATATATATTTTTCTAGTAATCTAGCAACTTTGAACCATTTGAAATTTTTTTATTAAAAGATAAAAAAAAAACATTTAAAGCCTAAATAAAAAAATTAAATAAATTTTCATCAACAAAACAAAAAATTAAATAGATTTGACAGTAGAAAAAATTTAATTAAGCACTAAATTCTTTGATTCTTTCCTTTAAAAAAATAGATTAATTATTCCCTTATAAAAAAAAATTAATTCTTTCCTTATAAAAAAATAAAGGAATTTTTTTAATATGAATTTAAATAAATACTTATGTAGTTGTGTAATTGAATAGTAGCAGTGCTTGGCAGTTGGGTTAGGCAGTTAGGCATAAGGACGGCAATTTATATCCGACCCGCGGATACCTGGCTTGACCTTAATGGGTCGGATTTTACCCTGCCTGATAAATTATAGAGTCAGGGATGGGTTAAAAAAAAAAAAAAAAACCAGAAGCGGGTTTGGTTTTTTGCAAAAACCCGGACCCAACCCAACCCGTTTATATATATGTTAAAAAATACTAAAATACCCCCATATTGATTTAGTAGCCTTTTTAATCACTTAGACTTGTTGGATTAACTTGTTGGTTTGTAATTATTCTAAACTTGTAGGATTTATTTTGTAACTTTTTAATTTCTTGGACTTGTGATACTTATTTCTTGGACTTGTTGGATTTATTTTATTTTTATGTATAACAGGTGATTTTAGCTATGATTTATTGGATTATGATTAAATTATTATCTTAGCTAGGTGATTTATTGATTTATAATTTTAGTTATGATTTATTGATTTATAATTAACAGGTTATTTATTGATTTATGATATTAGCTATGATTTATTGATTTATAAATTTATAATTAACAGGTGATTTATTGATTTATGATTAATAGCCTATGATTTGGACTGATTTGGCATTTGGGCCATGTTATATGGGCTTGAATCTACATGTTATAAGGCTTGAATCTAAGCAAAAATGAATTTGGGCTTCAAATTTTTTTTTTCAATTGGGCCGCGGATTGGGCCCAAATTTGGTTGGCCTACACGGGGCTTGCGGGGCCTAGCAGGGCAGGTCTAGGCCCCGAAAAAAAAATTTGTTTAATAAACGGGCTGGGTCAGGTCCGAGTATGAAAAAATCAGGCCCGTTGCCATTCCTAGTTAGCCAGTTAGGGTCGTTAGGCAGTTGGGATGGAGGGTTAGTTACTGATTAGTGTATTGATATGGATTGTATAAAGAGGGCAAGCTGTAATTGTAAAGGAACAAGCTTAATAAGATTGAATTACTCTCTCCCTCTCTCATTCTCTGTTCTTATCCCTATCTTCTTCTTAAAGAGGTCCAGATCCCCTCGAAGAGATCTACCATAATTCATCAACCTTGTTAAATTCCCATGGTTCTTAACATTTTTCAAAAAATCTACTATTGGATCACATTTTCTTTTTATATTTTCTATACTCACAAAAAATTTAGAAGATCAAAAATTAATAACTATGTAATCAATCAAATGATTTACTTTCAAGTTTTTGTGATCTAAAATTATGAATAAAAAATAATTTTATGAATCGAATAATAAATAATATCCAATTGACATGAAATTTGACATGCGTTAAGAAGATAAAAAACATGAAATCCAACAATTAGAGTTTCAAAAAATATATGGACATATTAATTTTTTTCGTGGGAGCCAAGTGTGTAGCCAAACTTTGTCCAATTAAAAATTAGAATTTAACACTCTTAATCATAAATCTCCTTACTCAAGATAAAGTAAACCTCGCTTAAATAATACAATGAATCATACAATTTAATACATAAAAATTGTCTTATGAACCGCCATATACACTTAAAAAAAACCGTAACATAATTAATTGGAATAATCTACTCCATCTTAAAGCAAAAATCATTGTCTGAATACATCATATAAAGGGTTGCAGGAGAATTCAATATGCCAAATTCCATCAAAATTATAATCAAATGAAAGCACAACAGATGGATAGCTCATCTCTCACATCTATTGTTAAAGAGAAGTTCTTTACTTACAATGCCTGTGGTGGTGAGAATTTATCATCTTAACTCTCACACTCCATTTTTTTTTTTGAAGAAAAATATTTTCAAATATTTGGTATGACAAGAAAAATGATTCCAAGTAACCAACCAAAATCAGTGGTTTAGCTACAGAGCCTCTGGCGCAATAATTTAGTGATCGGACTACTAATATCGGTGGTTAGAATGACAGCTTTGATTATTAGACCCTTTGACATTGCTCACCAGTGACCGGACCTCCAAAATAGTGGCTCTAGCAACTGCTTTTGGAGTGGTGTCTTCAGTGCACTGATGGCCAGAACGGTAGCTTTGATTATCAAACCTTCAGGAGTCGCAAGAACTAGTAGCCAAAATAATGTCTTTGGCAACAGTCGTAAAAGTAGTGTCTCTAATGACCAAACTACGACATTGATGGCCAAAACAACAACATCAGTTATTAGACCTCTAGCACCAATCGTTGAAGCAATGGCACCGACTACCTCAATGACCTAACTACCAAATGGGGTTTTGGGCGAAATTGCCACAACATGGGCATTCTTTTTAGTTAGAATTATTGTAGTAGGATATTGGCTAGGGGGATTTGAAAGGCATTATGGAATTAAGATTTCCAAGGTTTAGACCATGCTTAGTGACAGGCCACAAACGCGCTGACCCCTTGTGATAACTTAAATTAATTAATTAGCCCAGTTATTAATTAATCAAATTAACATGCAATATCTCGTGGCAGCACAAACAAATCACCAAACTAAGTAATGCAGCGGAAAATAAATGACACGGTGATTTGTTTACGAATGGGGAAAACCCTGACGACAAAAACCCCACCGGGTGATTTAAGGTCACCACTCCCGAAACTCCACTATTATCACAACAAGCAGTTACAAGCAAGGAATCCCAGTACCTTACCAACCTACAGTTGAACTCTTACCCCAATACCCAATTGGACTTATTCTGTAGTAACAGTTTCTCCTTTCAATGCACGGCTCCTAAGTACGTGACTAACCAGATGCGCGGATCCCAGTACGCGACTTCAAACACCAACTAGAGAGAGAATTGTTGGCTGTGAAATTCTTCAAATCATCAGAGATGAACTAGGGCACGAACTTTGTCTTTCAGATCACAAATTGCATGAACAAGAAGTTCTGAATGAATGTGCAACTTGCATCATCTTGACGGCCCTTAAAATAATCCTTTTATATGTCTAGGGTTAGGAGAAAAGAAGTCCTAAAGACACATTCACGGATTGGACTTGAAACAGAACTGAAAATCTGTTTTCTTTAATTCTCGATAGATAGAGGTGTCGAGGATCTGTCGAGAAGCTGTCGAGGCTCGGGGCAAAACAGCTTCTTAAAGCTCGATAGATGCATGTGTCGAGGTAGGTGTCGAGCTTTAGTAACTTGCACTTCCTTACTTGTTTCTTGGACAGACTTTGATGACTTCAACACTGGATCTTGAAACATTGTTTCTTGAAGTGTTAAACACATCCTAAATCTACCCAATTACAAGTAAAGTGCGTTTTGTCTAAGGATAAGTCAATTACATAAAATAGCGACATATGTTAACAGACTTGAACTACATATGTCCTAACACTTAGCTCAGGACCCCACTACTTGCTGTATTTGGTTTAGTACTGCAATCACAATTCATACATGACTTCAAAAATCCATTACTGCTCTCGCGGGTGCTTCCCTTTAAGGTAAAACAGTCCTCCTACCAATGCCTTTTTCATCCCACATCTTCCGTAGATTGGCTATCCCCTTCAATATATGTTTTTGTAAAATGTTTTACTAAAATTTTAAAAATAAAACGTTTTACAACTTTTTATAAAGGATTTTACGGTTAACGGAAAATATTTTACAAATTTGACTACATTTTACATGCAAATGAACACTTGAAATAAATCATTTAAAAAATATATTTTACTTCAAAACATAAGCCTTAGGTTTGTTTGTGATTCGTTCATTTTATTGAAATTGAAAATTTTTTGCTGAAAATACTGTAATTAAAAGTAAAAATTAATTAAAATAGTATAGTGAAAATTGTAAATAGTATCAAAATGTATAATAAAGTTCATAAATAATAATAAAAATAAATTAAATAAAAAAATAAATTGACAAAAAAATAAGCTATCTAAACAAAACCTTAATATTAAAATGTCTGCCCCCTTATAATTACAGAAGCGAAGAAGATAATAAATTGGGGCGGAGAAAGAGTGGAGTACGGGCTGGCCCCTCACCCTTTGAATCCGTTGGGTGTTGAACCGTTGGCAGTTGGAAGTTGCGACTCAAGGAGCTATAAAAGAAAGACACGTTTTTCAATTTTCAGTTTATAGATGAGATCCAATCGAAGTAGTTGAGCTACTCACCCATACCTCTTTAATTCTAAGATGTTTTTTTAAAAACCTCTTCAATTCTTGGTTTTTAGGGGTAAGTTCTAAATACTTAAAAAAAAAAAACAAACTTCTTCAATGCCCTTTCCCTTCTCTTCTCTTCTCTCTCTTTCTAAAACTACCAATCATAAATAGTAAATACCACTTCTTCAATTTCCTTAAATTTTCAGACTTCAAACAACCCATCTCTCTAATGGCGGGTTTTTTGTCTCTCCTCCGGCGCATTTACCTCTCTGTCTACAATTGGACCGTCTTCGTTGGATGGTATTTCCCAAAAATTTCCTCAGATCTCTCACACCCATTTCCTTCTATCTGTTTCTCTTTTATATCTAAATTTGGAAATTGTGCAGGTTTCAAGTATTGTACCTTGCTGTGAAGACAGTGAGAGAGTCAGGGCATCAACACGTCTACTCTGCCGTTGAAAGACCCCTTCAGCTTGCTCAAACCGCCGCCATCTTGGAGGTTCTGTTCTACTTTTTTTAATTATTACTTTCCCAATTCAAATAGTCTCAGATTAACTCACTTCTGGTTTGCACCTGTTTAAGTTCCTTAACTTCTTTGGGTTGTTGTTGTTGTCGTTTCGGATTCCCCGATGAAACAGATTTTTCATAGTCTAGTAGGTGAGTTTTGTTTTGCTTTGTTCTGTTCTGTTCATCAATAATGTTCCGTAAAGATCATGTTTTTATGTTAAACCAATACTTTTTGCTTTCGTTGTTACCAAATTTTTTAAAAAACAGGTTTGGTGAGATCTCCAGTATCAGCAACATTGCCACAGATAGCTTCAAGGTTGTATTTGACTTGGTTCATCTTGTGGAGTTTCCCTCAGGTTTGAATCAATGAATGAATGAATGCATTTCTTTTGTAAGACCCAACTGTCAAAATATTGTTTTTATTATTTTAGACTATATGTGATGTGTAGTTTATGATTTTGCCAGACTCAGACTCACATGCTTGTGACCTCCCTAGTCATCAGCTGGTCCATCACGGAGGCAAGTGTTACATGATTTTCAGTTTTATTCCAACTGCATTCTTGGGTTCCTGTTTTATTCTGTTTTTACGTATGTGTCAAACTGTTACCAATAAAAGGATTAGTGGTAAAGTGGTACAAATTTCTAAACACCACCTCTATGAAAAAATTACTGTACCATTAGTGGTGGCGTGGTACAAATAAAACCCCACCTACATGAAAAAATCACTGAGCATTGAGCCCTATAAATATTTATTGCTGAGTTTGAATATCTGGGTTTTGTTTAGCACTTTAAAATTAGGAGAAGAAACTACAGTGATTTAGAATGAAGAAAATTCCAATCTTTTGTAAAATTTTATTTTTATAGCTAGGTGATGTGCAAGGTAAAACTTGTAGACCAGAATCAAAATAGCATGACAGGGTTTTTATGTTGAATCAAATCTCAACTTTTGTTGGTTGATGCTGCAGTCTGATATTGAATGTATAATGTAATCCTGGTGTTCATTTTTCTTTATTGGAGCATATGGTATTAGAAATGATAGTAGAAACCTTTTTTTCTTTGGTTCCTGCAGATTATTCGGTATTCTTTCTTTGGGCTGAAGGAGGCGCTTGGTTTTGCACCTTCATGGCTCTTGTGGCTCAGGTATAGACTATGTAATTTGTGCCCATTGGACGGAAAGGGAGTGATTTCTTTATTTCATTAAAATATTATATATGACATGCAGGTATAGCACCTTTTTGTTGTTGTATCCAACTGGTATCACTAGTGAAGTCGGTCTAATATATGTTGCCCTGCCATTCATCAAGGTAACAATTTTAATGATGCAGAAAAGCAAGACTTCGTTTGCTAATGCATATGTTTTGGTAGAACTATATACCTATTAAACTGAATTATCTGATATCTACAACAACTTTAAATTACTACTTCATGTATATATCAAAATGAAGTTGTCCTAGTGAAGTGTTATTTAATTGTGTATTGATTAAACGCTGCAAATTGCAGTAACAGTGGTTTTGGAGCGTGGGAAACAACTTCAATGAAATCAATTAGCTCCTTGCATCATCTATTTTGTGAAGTTAAAAAGTATCTCTTAATGGTGAAAATGCTGCAATGGTTGATTGTGTCTGTAGAACTTTTTACATATTTCAGAGTCTCTTTCTGGCCCCATATTCAGGACTTTTATGACTTATGAGAGTATGAGAGTTTCGATCAAATGCAGACCCCTCCAAAAAAAAAAAAAAAAAAAGAAAAAAGAAAAAAAGAGAAGAAGCAATCTACTAGCCTGTTAGATATGCATTCCATGGTCCCATTTGGGTTATATAGCACAATTTAATGGATTGTTTGACAATCTCTTGACAAGCATTGACCTGGTTTTAAATGTGCTGATTTCATAATTTCTGTCATTCATTTTTAAAAGTAGGACACACAAAGAATGGTCAACATGAGAAAAAAAGATTGGAGTGGGGCTGGGAAAACTAAGTTTGGTGACATTTTAATGATTATCTTTTGCTCTCTGCTTACAATGCTTTGAAAGGCATTTCCATTTCAACAATTAGCTTGCAATTTCAATGAAACTATTTGTTAAAAATGTGTTCACTGAACAAATGGAGGTGCTTGCAGGAATCTGAAAAGTATTGTATAAGGATGCCAAACAAATGGAACTTCTCTTTTGATTTCTTCTATGCTGCAATTCTTGCGCTCGGAATCTATGTCCCAGGCATGAACTCAGATTCTTCTTAGGAAGATAATAACTCATTATCTAGTTGGCTAATTTCCTTTGTTTGCAGACTTCTTAACTGATGAAATGACATTATATATTGCAGGCAGTCCTCACATGTATGGGTATATGCTTGGGCAGAGGAAGAAAGCTCTCTCAAAGTCCAAGAAGGAGTAGAATGGCAGAAAATTCTTTTAATGTCCTTGTGGGTGTGAAATGGAATTCTATTTATAAAAATGCTGTTTTTAGGCGGAACAATTTTCGGTTTAGTGTTCTCAAATTAAAGACCAGAAGAATATTGCCTCGTGTTGATTCAGAGTCTAGTTATCAGATTGATGATTTTCTAACTTGGGTTCCATGAGTAATGTAAATCTCAGCATAAATTTGTCATTGGCTAATCTTTTTTAAAAACAGTAACCATAAGCCTATATAACATAGTGTTCACCATGTTATTGCAAAACATGTTTATAACCAAGAGTCTCGGTGATTTTATTTGGCTATTTTTGGATGTAACATTGAAGTATTACAAAACTTTCCTTCATTTCTTACGAGGGGAAATAATAACATGATCAGATGCAATAAAAACTCTCTCCATTTTGGTCACAACAATATGTCAATAATATACCTCCAGGATAATATAACAACTTAGGTACCAATAATTGGTGTTAACGATTCAACTTTTCAACATGCTAAAAGCCTTGTAGTTCTACCTTAACTCATAAGTCATAACTGCGCACCCTTTATGTGATGGTCATTTCATAAATATAAGTGCTTGTGAGATGTGGGATAAAAGTCGGTGCTCAAGTTTTTAGGAAGGAGTTGTACACACACACACACACGCACACACATATATATATATACTTAGGTTAAGTTAATTAGTTGAAATCCTACACGTTGTGCGGTACAATATATTATTAGTTTTCTTCAATAGTTCAATAATTTTTGCCCAAAATCTTGTAGCTTAACTAGTTATCACCTCATAATATATTCAATAGAGACATCAAGGTTTAAATCCTCACCCCCTACAATCAATGGAAAAAAAAAAAAACATTTCAATAATTTTCCTAGTAAAAAATTACACAATTTGGTTATTTTATACACAAAATAGAAAAACACTAAGAGTAATGTAGTATATTGATCATACTATATATATATAGTTGGGGGTGATAGGCATGTTTCATGCCTACTAAAAAAAATGTAAATATTCTTTAATTATTATTATTATTGATACATTCTTGATTATGTGTTATTAAATTTATTTTTATTTTTCCTTTTTGTTGGACACTGTTTCAATTGTTGTAAAAACAACTAAATTTGAGTAAGAATACTATATTTCAAATAAATTATTTCTCACATAGAAAAAAAAGTTCTCACATAAATCTTAGAAAAATGATATTGAAATTTCATTATGCTTAAAATAATTAATATAACAAAATAAACATATTTAATCTATTAGTAAGCTTTCTAATTACATAGAATAAATAATTGAAAGGGGTTAGGAAAGCTAAAAGGTTAAGATTAATTTTAGTGAATTTATAAATATTTAATTTTAATGGCTTTGTATCAATTGTTGTCAAAGAAAATAAACATGAGGAAAAATGTCATATTCTAAATTTATTATTATTATAATTCTAACTAAAAATTATTTCTTATATAGAGTTTATAATAATAATCATATAAATTTATTTAATATAAATAACTAATGCACAACTATGGGTAATTAATATATTCATTTACTCTATTGGCTAATTCAATGAACTAATACTTTGATATAAATGCAAACGTTATTGAAGTAAAAGCCTAAATAAAGAGAATTTCATGAAATGCACTACACACAACTTCATGCTCTCCAACATGAGGTTTTCACATTTAATTAATTTTTTAAAATTTGTCTATTATTGACACATGGCAAAAAGATTGACATGTACAAATGATTATCTAACATGTGGAATAATGTTTTCATATAGATGAATAAAGTTACAAAAGATGATGTGTCATTGTTTTAAGCATTTTTTAAAGAACATGTGCCACCATTTTATGTATCCACCGGTTTTAGGGATCCAACTTTTATAATATACTAGTATTATGCCCGTGCGATGCACAATTTAATCAAGAATCATATCTATACTAAAAAAAAATATTTTATTTATTTAATAAAATTTAAATTAAAATAGTTAGTGAAACTAAATTAAAGTTTTTCTATTAAAAAGATCATATATATAAGTTCAAAATTAATTGAAGGGAAGATGGTAGATAATTATGTAACTAATATAAAAGGAGATGCCAAATTGAAAATAACTCATTAGCATTTAGATATGAAGAAAATTAAGAAGTGATACCTTTTGGCAAGGTCCTGCACACCCAAATATATATATATATATATATATATATATATATATGGTTGAGTCTCCAACTTGCAAAGAAAAGCTGTAGAGTATAAACCATACATTAGGGCATCCGTACCAACCAATATGAATCAACATATATCATAGCTAACATATACTAAATTTGCATGACATTAAAATTTAAGATTCAAAATATAATGGGAAAGTCCTTCTAAACACAAAAAAAGACCTAATCACTTGAGGAATACTGAAAATTTTAAAAAGTAAAATTTTCTCATAGAATAGAAATAGAATAGTAGAACATATACTTTTTAATTAAAAGTGAGATGTACGGATATATTAGCAATAAATATGTAAATCGTGAAGAGTTTAATCCAAATAATTCTATAGTTATTCATGCGAGGTTGACAACAACAATCATTTAACAAAGTATCAAAATAATCACGTGATGTTGTAACATTCATTTAACAAAGTATTAGGAATAATCACTAATCAAGAAATTCATTGTTAAGAATATACTACAATAAATTAATCTGTTTCTATTGATAAGGCAAACCTGTAGCATTAATAAAATATAATATTTCATCCAACTCTTTTTTTTTTTTTTTTTTTTGAGAATGAATATTTCATCCAACTTGGAACTGCATATTTCGCACGAACTTTGATTAGAATACAATATTTACAAAAGCAAGCAACAAAAAGCTTTTAAACAAACCACGAAAATAGGATGTAATTGTGAAAAGCATCCAAATCAAAACATAATAGTAAGCAAAAAAAAAACCTTCAATCAACCATGTTTTCAATCGGTTTGAATTTTATAATAAAAAATCGCAAGAAGCTTGAGTGAAGAGAAATTCATAGCATCTATGTCTCAAGGGTTCAAGGATTTAGATATTGGTGTAAGTTTCTCTTCCTCAAAAGAATAGATGATATATCAACTTAAAAGAGGTCTAACTAATATAGAATTATAAATTATAACAGGATTAAGATTTTTAATTAAGTTAAAAATAGTAAGACAAAAAGAAGGTATGTAAATAAAGAATTTGGTGTTGGACTTTGTGGAGCCTAGTTTATATTTGATCTGGTGGACGACTCGATCCGACCCGACCCGAATAACGTTGTGTGGTTTTTAATAGGAGATTTTTTAAGGCTTAGTCCATGGAACAGAGGCTTGGGATTGATAGGCCTAAGTCGGAGCGCTTATGGACAAGCCTTTTGGGGGTCCGGGGGCAACACCCCCAGGAAAAAAATTTTGGCCCATTATGAATCCGGTTTTTTGTAGAAACCTTGGCTTTTAATTAGGGCTTCTTAGGGGTAGTCGGTTTTGAGGTGGAAAAATGTGTTGTAGCCGCAATTTGTATTTTTTCTGATAATAGTAAAATTTTTGCAACTCCGTGGACATAGACAAATTGCTGAATCACGTAAATACTATGTTGTGCGTGTGATTACATTTTTTTTGGCGTGTGTTTTTTCTATATTTTGTTTCTCACAGGTTTAGGAATTCGTGGAAATTCCCTACAACTGGTATCAGAGCCTAGGGTTAGGTTTGAGTGGTAGTAATGGCAGAGGAAGTAGGAAAGGCGTCTGGAATAGAAAAGTTCGATGGCACAGATTTCGCGTATTGGAGGATGCAGATTGAAGATTATCTCTATGGGAGGAAATTACATCTGCCTCTTTTGGGGACAAAACCTATGACTATGAAGGATGAGGAATGGACTCTTCTTGATAGGCAGGTATTGGGAGTCATCAGGTTAACGCTGTCTAGGTCTGTTGCACACAATGTTGTGAAGGAGAAGACCACTGTAGATCTGATGAAGGCTTTGTCTGGTATGTATGAAAAGCCGTCAGCAAACAACAAGGTGCATCTGATGAAGAAACTGTTCAATTTGAAGATGACAGAAAACGCATCAGTAGCACAACATCTGAATGAATTTAACACTATCACAAATCAATTGTCATCTGTAGAAATTGATTTTGATGATGAGATCCGTGCACTAATCGTTTTAGCTTATTTGCCAAACAGTTGGGAAGCAATGAGGATGGCAATAAGTAATTCTACAGGAAAAGAAAAGCTGAAGTACAATGACATACGGGATTTAATTCTGGCTGAGGAAGTTCGAAGAAGAGATGCAGGTGAAACCTCTGGATCTAGTTCTGCCCTAAATCTTGAGACAAGAGGTAGAGGGAATGATAGAAATTCAAACCGGGATAGATCAAAATCCAGAAGTTCTAACTGGAACAGAAGTAAATCTAGATCAGGCCAACAAGTACAATGCTGGAACTGTGGGAAAACAGGTCATTTTAGGAAGCAATGCAGAAATCCTAAGAAGAAGAATGAAGATGACTCTGCTAATGCTATAATAGAAGATGTACAGGATGCATTACTTCTTGCAGTAGACAGTCCACTTGATGATTAGGTTCTGGACTCAGGAGCTTCATTTCATACCACTCCACACCGAGAAATCATACAGAATTATGTTGCAGGTGATTTTGGCAAGGTGTATTTGGCTGATGGTTTAGTCTTGGATGTTGTAGGTATAGGAGACGTTCGGATATCGTTGCCCAATGGGTTTGTTTGGTTACTGGAGAAGGTTAGTCATATTCTTGACCTAAGGAGGAATCTGATTTCTGTTGGACAGCTTGATGATGAAGGGCATGCAATACTATTTGTTGATGGTACTTGGAAGGTTACAAAGGGAGCCAAAGTGTTGGCTCATGGAAAGAAGACTGGTACTCTCTATATGACCTCAAGTCCAAGAGACACAATTACAGTTGCTGAAGCAAGTACTAATACAAGCCTATGTCACTGCAGACTTGGTCACATGAGTGAGAAAGGGATGAAGATATTGTTGTCAAAAGGAAAATTACTAGAATTGAAGTCTGTTGATCTTGACATGTGTGAAAGCTGCATCTTAGGAAAGCAGAAAATGGTGAGCTTCTTGAAAACTGGTAGGACACCGAAGGCTGAAAATTGGAGCTAGTGCACACTAATTTGTGGTTGCCTTCTCTAGTTGCATCCCTTAGAGGTTCAAGGTACTACATCACTTTCATTGATGACTCAAGCAGAAAGGTATGGGTTTATTTTCTGAAAAATAAATCTGATGTATTTGAAACCTTTAAGAAATGAAAGGCTATGGTTGAGACAGAAACAGGATTGAAAGTAAAATGTTTGAGGTCAGATAATGGAGGTGAGTATATAGATGGAGGGTTCAATGAATATTGTGCTGCACAAGGAATTAGGATGGAGAAGACCATTCCTGGAACACCACCACAGAATGGTGTAGCTGAGCGCATGAACAGAACTCTCAATGAGCGTGTTAGGAGTATGAGGTTGCATGCTGGACTATCAAAAACTTTCTGGGCAGATGCTGTTAGCACTGCAGCTTACTTGATAAACCGAGGACCATCAGTTCCTATGGAGTTCAGGCTTCCTGAGGAGGTTAGGAGTGATAAAGAGGTAAAGTTTTCCCATCTAAAAGTTTTTGGTTGTGTTTCTTATGTTCATGTTGATTCTGATGCTCGTAGTAAACTTGATGCAAAGTCTAAAATATGTTTTTTCATTGGCTATGGTGATGAGAAATTTGGCTATAGGTTTTGGGATGAATAAAACAGGAAAATCATCAGAAGTAAAAATGTGATATTTAATGAACAGGTTATGTATAAGGACAGGTTAACTGTAGTGCCAGATGTTACAGAGATGGATCAAAATAAATTTGAGTTTGTCAACTTAGATGAATTGACTGAAAATACTATCCAGAAAGTGGGTGAAGAAGATAAGGAGAATATAGATTCACAGGTAGATCAGAGTACACCTGTGGCTGAAGTTCGAAGATCTTCCAGGACCATTAGAGCTCCACAGCATTATTCACCTGCTGTGAATTATCTCCTGTTGACTGATGTTGGTGAGCCAGAATGCTATGATGAAGCCTTGCAAGATAAGAATTCAAGCAAGTGGGAGTTAGCCATGAAGGATGAGATGGATTCCTTGTTGAGGAATCAGACATGGGAACTGATTGAACTGCCAGCAGGAAAGAAGGCTTTGCACAACAAGTGGGTATACAGAATAAAGAATGAGCACAATGGTAGCAAACATTACAAGGCCAGATTAGTTGTTAAAGGGTTCCAGCAAAAGCAGGGCATTGATTACACAGAGGTATTTTCTCCAGTTGTGAAGATGTTAACAATTAGATTGGTACTGGGAATAGTGGCTGTAGAAAATTTACATTTTGAGCAGTTAGATGTGAAGACAGCTTTTCTTCATGGTGACTTGGAGGAAGACATCTACATGATTCAGCCAGAAGGGTTCATTGTTCAGGGACAAGAGAACCTAGTTTGCAAACTGAGAAAGAGCTTGTATGGCCTAAAACAAGCTCCTAGACAGTGGTACAAGAATTTTGATAGTTTTATGCATAGAATTGGGTTTAAAAGATGTGAAACTGATCACTGTTGCTATGTTAAGTTCTTTGACAATTCTTACATCATTTTACTGTTGTATGTGGATGATATGCTTATTGCAGGGTCTAGCATTGAGGAGATTAATAATCTGAAGAAGCAATTGTTAAAACAGTTTGCAATGAAGGATTTGGGAGGTGCAAAGCAAATCCTTGGGATGAGAATCATTAGAGACAAGGCTAATGGTACATTGAAGCTTTCACAGTCAGAGTATGTGAAGAAAGTTCTTAGCAGATTCAACATGAATGAAGCTAAACCAGTGAGCACACCTTTAGGTAGTCATTTCAAACTACACAGAGAACAGTCACCGAAGACAGAAGAAGAAAGGGACTATATGAGTAAGGTGTCCTATGCCTCAGCTATTGGTAGCTTGATGTATGCTATGGTATGTACAAGGCCAGACATTTCACATGCAGTGGGAGTTGTGAGCAGATTCATGAGTAGGCCAGGAAAGCAGCATTGGGAGGCAGTCAAGTGGATTCTGAGATATCTGAGGGGTTCATCAGATACATGTCTTTGCTTTACAGGTGCAAATTTGAAACTACAAGGTTATGTAGATGCTGATTTTGCTGGTGATATTGATAATAGAAAGAGTACTACTGGGTTTGTATTTACTCTGGGTGGTACAACTATATCTTGGGCCTCAAATTTGCAAAAGATTGTTACTTTGTCTACTACAGAAGCTGAGTATATTGCAGCAACTGAAGCTGGGAAGGAGATGATTTGGTTGCATGGTTTCTTAGATGAATTGGGTAAGAAGCAAGAGATGGGCATTCTACATAGTGATAGTCAGAGTGCAATTTTTCTTGCTAAAAATTTCGCTTTTCATTCAAAGTCAAAGCATATACAGACAAAATACCACTTTATCCGGTACCTTGTTGAAGATAAGCTGGTAATACTTGAGAAGATTTGTGAATCTAAGAACCCGGCAGACATGTTGACTAAGGGTGTCACTATTGAGAAGCTGAAGCTGTGTGCAGCTTCAGTTGGCCTTCTAGCTTGAAGACAGGAGGATGAGTTGCAGGGATAAGGGATTGTGTTTGGAAGATAGCGGCTGGTGTTGGTGATTGAACTAGTCTCCAAGTGGGAGATTTGTTAGGCTTTATGGAGCCTAGTTTATATTTGATCTGGTGGACGACTCGACCCAACCCGAATAATGTTGTGTGGTTTTTAATGGGAGATTTTCTGAGGCTTAGTCCATGGAGCAAAGGCTTGGGCCGTGGCTTTTAATTAGGGCTTCTTAGGGGTAGTCGGTTTTGAGGTAGAAAAATGTGTTGTAGCCGCAATTTGTATTTTCCCTGATAATAGTGAAATCTCTGCAACTCCGTGGATGTAGGCAAATTGCCGAACCACGTAAATATTGTCTTGTGCGAGTGATTACTTTTTTTTGGCGTGTATTTTCTCTATATTTTGTTTCTCACAGGTTTAGGAATTCGTAGAAATTCCCTACATTTGGAAGTGAAGAGAAACCTAAGGCTAGTAAAATACTAATAGTGTAAAAACATAGGTTTGTACAATATACTAATTAGAAAAAAAAATTTATTGATAATAAATAAATGAAAAATCGTGTATGTAGATAGAGGGCCCCATATATAGGTATTGGGCCTTGGGCCATGGCCCGGGACATCAGATAGCCCGAAGACAGGTAAATACTAATGAAGGCATACGGGTTAATGGGCTATGGAAGAAGTCTGGTCGTAAGGAGTTGGAAACATTGTTCGAGGAGAATTACCTCCTCGAGAAACAAAGTAGGGGTTAAAGGTCCAACCCCTCATCAAGAACCAGGCAACAGGCAACCATGCTAGCAAAGATAAACATCAGATAGGGATAAGACAAAAGAGAGTTGGGAAATATCTGTGAAGAAAGTTGCTACCACCGCATTGAATGCTCTGCAGCTAACCCCCTGATCACATTAATGTGAAGGTGATACCTGAACAGTAACATTCAATCTTATAGATACCCACAAAGACTTCAGGAATGTACTGATAGGACAATTATCAAAGTCAGCAATCTAATCTACATGTGAAGGGCTAAGATAAAGTGAGGAAGGGGAATATAAAGGGGAAAAACCCCATTACAGGGGGATGATCAGAAAATCTAAAGAAAAATCACTGTATACTCAAGAACTGTAATTTTGTATAAGTTTAAGAGAAATATATAAGAACAAACCATCCTCAGTCTTGGCCAAGGAGAACTTTTCTTGATCAAAACTGTTTGTTTTATTCTTCCTAGCAATAACTAACCTACTATGACGACTATCTATAGAACTCATTGAAAGTTCATTTTTAAGCTCACTCTCTAACAAATTCATTGTTTTGGACTCTTTAGGCCATTGACCCTCTATTTGGGCTTAAGTAGCAAATCGTGTCCTTACAATTGGCACCATCTGTGGGAAATTTAAACATTCTTGAGTTCATCCAACCATGGTGGGCTTAGGGTTAAACCATGAAGAATCTGTGGGATCCTAACGTCAAGATCAATTTCTTAATCTTGAACGAAGGAGAGACCTTGAGGTTAGCATACATACCACTCATACAAGTAGGAGTTATTCTAGAGAGTCATGTGTCCTATGGAGAGAGCACCAAAAACATGCAATTGGAGATAGACCATTTACGAAGGAAGTTACGCTGTAAGCAACAAAGATGGACTCCTTCAAGCTCAGAGTTTCCTTCTGATGGTGACGATGATAGTTACATGCCCAGATTAAGGACTCCTCCCATTGAATCTTTCTCTTGTGATGAGGATCGTAGTTATAGGTGGAGGAGTAGAATCCCATCTCGCAGAGGCCTGGGCAATGATGCTATGAGGAGGGCCTTGTGCCAAATTTTTAAATCACCATTTACATGGAGGATTGAGGGAGGAAAACTTTATCGGCGGTTTACTCAGCTAACATTCACCATGTATAATGGTAGGACGGCTCTCGTGGAGCATGTTAACCACTTCAATTAAAGAATGGTTGTTCACTCAAAGAATGAAGCCTTAATGTGTAAGGTGGTCCCGTCTAGCTTAGGACCAACAGCGATGAGATGGTTTGTTGGATCAATCAATTCCTTTTAGGAACTTACCAGGGCTTTTGGAGCCCATTTTGTTACTTGTAGTAGGGTGCCTCATCCCTTGAATTCCCTGCTATTTATGGCCATATGAGAGGAAGAGACCCTGAAGACGTATTCAGACAGGTACTGGGAGATGTTTAATGAAATAGATGGAAATTTTGATGACATAGCAACAAGGACTTTCAAGGTCCACTTGCTTGCCAAGCACGATTTAAGGAAGTCTTTGACAACAATACCTGCCAAAAGTGTACGTCAGCTTATGGATCGAGTTGATGAGCATAAACTAGTTGAGGAGGATCAACAACAAGGGAAGAGGAAGGCTAAAGTATTTCCCCAAGACCAAAGGGATTTCATGTCAGAGAGGTTCAACAACAATCAGCCTAGGAGAGATTTTGCTTGGCATATTGGACTTGCTACTACCTAGGTAGTTAGTACTGTGTTTAGGGGGCCTGTGCACCAAATCTTGGAGAAAATAAAGAATGAATTATACTTTAAGTGGCCAAATAAGATAGGAGGAGACCTTGTGAAGAGCAATCAAAGTCTTCCTTGCCAATACCACCAGGACCGAGGACATACTACAGAAGAGTGTAGGACTTTATGGGATCACCTGGAGCAACTAGTCAAAATTGGGAAACTAAGGCAATTCTTATATCAGCCTAGTGGACATGGGAGCTAGGCAGGGTCGGCACATCAAAGGGATGCTTCTTCAAGACCACCCATAGGGACGATCAGTATTATTCTTGCTGCCCTAGGTAGGACTAATTCCTATCTATCCAGGGTGATGTCTATAGCCCAACCATATGCTGAGGATTTGACTCCTAATTCTAAGAGGGGTAGAATGGAATTTCGACTAGCTCTAAGCTTTTCTGATGAGGATAAGATGGGAACCCTATAACCATATGATGATGCCCTATGGTTACCCTCAGGATTGGGGGGTAAGATGTGAAGAGGGTTTTGGTAGATTAAGGCAACGACACAGAGATCATGTACCCTAACCTATACAAAGGGCTCAAGCTGAAGCCTGAGGACCTGACCTGCTATGATTCTCCTTTGGCGTTTGATAGGAAGATGGTCATCCCGAAGGGCTAGATCAGATTACATGTTCAATCAGGGTTGGAGGTTATGAAGGTAGCCTTTATTGTGGTAGAGGTATATTCCCCCTACACTACCATTATGACGAGACCTTGGCTTCATGCTATGGTGGCTGTTTCTTCTACTTTGCACTTAAAAGTGAAGTATTCTTTAAGGGACCAAGTTGAGGAGTTGATAGGAAGTCAATTTATGGCAAGACAATGTTTAGTGGCTACGATTAGATGTCAATCTGGAGGAGAATCCTCAACCTCTACAGAGAGGGATTTATAGCAATCAAGGAAAACAGTTCTGTCCTTGAATGTTGTGGTAGAAGGGGCCAAGTGTGAAGAGTTAGAAAAAATCATCATTGATAATGCCCAGGAAAAGTTTTTCCAAGTGGGAGTTCAGTTGCCTCTTTAGGAGAAGTAAGAGCCAGTTGCTTTCCTCAGGAAGAACGTTGATGTGTTCGCATGAAGCACTTATGAAGCTCCCGGGATGTATCCAAATTTCATTTGTCATTATCCAAATGTTAATCCATCTATCATTTCTAAGAAGCAACCACCTCGGCGCTCTTCCAATGAGCATTATGATGCTATTAAAGAGGCGGTGATCAAACTTAAAGGGACAGAAGCAATAAAAGAGGTGTTTTACCTTGAATGGTTGGCCAACATGATGGTGATAAAAAAGAAGAATGGAAAATGGCGAGTATGCATGGACTTCACAAATCTAAACAAAACTTGCCCCAAATATCCCTTTTTGATACCTCGGATTGACCAGTTGGTGGATGCAACAGTTGGTCATCCTCAGATGAGCTTTTTGGATGTCTTTCAAGGGTACAATCAAATACCATTGGTTTTGGGTGACTAGGAGAAAACTACTTTTGTTACGCCCACTGGGAATTACCATTACAAAGTGATGCCCTTTGGACTAAAAAATGCATGATCCACTTATCAAAGAATGATGACTAGGATGTTTGAACCTCAACTTGGCAAGAATATTGAAGTCTACATAGGTGGAAAGCAAGGTAGAGTCTGAGCATGTGAATGACCTTGGAAGTATTTTGAAGTGCTGAGAAAGCACAAATTACGCCTTAATGTTTCTAAGTGTTCTTTTTGCGTCAGTTTAGGCAAATTTTTGGGGTATATGGTCACTCACCGTGGAATTGAAGTTAATCCAAATCAAATTGAAGCAATCAGTAATTTACGGCCTCCTTGGAATCCCAAGTCCAAACCTTGACAAGAATGACTCTAGCCTTGAACCGATTCATCTCTCGGTCCGCAAACAGATGTAGGTCTTTCTTCCAATTGTTGCACAAATGGAAAGGATTTCAGTGGACAGAAGAATGTGCTTTAGCCTTTCAGCTGTTGACGAATTATCTTTCTCGGCCACCCATTATGTCCAAGCCTAAGGAGGAAGAGGTTTTTTTCACCTATATTGTTGTGGCTTTCCATGTAGTTAGTCTAGTACTGGTAAGGGTGGACAATGGAGTACAAAGACCAATCTATTATATGAGCAAGTCACTAGCAGAGGTCCGTTATTTGCCTCTGAAGAAGGCTATTTTAGCTGTAGTACATGCTACACAAAAACTCCCTCATTATTTCCAAGCTCACATAGCTGTGGTTTTAACCCAATTTCCTCTTCAGTCATTACTCTGAAAGGCTAATTATACAGGGAGAATTTCAAAGTGGAGAACAATTTTAGGGGTCTTTGACATTAAGTATATGCCTCGAACCTCTATTAAGGGCCAAGTTCTTGTAGATTTGGTGGCAGAATTTACTAAATCTCCAGTAGAAATGGAGGACGAGGAGCAAAACTTGGGAGGAAAACAAGTTGATGCAATTTCTCTACAAGGACCCTTATCTTGAAAATTGTATATTCATGGTGCAGCTAATTAGAGAGGATCTAGGGTGGGGCTAGTTGTGTTATCCTTAGACAAGATCACCATTGAGAAATCTTTAAAGTTGGGTTTCTCGGCTACGAACAACGAAGCTTAGTATGAAGCTTTGTTGATAGGAATGGCTATGGTTCAGAAAAAAGGAGGAAAGACAGTGGTTTTGCCTCCACTTACTTTGTGAAATAATCAGTTCCAACCAGAAGCCATCTTCGATTTTCTACAGCTTTAGGAAATGGTCCTACAATGTCTAAACCCCATTGAGCAAATGACCATGAACTAGATAGAGGATTAAGGACTCCCCTTAGTTGATGAATGTTCAAAGCAAATCTTTGGTACTGATCACACTTCTTCACATATTCCTGTGCTTCATCTGCATACTTGGCCACCAATACCCTTGGGTGAGCGCCCAATGGGATAGTGACCTGCCCCCTGTATGACTTCTATAGGCCCCCTTATGCAACTCCTCCAAAAGTGGCTCTACTGCTTCAGGATGGACACAAAGCAAGTATGGTTCAAAAAAGGAACGTTTGTACAACTTTTGCTCTTCGAACAACCAGAAATGGGGAGCTTTCCTCCATACTTTATCTGCCTCTCCTTTCTCATCAAGCAGAGTACCTTTCTTGAGAAATAAGACCAAAGGATCCATCCAGCTAGGACCGACCATGATCTGATGAACTTGGACCTTCTCCTTCTTCTTCTCGGTAGGCTTATGCAAATCTTTAACGAGTATAACTCAAGATAAGCCTCGTCCAAAAGAGGTTGCCAAAGTAGCCAGAGAGTTAGCATGAGTATTTCTGCTCCTCGGGATTTGTTGCAAAGTGAAAAACTCAAAACTTGATTGCAAGCACCTAGCTTTATTCAAATATCCTTGCATTCTCAAATCCCTCACTTCCAACTCTCCCTTCACTTGGCCTACTACCAACCTTAAGTCCGAGAACACTTCCACTGCCTTTCCTCCTATTTTCTGAATCTTGGTCATGCCTGATTTCTCGGATCACATACCTTGGGTAAATTAATACTTCTTATTCATCTAAGTATTAAACAGAACCTTGGTCATACATGGTTCCTCAGACCACATACCTTGGGTAAATTAATACTTCTTATTCATCTTAGTGTTAAACAGAACATTGGTCATGCCTGGTTCTCGAACCACATACCTTGGGTAAATTAACACTTCTTATTCATCTAAGTGTTAAAAAAACATTGGTTATGCCTAGTTTCTCGAACCACATACCTTAGGTAAATTAATATGTTTTGTTCCTTTAAGTGTTAAACAGAACATTAGTCATGTCTGGTTCCTCAGACCACATACTTTAGGTAAATTAATACTTCTCCTGTTATTTGAGCGTTAAACAGAACCTCGGTTATGTCTGGTTCCTCGGACCACATGCCTTGGGCAAATTAATGTCTGCCTAATAAGCCAAGTACTAAACAAAACTTTGGTCATGCCTGATTCCTCAAACACATACCTTGGGTAAATTAGTACTTGATTTATCTGCAATGGATAACCAAGACTCTTGTCATAATAACTTAACTGAAGAAATGACCATGAGAATCACTTAAAGCATTTACAAGTATATCCATGAGATGTTCTTGGGTAATAAACTTGATTTCATGAGATTGTGCTCCTCGGACCAGATGCCTTGGATAAATCAATGCTTCACATCTACTGGAAATCATTGATGGAGTTTTGAACCATGCATATTCTTTTGAGCTATACATCTCAAGTACACAAGGCGTGTTTTTAAGTTAAATTGCAAATGGTTAAGTGTTAATTGCCTAGAGGGTTAATTCATTACATTACCAATTACATCAATTAAGGGCAAGTTATATTTTAATCAAAAGAGGTTACAAGTTATGCCTACATCAATTAAGCAGTGATCAAGGATAAAGTAATGTTTTGTTTCATGTAAACAAGACAAGGATAAAGGAACTTAATAACTCTTTATTAGATAAAGCCTTGAAAGGGAGAAGAAAGTACATGTTTGAAAGCAGAAAATAATGAATACATGTAAAATGAACACTTAAAAAAATTATTACATAGCCTAAGATCCTAAGTGGACTTTGGAGGAGGATTGGCCTTTGCCGCAGTCTGGGAGGTAGCCTCAGATGCCGTTGCTTAGGCCACACCCTTGCTCTTAGGTTTTTCCTTGGTAGTGAAGGGGAGCATGGCCAGTAACAGTACCTGGCCCTAGGATGCCCCATTTTCCTTGGAAGAGTCGTTACCTAGTTCTTTAGCTAGCTCTTTGTTAGGAGCTTTGTCTGTGGTTGTTTCTTTGCCTTTGCCCACAGCTTTGGCTTGGTCGGCCTCCTTGGAAGGGACAGGAAGGGCTGGAAGAGCAACAACAATGGCAACTTGACTGGGTTTAGGTGCTTGAGGAGCAGCTTCGACTTGGAAACTAGAAAGGCTTGCCACACGAAGTGCTGGGGGGTAGTAGGCATTTTTTGCCCTCCTTAGCAATGAAGAAGCGTCTACCCCAGCTCGGTTTAGCGCTTCATTCCATACTTGGAGGTAGTAACCTCTACAAACCCCAGTGACTTGGGCCCTAAGGGTCTCCTCAATTTCTGTTACCCCAATGTCATACCCTTCCTACTCGGCCTTAGCAACAGCTTCCTCAGCCTCCTTCAGCTTCTTCTTTAGAGCCCCTACCTGCTCTTTGGCTATGGTAAGTTAATCCTCAGTTTGGCACAACTGTTGGCGCTAGCTCTCTGTTTGCCTCTCAGCCCCCTCCTGAGCCGCCTCGGCACTCTTCTTATCACGATTGGCCTCAGTCAGCTTGACGTTGAGGTCTTTAATTCTTTGCTCTGCTAGGTTAAATGCGTTAACGGTAGCTATACATTGAGCCTCATCCTCCATCATCTGCTTGTGAGCATCATTTACCCACTCCTCGGCGAGATGCGCCGTTTGGATCGCCTTCGAAAAAAGAGAGAAAGAAGGTAAGTTAAAGTCTTCAAGGGAAGGAACAGTATAAGTATTATGTAAAAAAAAAAAAAAAAGAAAAAGATAAAGAGATGAAGAAAAACTTACCAGGGCTAAATCTCTTTTTAGGGTTAGAAACAGCTCATGTTTTTTAAATGTCCTCAGGTTAGCCATGTCCTGAGGTAGCAGTAGTGGCTATTTCAAGGCATTGGCCACATAGTCTGCCTTCCCCTTCTGGAATTCCTTTATGGAGGAGTCTAAGGGAAGGGGGGCCCTATTCAGTACCAAGGGATGATCCTAGGTCTGGACCCTAGGATGATGGTTATGTCCTCTCTCTACAAAGGCCCCCTCACTTGAGGACCTCATCTATGCCCCCTTAGTTATTTTGGCCCCTTTTTGGGGCTTAGGCTCCTTGGAGGGGATGACCTCCCCTTCCTCCACCACGTTCTTGCCTTTCCAATCCCATTTTCTTTTTTTGTCTGAATTTTCAAGATGGGAAGTATGGGTAAGAAGAGGGGTAAGTGGCCAGGTTTGGATGGCCACATTAGGGATTGAATCTCCTACATGAGTTTTGTGGAGGGTGAGCAAGTTTGGCTTTGACTTCCTTTGTAGCACCATTGCGTATGTCAGGAGTTTTCTGGACATTGTTGACTTGCGCGGGGAGAAGTTGGTTGAAGGTAGTGCTTGAAGGCTCTAGAGAGTAGGGCTGGTCAAAAACTTGGAATCCTCCTCGGAATTTGAAACCTCTACTACTCTGGCTGCTTCTTCAGGAATCAGATAAGAAGAGGTTGCACCTTCCTCAGTGTTGCGTTGGGAAGGTAATTCTACTGGATGAGTACCTTCAGGAGGAGGACCAGATAGAAAATTGGGCATGACAATATTGATTTGGTGCAGCCGAAGATCCTTCGCCTTGATCACGTACTCGAGGGCTTGGAAGCTCGTGGATATAGGGATGTAGCCAAGGATGATGTAAGCCACTCGTAGTTGTTCGTCGGTATGGACAAAAGTTTCAAATTGAGGTTTAGAGGTGTAGAGTATTTATCTGCAAATTTGCCATGAACAAAGATATGGTTCAAAATGGGACATTGTTAAATAAAGAAAAACAAGTTACAAATTAGGAAAGGATAAGGGAGATTGTCAATGAGGAAATGGGTAGTGTTAAAATAGTAAGCCTAAACCTAAGCATCCCACCTGGTGTCCCGTCTCATGTTGGGCAATGAAATCCATCATGCCATTCTCCCGAAACAATTAGAAAGTATTTGTCCATGCCTTTATTAGTATCAAGGAGGCACGATATTAGCCTAACTTCGAGAACTATAATTTTCAAGTAGTATCCCTAACCTTTTAGTTTCTGACAATTGTAAACCTAGTTAACGTCATGATGGGTGAGGTTCACACTTATCTTCTGGTTAAGGGCGTCTACGCTACCTAGTATCCGAAACACATTAGGAGCGCACTGGGTCAGACAGAGCCTCTGGGCAATTAGGTATTATCTAGTTACTCTACCTATGGGAACTCTCATCCCTCCTTCTATAAAAGCAATCATGGAGATTACTACCTCCCTTTCCGATTTCAAAGCATGTCATTCCCCTTGATAGAAATACCGAACTCAGCCGGAACGTGGTAACGGACCTTAAAGTTCTCTATGCCCTTCGAGGTGTCTACTAAATTAGCGAATCTACCCATTAAAGGTGTAAGTGGGGGGAAATTGAAAGGGTAAGGTGTAAAATGAAAGGCTGAGGTAGAAAAAGTCCTAAAATTAAGAAGAAACACTAAGGGCTCCTTAGACTGGTTCTTATGAGTTGAAGATACAAAAAGTGGAACAGCCAAAGTCTTCGACCCATATATGTAGGAGTGAGAAAAGTAAGAGGGAGAGTTCCCACCCAAATCCCCATAAAATTTCTCCACCATAGGATCTTCATCATACCGTAGAACGTGGGGGATAGGGCGTCGTATGAAATAAATGTTGAAGCGTCCCGGATGCCAAAGCGTCAAAAGCGTGCCTCTTTGCAGTTGAAAAGACACCTGCACCTAAAGAAGTGACATAAGAGTGGGAAGGGTGATTGCCAAAAAATGGAAATCCCCCTTTTTTCCTGAGGAGTAAAAAGTGGAATTTCGAGGAGCTATTGTAGGGATAAAAGGCCCAAATATAGGTATTAGGCCATAGGCTGTGTTCGAGGACATCAGATATCCCGAGGACAGGTAAATACTAACGAAGGCATACAGGTTAATGGGCCGTGGAAGAAATCTGATCGTAAGAAGCTGGAAACATTATGCAAGGAGAATTACCTCCTCGGCCAAATAGAGTAGGGGTCAAAGGTCCGACCCTTCATCAAGAACCAGGCAACAAGCAACCATGCTGGTAAGGATAAACATCAGATAGGGATAAGACAAAAGAGAGTTGGGAAATACTTGAGAAGAAAGCTGCTACCACTGCATTGAATGCTCTGCAGCTAACCCCCTAGTCGCATTAATATGAAGGTGATACCTGAACAGTAACATTCAGTCTTTGGACCATTGACTCTCCATTTGGGCTTTAGGAGCAAATCATGTCCTTACAGTGTATATAATAAACATAAGTGGACAGATAAAGAAGTGAATTAATTGATAAGAAAAAATTTTATCAAAAAAGATAGGAAGACTTAACTGTTACTGCGTTATATCTAGGCTTGCAGGGCGTTGCTGCTAGTGGTCTTTCTTTTCCTTTTGGCATTGGAACTCCTGGCTCTTTTACTCAATACAATATCTATCTACTATCTCAAAAAAAGTAATACCTATGGCAAATTGATAAGTACAAAGATTTTTTTTCAATTTAGGTTTTTTATCAACTTCTAAATTATAAGAATTTAGGTTATAATTAAATTAAGATTTTTATTAACTTAGAAATTATAGGAGAAGAAGATTAAAAAAAAAAAATTATATCTATTTTTTAAAAATATTTAAAAACTTTTGCAATTTGATGAAGCCACTTGACGCAACCACAACTTTTAGACTCAATTTTTATTTTATAGTATATGATTATAGATTGATTGATTAATTAATTGGGTTAAAGTAGAATTCTATATATCGCAACAGCAGCAAAAAAAACCCTTAACTCCACCCCATCTATCAATGTACCCACAAAAAAAAAAAAAAAATAACACTTTACTACCAACCTCATTTCTTCACAGTATTACCTAAGGATTGACAATGGGGATCTTGTTTCATCCTTCTTGTAAAATTCACTTGAAATGAAAATTCATAGGGCTTCAAAGATTTAAATCCTTTTTTTAATCACCTTGTTATATTGTTCCAACATAATAGAAATTTATAGCAACAGGGAAAAAGATAAGCCTTAATAAGGCAACACCTGTAAAAATAGAGCTATAAACGAGCTGAACTTTATCGAGTAGTGCATGTTCAAGCTTGGCTCGTTAGAAAAAATCAAAAGCTCAAGCTTAGCTTGAACTTGTAACAAGCCTAAAAATAATGATTGAGCTTGAGCTCGTGGGAAAGCTAAAAAGCTTGGCTTGGCTTGATTAATTAGTCAAACCAAACTCAAGCTTAATATCAAGCTCAAACTTGAGCTCAAGTCAAGTTTTTCAGCTTGAGATTTAAAAAAATTGATTATTAAATACTTAAATCTTTAAAACTAAAAAAAAAAAAGAACAAGAAAATAGTATACTCATTTTATCATGCATCTAATCTTGCTTATGATTAACTATTATTCAAATTAATAATTAATATAATTAAATTCATTCATTTATCATTCCTTATCTACAGCCTCAACAATTGTTCAAAATACAATTTTTAAATTCACGTTAGATGGTGAGCAATTAGAAAAATACTTGTTTGTAACTATTATAAATGAGAAAATACTAACATTCGTAACTTTATTTTAGATAATTGATAAGGAATGATCATACGTGGTCTACTTAATTATTTATTTATTTTTAAATGTAACTATAGTCTAAAGTAGATTTTAGTTTAAAAGGAAGAAAAAAATTAAGGTAATATAGGTAATGGTCTCATGTTGACCATGTCATTATTAAGATATGTATAATAAGTATATTTAGCTAACATATATAAACTTATAAATGAGTCTATACTTGAATTGTTGTGTATCAAGCCTAATAGCTCACGAGCTTGTTCGTGAACAAATTTTTTTACTTGGGCTCGGCTTGTTTATTAAGCGAGCCTAAAATTAAGACTCAAGCTTGGTTTATTTATAAACAAACAAACATAAACAAACTTTTTATCGAGCCGAGCCTGAGTTGTTCATGATCGACTTGATTCATTTACTACCCTATGTAAAAATAAAAAGGAGGAATGCATAAAAAGAAAATATATAAATCCAAATTTTACTGATAAAATTTTAAATTTAAGTATTATAAATTTTCTTATATTTGTTAAATAAACCCTTTTTTTATTTTTTATAATTTCATAATTGGAAGATTTGAACATTGAGATGTTTCAATTGGAAACATTATGTCAACCTCTTATCAAAATCATGTCTTACTTACGAGATAAGTGTATGTTGATACGCATTTTAACGGCACATTCTCTACAAGCCCAACTCAATTGAGCTCGACTTTATTATGGACCTAATTTATGTATTATATTATATTTTATGATTTTAAGCATAGACCAAACTCATGCCGACATATTGGAGACATTGATGAAGTGTAATTCGGAGGGTATGAGTCAATCCAACTCAATTGAGCTCGACCTCATAATGGACCTAATTCGTGTATTATATTATATTTTATGATTTTAAGCTTGGACCAAACCCATGCCAACATATTGGGGATATTGAAGAAATGTGATTCGGAGGGTATGAGTCAATTCTTTCTTTAAATGGCAAAATCAACCCAAACCAATTTGCTCACTCAAACACACCCACTTAAATGGTTATTAACCTAATTAATGTTAATGGGTATTGGGTTTTAACTGGGTACACAATTATGATCCAAATATTATTTCAACAAATCACCCAATTCTAAAACACCCCAAAACCACCGAAAATTACCAAAATACCTCTTGAACCTAAAAGGTAACCGAAATACTCTCTAACCCTTAAAATGACCATAATACTCCCTAAAACCTAAAAATTATCAAAATAACCTCAAAACCTAAAAATATCACCGAAAACTAAAAAAATGATCAAAATATCTCCTAAAAATATGACAAAAATACCTCCAAATCTAAAAAACAACCAAAATAGCCCCTAAACTTGAAAATGACCGAATTATCCCCAAAATCCAAAAATTAACCAAAACACCCTCAAAATCATAAAATTACCAAAATACCCATACCCCTAAACTTAAAAACTGACCGAAATACCACATAAACCTAAAAATTATTGAAATATCCCAAAACCTAAAAATATCCGAAATAACCTTGACACGTAAAAATTTACCAAAATACCCCTAAACCTAAAAAATAACCCAAAAAATTTTAGCCCCAATTTTTTTAAGGGTATTTTGATAATTTAAAAGTGTAGGAGTATTTTAGTTATTTTTTAAGTTTTGGAAAGTATTTTGATCCATTTTTAGATTTAGAAAATATTTCGGTCAATTTTTAAGTTTCAAGAGTATTTTGATCATTTTTTATATTTTTGAGATATTTCAATCAATTTTTAAGTTTAAGGGTTATTTTGGTCATTTTATGGATTTGGGATAAGTACTTTAATAATTTTTAGTGGTTCTTCAGGAGTATTTTGACGCTACAGATTTCAAAAGTATTTTAGCCATTTTTTAGGTCTGAGTATATTGATTAATTTTTAAGTTTCAAGAGTATTTCAATCAATTTTTAGGTTGAAGTGTTATTTTGATCATTTTTAAATTTTAGGAGGTATTTTGGTCATTTTTTTAGATTTAGGAGGTATTCTACCATTCCAAACTTTTAAGGACTAGGCTCTGATACTATACGATGCTTGTAGCAACAAAGCAGTCCGTACTGCAGTTAGGGGAGAGCCTCTTAGTTAATTCATAGCTTCAGTATGAAAATATTTGAACAATGAACATCTAGGTTCTCATCGTTCTTCAACAAGAATGGCACTTATCATTCAAGTACCATTAACACAGCATGGGTTGGATATTCATAATTCCTGCATTCGTATTGATCAGATATTTGTTTTGCTTTGTAAGCTCCTCCAAGCGTTCACCCAGAGTAGGGTAGCCTGCAACAATTGGATGCAAGAAAGTCATTGAAGTAGCACACACGTAGGGAAGGAAGATAACATATAAGGCATATGCTCGGTATTTTAAAGGAAAAAAAAAGTCTAGAATGGCTAGTTTAGTAAATAAGCTTCAACGGGCAAACTATGTTTGGAAATATTGGTACAATTATTTTCTTGACCATCTCCAAGAAAATTAAACACTGCCTTTTCTCCAAGTAAATCTTGCCTAAAACTTGTGCCCAGTTGCTCACCATATGACAAAGCTCAAGGCACAATATAAAATAGAAATAATAAATTTTGTAATCCTGAAGCTTATGCATTCAGACATGACTGCTGCATAAGGGGTTTTTTTCACTCAAAAGTACATTCATTGAGTAGCCAAATACACAACAAAATTCTGGCTCTATCATTTACCTATATCTTAACCTAGATAAGAATGTATGGTGAAAGTTTTGGCCTATTATGATTAAAAAAAATGGAAACTAATCAAAAATTCCATTTAGGAAGTTTAGTCAGACTTGAACTTGATTTAATTCGGGTTGTTAGTGCAAAAATTGATTGGTTGCCAGTAAGTGTGCTGAACTCACCCTAACTTGAGAGATGTATCTGAGCTGTCATAGTCATGAGGGGCACCAGTGGAGTTGCAGACATTAGTGACAGACTCTGATGACTGGCCTTCCTCGGCAATCAGATTCTCTGACTCAGTGCCAATGTGTCTTCGGCCATTAGATATATCTACCACCTTAGTCAAACATATCACTTTCAATTAGCAATCAAAGAAGAAGAAAAAGGAGGAGGGAGAGAGAGATTCCATACTTGCCGTCTTAATCGCTCATTCTCTTCCATCAATTGCATCCCCTGCATGATTCATGAATTCAAATATAAATATGACAAGAAGATGTCAGGCATGTAAGTACAAAAGTTTAACAATCTAGATAATCATGGAATATCCTAACAATTACATGTATGTTCTATCAGAATTGCTCTTTGTTTATGGGCATGCCCATGTCAAACTATAAGTACAAGAATCTGCAACTTAATTATATTTCAAGCTTAAAGTACTCTAGCCTGTACCACCCAGATGCTATGATGCCTTTAGAATAGTTCACTATAAGAAGAAGATTCAGCTGCAGGTACTAATCAGCTTAATAGAACGTAGAAAACTATTTAACATATAAACGAGATGTGCATTAATTTAACGTTTATGCCTAAATTTTTCTACATAGAGAAAATGTGTGATAGAAAAGTTACAAATTAAACAAAGGACGAAGATCTTATTAACACTTTCTTTGTGGTTGAGTTATACCTAATACGCATGGTACACCACTTTGCATGCATGAACTGTTTTTCCATTTCTTTTCTTCTTCATTTTTTATTCCTTTCTTTGTTTTCTTTTTACAATGGAGAACTTTTGAAGGGTTTTTACGGTGCAACAAGAAAGATAATTCATTTTCCTTTATTTATGGTAAACCAGAACTCCTCCACTTGTCTAACAATATTGAAAAAGTTTAGTTTCTAACCTTTCTTTGAAGATCATTTATCTCTTTCATAATCTTCTCACCCTGAAATGCATAGAGTTCAATAAGATACCAAGATCCAAGCTAGAGTCAAGCCCATGATTATACCAAGAAGACTTTTAAATTAAATAAGCATAGACCTTTCTTTCTATCACACGGCTCAATCCAGATTCCAGTGACCTCTCTAGCTGTTGCAGTTCTTCTACATTTAATCCTTGAAGCTCCTCTCCTCTCATCTGCCTATTTTTATACAGAATATAACTTCTCCATATATATGAATGTATAACATCACTATTTCCAGATTTCGTTTTTAAAGACTTATACCTCAGCTGATGGCTTTTCTCTGCAATTTCCTTGCTCAATCTGGAGTAGTTGCTGTTCTCTACTAGCTACAGTAAACATTTGATTATACATTTGGTACGTAAACGAAAAATAATGATACAATGGTCAGAAATGTAAGTTAAATGTTTTTTTCAAGTATATAGAGTTATATTGTAGCTTTCAAAAACAAAATAAGTATTCATCTTCTAAATATTTAAAGACCATAAAATAATTATGAAAGCAATTAGTAACTGACAGTACTTGGGGAATTATATTTGATAAAATTTCATTTATCCCAAAATCTTAAACTCATGTATAGAGCACATAAGTCTTTTACTGGGAGCTGAAGTTGAGGCACGATTCAAACTCATGACCACCTATTCTGATATAATAACTAAAATAACACTCATTCAAAAGTTTAGGCGATTAAAAATAATAAACTTAATCATTTAACTATTATAAGATGGAAGTTGATTCAATCCTCTGAAATAGAGGGGTGGGGGTAGGTTTAAAAGGAACTGAGGAGAAGGATTGTTCACTCAAAAAGAGGTATCATCCAGAGATATTATGCACATGTACAATAAATAAATTTCTTGATTCACAATCTTTTCGCAAAGTCCATAAATAGAGGCTTTAATAATCAGGGTCAAAGTCATTTAATAACACATTCTGTACTTCAAATAGCTATACCATAAAGATAGATATATAAACACTAAAACAACTGACCTGCAACTCAAGAGATGGTTGATCCAGTTTCTCAAGGTTCTTTGAGTGCAAATTATGTCTCTCTAGTATTTCCTTCATGCTTCAAAAATATACAAAGTCACTTGTGTGAATGCAGTCGAGTCCCAAACAAAAAAAGTATAAATGCTTTTACATTCGTTGAGTGTTGAATGCGTTAATAGAAATTATAATCATTAATTAAAGATATAAAAATGTTTTTGGTACTTGACCATTAGGGGTTTTATTTTCATTCTCATACCACCCCAAAAATTGAGGACCAAAAGCATGTTTAAGCCTTTATTAAAATATAGCCTTCGCTGAAAGTTTAGGTTTGGAATCTGGGAAAAATTCTTTACTGCTCCACCCAGGTTGCTAATGAGCAAGAAGGAAAAAAAATTTTACATTAAGAACGTCATTTGAATTAAAACTCGTTCAAACCAGCAAGAAGTATCTTTGAAGCTCGAATCATGATACAAAAACCATCTGATGTAGGAAAAAACCAAAATTCATCATCAAAATGATTTGTCTCCGTAAGAGTACATTATTGTGCTTACTTTAAAAAATAATAATAAATAGCAAATTATTTTGCTACTTAGAAAATAAGTTCTTTATTATCAAACCAAGACACCAATTAATTTTTGGTATAGGTGAGGATTTAACCTCATATCTCTTATTCAACCATCAGAAGAAAAATTATTAAATCCACTAGAAAAATTGCTGATGTGGTCCTCCCAACAAATTAAATAATGTTATTTATGCAAATGTGAGTCAGATTCCTAAGTAGCACAAGAAATAAAAATAAAAAACCACCAAGTGATGCCACATTTACATAAATAACAGTGTTTTATTGGTTAGAAAGACCAGGGGGACTACATCAGCAATTCTTCCAGTGAACTTAATAATTTCTTCTATAAAAAACTTTACCAGTTAAGCTAACTAGAACCCACTAAATGACTTCACTCTAGAACATCAAGTAAAAATTATAATGAATCAAATGTACTACTACGATCTATAATAAAAATACAATTAACTCCAAAATTAAATCAAGATATATTAAAGCAAATATTTTCTTGCATCATTAGCAATATGAGTTTTGCTTAATTTAATGAGACAACCGAACTAATAATACAAATTTAAAAAACAAAAAAAAAATGTCACTCTGGTCAAAAATTTTATTTTTAATAATGGGAATTAATAATTATCATTGAAGGGGACCGTTCTCACAATCGAAAGGAACTAAAAACCACCGAAGACTCTGATACTCAGAGAACGAGAAAACCAATAAACAAGGTAAAACATTTAATACAAGCATCATTGCTTAGATTTGCACAATGTAATAGATAGCAAGCATCACCAGTTATTTTACGTAAAAATAGCAAACCTAATTAATCACATACCACACTTCTCTTTTTTTTGATAGGTAATCAGAAAACTTTTATAAAAGATAGAATAAAAAGAAATACAAGGTTATTGCTGGACATACCACACTACTCTTCATGCTAAACCATTATCAAAACAAAGACAATCTTTCCCTCATTTAAGAATTAACCTTGAACTGTCTCATCACCATTAGGGGATACTTGTGGCCTTCACAAAGTACTGGTGCCCCAGAAACAGATTTATATCATGCATAATTCTAGCTAAATCATATTGCGGATTAACAAGTCTATATTTTTTATGCTTGTTAAAAGTTCAAATAAACCATTGGGATATGTTTGAAATAAAGGGAGACGAAAGTATAGTAGAGTATAAGATGGCTAGAATAACTCAACTTTAGCGCATTAGTCATCTTCTCTCTCTTCTCATCTCCGCTCCCCTATTTTCCCTCTATCCAAACAAATGTTTAATTCTTGTAAACCAAGCATTTCAAGATACAAATGTTCTGACAGAACAACATGGTTATTGATAACAAGTTCGCTTATTAAAGCGTTGTCTTCTAGTAAACTATGTAGTAACCGATTATTCCAGTCTCACTGGTCCACCTGCTCAAACATGGAGAGGCACAAGGGAATGCACTAACTGCAATTAGTTCTATAATTTCCTTTTGCCCACACTTTGGTCCTTTTTGGACCACATCAAATCAAAGTGTAAAGGAAACGGGAGAGGGAAAAAGATGGCAACACAAATCCTTTTTAACATTTTCAGACTAAAGAATTTAAATAAAGATTCCTACATAGCTTCTACAAAAACTGAGATGAAAGCCGCTTGAGTATATTGACCATAAAACTCCTACTACAACCAACGTTTTCTTTAGCAATATTACTTCAAGCCACAAATCTATTCAACTGCACTCTTATACATTCAATACCAACTATCTTATCAAGTCAATCAGACCCCAGTTTAGAGTCCCAACAAGAACGACATCCAAGTTACAGTCCCTGCTAATAATTCATTTTTTAGTTAAATAAAAACTACAGTTTTATTATTCTCCTTGACGTGGTCTTCTTAAGTTCTTCAACTCATTCTACCAGAGATTATTGTATCGTCCTTGTTCATGACAAAAGCATTTAAGTTGCAGACCCTTCACTACCCCAATAGTTTAATACCTTTCTCTCTTTCTTAACAAATAAATAAAAAGTACAGCTTTATTACTTCCATTGACGTGGGGGTTCTTAGTTCTAACCTCCCATGCTTCCAGGAATTTTAGCATGAAACAATCTAATACAAAAACTGTTAAACCAAAGAGGACCAAAACTATTGCCATCAAAGTGTCAAAGTTTCTGTATTTTATCATGTGTGCACACAGAGAGAGAGAGAGAGACCTTGAGCTGGAGTACTCAAAGAGTTTTCCAGTAGAAGAAAAGATAATGAGAGCAACATCAGCATCACAAAGCACAGATAGCTCCTCAGCTTTCTTAAAAAGCCCTCTTCGCCTCTTCGAGAAAGTGACTTGCCTAGCTGTGGCGTTGTCAATCTTCTTGATCTGAATCTTCTCTCTCGCCATTCTTCTTCTTCGCCTCCAACTTTTACCTAGAAGAAAGCTTTACTATATATACCAAAAAGGAAACAAGAAAAAAAAAGACTTAGTGTAAGAATCTCCTTCTTTTTAGTTTCACACTTTCAAAGACATGGAATAAACCAGAATATAATCAACAAAACCCACCACAAAAGGCAAGTTAGTTGCTATATATAGAGCGCTTGTGTGAGTCAAAAGCAAAGGTTAAACTGGCAGCAAGTTGCCGAATTTAGTCAAGAATCTGAGCACTAACCCTAGTTTGATGAAAAGAGAGAGAAACCCATTTCAGATCCAGAAGAAGAGCGCTAAAAATTTCCACCAATTACAGGAACATGAAAGAGGTGGAAAGAGGAGATTGGTTGTGATGAAATTATTGCTTGGGCTTACCAGTTTTGGGGTTGGTTTCGGTAATGGTGCAGTTGTTCCGTCTGGAAGACTTCTACTGAGCTCTGAAAAGTCACCAATGAGAGTTGGAGAGAGAGAGAGAGAATGTATTCAAAATTGTGAAAACGAAAGTACCTTTTTCTGGTGAAGCAATGTCTTTGCTCTTACTCACCTCTTTCTTGCTGTAAAAGGTTAAGAAGGAATTGACATAGAAAATAGAAATGATGACAGAGAAGGGCACGAGTGATATTTAGACAATTTTAGGGGCTTCACTAGCTTTTTCAAATATTTACAACATAAGTAGATCTTTTCCTATTATAGAAGGGTTTTTTTTTTTTTTTTTATGAACTATTATAGCAAGGTATTTGAATTATAGATAAGGGTTATTTTCATGAAAACATCAAAACACTTAAAAAGCTTTCTTCCATTGCCTTATGGCCCGTATTAAATAACGTGGGTGTTTTTTATTATCTCTTTAAAGAAAGGGTTGCAAATTGCAATAAATAAAGTCATCAACTAATCACCTTTGACAAGAAGTACCAATTGAAGAGTACAAGCATTTATAGAAAAAATTTTAAAAAATAATTGAAAAGTACAAGCTTGGTGGTCTAGTCGGCATTAAGGATTTAAGATAGTAGCACAGTGCATTGTTTGGTTACCGTAATTTTCGGATAACTTATTTGTTAAATATATTAATATAAGGGTTGTTGGGGATGTGAAAAATATGTGTTTTGTTGTTGGAAAACATACGCGAAAATATATATAGGTGAAAAAATGTGTAAAAATATGTGTAATGTTATTTGAAAAAGTTTTTTTTTAAATGGTGTACCAAACAAGGCCAGAATTTTTTACAATTTTTTATGCTAAGTGTGCATTTGGAACGCAAGTTGAACGTGTGTTTCTACGTCTTGCTAAAAATTGGTGGGTCTTACGGCACTGTTTACAGGACCTGTAAATTCTTTTTTAGCAAAAACAATTTTAAAATTGAGTCTCACAGTACTATTCATACATTTAAAAATTATTTTGTTACAGCATTTTCAATTTTCAGCAATAAACGGTATCTAAACAGACCCTAAAAGTAATATGCGTGACAAAAAGATGAAATTTAACTTATTTTCAAAAAAACAAAAACTTTGAAAAATTATGTGCATAATATTTATATAAAAATAAATTAGTTGCTTTTATACGTTAGGATTAGGGTTATGTTAACAGGTGCTTTTAGAAAAATTGTTAATAAATTATAATGGAAAAGTTTTAACATTACTTTTCATAAGAAATATAAAAGTGATCAACAAAATTAATAATTTTATCATTTTTTATAAAAATATTTTAAAAATATTTCTAAATTAATGTTCTTAAAATATTCATTAACATTTTCTCATACATTAAATATGTTTCGTGTTCCTCAAAAAAAAATTGTTTCATAAAAACGGTTAAACTTAACTTTGTTAGATATTTAAATCATGAAAAACAAAACGTGTTACACTACATATTATTCTTATCGACTAGAATCATTTGCAATCATCAAGAATTACAATCACCACCACACACCCTAGATACGATGATCACTTTACAAATATAAGTGCTTGTGAGGTATGAGGAGTAAGAGTCAGAATTTAAATCTCTTTAAGAGAATTTCACACATATATTTATTTAGATTAAATTAGAGTAAAATTTTGTCTGGTAAAAAAAATAAAAATAAAAAAAAATAAGAATCATTTGCAATCAAAGACTAGTAAAGATGCTTTCGAAAATTCGACACTCCAGACAAAAATCTATTGAAGATCTCCAAGGGCTACATTTTCTCTCACCGGCCCGTAGGATGTTATTTATTATTCCTGTCTATCATCCAATGCTCACGAAAGCAACCAAAAAGAAAGAAAGAAAGGATCATCCTAGCTATTACTCCTGTTCTAGATTGAAAGGTCGAAGTCCCCAAAATATATTTATAATAAAAAATGAGTACCTTCGTAAAACATGCATCAGCAAATTGCGGACTTGCTTGCCCAGGTCCGGTAACTGTTGCTGGGTCATCATCTTTAACTCACTCGGTAAAAGCAAAAGCAAAAGGCAGAGAGTAATCGAATCCGCCCTGCCACCATGCGTACGTGTTCTTCATCAATCATACCCAACTGCAACTTTTTTTTTTTTTTTTTTTTCTGTGCGTCTAGATAGGTTAAAAATTAAAATTATTTTACTATTTAATTTATTTTTATTATTATTTATAAGTTTCATGTAATTTTTAAGTATTATTTATAAGTCTCGTTATACTATTTTAACTTAATTTTATTTAATTTAACTAATTTTTACTTTTATCAATAATATTTTTAGCAATAATTTTTTAATTATAGCAAAATAAACAATATTCAAACATACTAAAATACTCTTCACCAACCCTTTACACTGTTTCCTACGTTTATCTTTATGACTTTCTCACCTTACGAAACTTCTAGATTATTTATTTATTTTAATTAATTATGATATTGTCTCTTAATAATTCATGTATACCTTATGTGAGTTGAGTGGCACTTTATTGTAAATGTTATGCTCACGATAACTGTGGGGGGGGGGGGGGCAAAGATGTCAAAACACCACGTGGACCTTGGGCCTAGTCCGAGAACGAAGACTTCGCCAATGGGTCGTAAATCGAGAATGAGGCCTCCTAAAACGGGGGCCCAGGAGCTCGCCGACCAAGTGCTGACCTGTTAGGAAAGAGAGTCTGAGGAGAGGGTATCCTCGGACAACATCATCAAGGACCGAAGAGCGCGGCATGGCGCCCAAGAAAGAGCTCCTGAAACCAAATAAGTCATATAGAGTTTTAACGGGACACCGAGGAGGGTGACAAGTAGGATGTGCTCTGCGTAAAGCTGCTGCTACCGCATTAAAGGCTTCTTACCTATCCACCTGGCCGCATTAATGGGGAGGTGACTTTTGAGGAGACGGCGGTCAGCTTTATAGCCATTAGGGAGTGTTTTCAGGGACATGACGAATGGGAACCAGGAATAGGGAGTATAAATAGAGAAAGGAGAACCACTGGAAAGGGATCCAGATTTCGCTCACCAAGGATATTCTCTCTCCCCTCCTAGATAGCACAAGGAAAACAATGATAGAAGCTCCTCAGCCCACGTCCGAGGAAAGCAAAAGTCACTCCACCAGCCTGTTGCACACCAATAGTGAACTTAACCCATACGCCATTGCTTGCTACCGCCCCAGAAAGTCTAGGCTTCAAGTCCACTCTCTACAAATTCTATTGTATAGGCCACTTGGGCCGGCCCAGTCACGCATTTGGGCCCAAGGCTTAATTTGTGTCCCTACAATTGGCACCGTCTGTGGGAAGCCTCAACGAAAGGGGAATGAAGTGTCATGGAAAGCTCGGGTTTACGTCGTGCAGAGTCCATAGGATCCCAACTCGAGGATCACTTCTTGCAATTAGAGCGAAAAAGAGATCGCAAAGCCAGCTTGAGCACAGGACATACGTGCGGGAGGAGTCACGCACGGGATGGAAGTAGAACTTCCTGCGAGAAAAGTGTCGAGACTCTGCAAAGGGAGATTGACCATCTGAAAAAGAAACTGCGCCGGAGAAACGACGGCGCACGCCCTCTCCTTCAAAACGATCTTCAGCAGATTCCGGCAGTAGCTTTGGCAGCTCCAAGTCAAGAACCCCCCCAGCGAATCCTCCTCTCACGAGGACGAACGCCATCGCGAACCTAAGGATAAGAGGACATCTTCCAGAGGTTTGGCTAACAATGCGCTAAGCAAGGCGCTCCACCAGATTTCCAAGTCGCCCTTCACTCGGAGGATTGAGAAGGGAAAGTTTTCGGGACAGTTCACCCACCCAACCAACCTTCACCATTTACAACGAAAGGACGAACCCAGTAGAACACGTGAGCCATTTCAGCCAGAGGATGGCGGTGCACTCAAAGAATGAGACCCTAATATGCAAAGTCTTCCCCTCCAATCTGGGACCTGTCGCGATGAGGTGGTTCAATGGCCTGAAGGCAGGTTCTGTCGATTCCTTCATGGAGCTCACCAGGGTGTTTGGCTCGCGGTTCATCACGTGCAGTAGGGTACCTCGACCGCTGGATTCACTGTTGTCCATGGCCATGAGAGAAGGAGAGACCCTCAGGGCGTATACCGACAGGTATTGGGAGATGTACAACGAAATCGATGAGGGCTTCGATGAAGTTGCCATTAGCACCTTCAAGGTCGGTCCCGAACAAACACGACCTGAGGAAGTCACTGACCAAAAGGCCTGTCAAGAGCGTGCGCCGGCTCATGGATTGCATCGATGAATACACACGGGATGAGGAGGATCAGCTGCAAGTAAAGGAGAAGGTACAGGTTATCGCTCAAGAGAAGAGGGATTTCAGGTCAGACCAATACAGCAACAATAGGCCGAGGGGAGAGTTCGTTGGGCAACCTCATCTGACACCTACGCAGGTGGTCGGCACAGTGTTCTGCGAACCCATACAACGGGTGTTTAAGAAAATCCGTCACGAACCCCACTTCAGGTGGCCTAACAAAATGATAGGAGACCCTACGAAGCGTAACCAAAACCTCCATTGCCAGTATCACCAAGAAAACGGCCACACGACAGAGAACTACAGAAATTTACGAAATTATCTGGAGCATTTGGTGAAGGAGGGAAAGTTGAGGCAGTTCTTGTATCGGCCGGATGGACAGGAAGAACATCCGGGGCCAGCAGATCACGGCCGTCACGCCCTCAGACCCCCTTTGGGAACCATCAACGTCATCTTCGCTGCTCTTGGGAGGACTGGCTCCTGCCCCTCCAGGGTGATGTCCGTGGCGCGAGCCCTTGCTAAGAATTCTAGCTCCGAGCCGAAGAAGTTTAAGGGTAACGGACCCCCGATGTTGGGATTCTCGGACGAGGACAAGGAAAAGACCATCCAACCACACGATGACGCCTCAGTCATAATGTTAAGAATCGGAGGTTACGACGTGAAAATGGTAATGGTGGATCAAGGAAGTGGCGCAGACATTATGTACCCTAACCTGTATAAGGGGTTGAACCTAAGGGAAGAGGACCTTTCGGCCTACGACTCGATGCTGATAAGCTTCAAGAGAAAGGTAGTCATCCCGAAGGGGCAGATCAGGTTGCCTGTACAGTCAGGCCCAGCAGTGGTAGAAGTGGATTTCATCGTGGTCGACGCCTACTCCCCCTACACGGCCATTGTGGGGAGACCCTGGCTGCACGTCCTAGGAGCTGTCTCCTCCACTCTCCACGCCAAGGTGAAGTTCCCTTTTGGTGGCCGAGTCGAGGAAATTATTGGGAGTCAATTCGCGGCGAGGCAGTACCTAACGGCCGTAATTATGCGCAGGTCGGAACTTGAATTGTCGGTCCAGACTGCACCGACCTAATAGCAATTAGCCTCTTTTGCCACGACGGTGGGGACAGTGGTGGAAGAGCCCGCGTGCGAGGGGCTAGATAAAGTTCTTGTGGATAACGACCCAAATAGGTTCTTCTAGGTAAGAACCCAGTTGTCGACCGAAGAGAGAGAGGGACTGGTCATATTCTTGAAAGAGAACATTGACGTATTTGCATGGAACGCGAACGAGGTGCTTGGGATCGACCCAAACTTCATTTGCCACCACCTGAATGTTAGCCCGGCTACCATGCCGAGGAGGCAGCCCCCTCAACGCTCTTCCAAAGAACATTCGGAAGTCGTTAAAAAAGAAGTCATCAGACTTAAGAGAGCTGGGGCTATCAGGGAAGTGTTCCATCCCGAATGGTTGGCACACACGGTCGTGATGAAGAAGAAAAGTGGGAAATAGAGGCTATGCGTGGATTTCATGGACCTGAACAAAGCTTGTCCTAAAGACGCTTGTCCTAAAGACTCTTTCCCAATGCCTCACATAGATCAGTTGGTGGACGCGACGGTCGGCCATCCGCGTATGAGTTTTTTAGATGCCTTTTAGGGGTACCACCAGATACCTTTGGCTTTGGAAGACCAGGAAAAGACAGCTTTTGTTACCCCCACTAGCAACTACCATTATAAGGTGATGCCCTTCGGCTTGAAAAACGCGGGGGCTACCTATCAGAGGATGATGACCAGGATGTTCGAGGCACAATTAGGAAAAACCGTTGAAGTATACATGGATGACATGGTTGTGAAGAGCAGGACTATATCGGAGTATGTGGCCAACCTGAACAGCACATTCCAGACTTTGAGGGGGCACCAGTTACATTTGAACGCCTCCAAATGCTCATTTGGTGTAGGGTCTAGCAATTTTCTGGGATATTTGCTCACTCATAGAGGTATTGAGGCCAACCCCCCAGGTCACCGCAATCTACAACCTGCAACCTCCTCGAAACCCGAAGGATGTCCAGAGGCTGGCAGGGATGACGGCTGCCCTTAATAGGTTCATTTCCCGGTCCGAGGATAGGTGCTGACCCTTCTTCCAGCTGCTGAACAAATGGAAGGGATTCGAATGGATAGAGGAATACTCCTTGGCCTTCCAGCAGTTGAAGAAATACCTCTCTCGGCCACCTATTATGTCCCGCCCTGATCTAGATGAAGTGTTGTTTGCATACCTAGCTGTGGCTACCCACGCCGTCAGCCTGGTTCTGATACAGGATGACGACGGTATACAGAGATCGATCTATTACGTGAGCAAGTCTCTGCAGGAGGCCCGAGGTTCGATATCTACCATTGGAAAAGGCGATCCTAGCCGTGGTGCACGCGACGCGCAGCTCTCGCACTATTTTCAATTTCATACGGTCGTCGTGCTAACCTAGCTCCTGCTTAAGTTTGTGCTGCGGAGTGCTGACTACTCCAGTAGAATCGCTAAATGGGGAACTGTCTTGGGAGCCTTTAACATCAAGTACATGCCTCGCACCACTGTAAAGGGGCAAGTCCCGGCCGACCTGGTGGCAGAGTTCACTGAGCCTTCCCTAGAGGAAGACTTGGAGGGATGGGGCGTGGATGGAAAACCAGTTGGCGTAATCTCGTGCGAGAAACCTCCGGTGTGGAAGCTTTTCGTGGATGGGGCCTCCAACCAGAGGGGTTCAGGCGTAGGGATAGTTCTGACGTCCCCAGAGGGAATCGTTGTGGAAAAGTCCTTGAGGTTAGTGTTCTCGACTACCAATAATGAGGCTGAGTACGAGGCTTTGCTAGTAGGAATGGACATGGTTCGAAAAATGGGGGGAAAAATGGTGCAGGCGTTCTCAGACTCACAGCTGGTAGTTGGCCAGATGGAAGGGAAATTAGAAGCCAGAGAACCGAGAATGCGAGAGTACTTAGCCCGCGCCAAGCACCTGCAATCCAAATTTGAGTCTTTTGCATTGTCGCATGTTTCCAGGAATGGAAATACCCACGCCGACTCGCTGGCCACACTTGCAACATCCTCGGCTCAGGGCCTTCCTCGAGTCATCCTTGTTAAGGACCTGTTTAAGCCTACTGAGCCGGATTGTGATACCCCCCGGATCCACCAGATCAGAGCGGGACCCAGTTGGATGGACCCTATAGTGTCTTTCCTAAAACATGACGCCCTGCCAGAAGAGAAGTCCGAGGCCGACAAGATCTGTAGAAAGGCTTCGCGGTTTTGGCTATTCGAGGACGGAAAGCTCTATAAACACTCCTTTTCGGGGCCCTACCTACTGTGTGTGCACCCGGAGGGAACAGAGTAGCTCTTGGAAAAGTTGCGTAAAGGAATATGTGGTAGTCACATGGGCGGAAGGTCACTAGCCCATAGAGCCCTTACACAGGGGTACTGGTGGCCAAACATGCAAAGAGAGGCGCAGGATTACGCGAGAAAATGCTATCAGTGTCAAAGATTCACTTCCAACATCCACTAGCCTGGGGTGTCCTTAACCCTTTGGCTAGCAATTGGTCATTTGCACAGTGGGGCTTAGACATAGTGGGTCCATGTCAGAGGGCAGCCGGCAACAAGAGATGGTTGCTCGTCGGGATGGACTATTTCACCAAATGGATAGAAGCCGAGCCCCTCTCAAATATCCGAGACGTGGACACGAAGAAATTCGTCTAGAAAAACATCATCACCAGGTTTGGGATTCCACGTACTCTCATCTCGGACAACGGACTGCAGTTTGACAGCAAAGCCTTCAGACAGTATTGTGGAGATTTCGGTATCACAAACAGATACTCCACCCCAGCCTACCCGTAGGGGAACGGCCAAGCTGAAGCGATCAATAAGTCGATAGTCAACGGGCTCAAGAAAAGACTAGACGATACGAAAGGCAGATGGGTGGATGAGGTGCCACACGTACTGTGGACTTACCGAACTACGCCACGAAGATCCACAGGAGAGACACCCTTCGCGATGGCATATGGTGCCGAGGCTGTGATCCCTTTGGAAATGGGGTTCCCAACGATGAGGGCGCAGTGTTTCACCCCGAACGCCAATGATGACATGCTGCTGAAAGGGCTGGACTTAGTGGAAGAAAGGCGTGAAAACGCTATGGTCCGATTAGCTTGCTACCAGCAGAAGCTCAAGCGGAGGTATGACTCTCGTGTAAGGTCCAGGCCCCTTGCCCCAGGAGATCTGGTCCTGAAAAAGGTTGTCGGAACAGCTAAGGACCCGACATGAGGAAAATTAGGACCAAACTGGGAGGGGCCCTACCATATAAGATCAGTGGCCGGCATAGGGTCATATTATCTCACCGACTTAGAAGGCGAACCCGTAAAACGACCCTGGAATGTAAATAACCTCTGAAGGTATTACTATTAATGAAAGGCATACACGCCAAGCATTTGGATACCATTATATAATGCTGATTGTTAATATGTTAATCTCTATCGCCAAACTATTTAAGTGTTAATGTCAACCTAGGCTAAGCCAGGTCCTCGGACATTTTGCCTTGGGAAAATTTAACATGCAATTCATTTTTCATTAAGTGTTAATGTCAACCTAGGCTAAGCCAAGTCCTCGGACCTTCTGCCTTGGGAAAGTTTAACATGCAATTCATTTTTCATTAAGTGTTAATGTCAACCTAGGTTAAGCCAGGTCTGCCTTAAGAAAATTTAACATGCAATTCATTTTCCATTAAGTGTTAATGTCAACCTAGGCTAAGCCAGGTCCTCGAACCTTCTGCCTTAGGAAAATTTAACATACAATTCATTTTCCATTAAGTGTTAATGTCAACCTAAGTTAAGCCAGGTCCTCGGACCTTCTGCCTTGGGAAAGTTTAATATACAATTCATTTTCCATTAAGTGTTAATGTTAACCTAGGCTAAGCAAGGTTCTCGGACCTTCTGCCGTGGGAAAATTTAACATGCAATTCATTTTCCATTAAGTGTTAATGTCAACCTAGGCTAAGTTAGGTCCTCAGAACTTCTGCCTAGGAAAATTTTAACAAGTAATTCGTTTTCGTTAAGTGTTAATGTAAATTGTTGAACTACACGTGATCCGATTACCCTTATGTAAAGGCCGCTACCACCTTGACCTTCGAGCACGCTTATGCGCAATTAGCTATTTATTGGTTAACCCAATTATGTTGGGGACCGCACATAACAAGGCAAATCGTACAGCAATAAGCATAACCAAGCACGAAAGTTATATTAACAGAAGCAAAACACTGAAATTCATTAAAAAATGTTTACAACAAGGCTGAAGGAAAGGAATTACATGGAGAAATACTAAAAAATCTACAAAGGGGGGCTTGAGATGGCCTATCCCTTTATCTTCAAAGGGGGGTCCTTCCCCGACTTAGTTGAGGGCTCTTTGGTTCGGCCTTCCACCTCGATTCACGTTGGTTCAACCTCGAACGGGTCTTGGACTTGCTTCCCCTTGTCCTTTGGCTTGGGTGGAGGTACGACCTGACCAGCCGGCTCGCCCGACCCCTTCTCAGCACCTTTATTGGAGGCGGTAACCTCTTCGAAAGGCGGGACTTACATGTGGGAGGAGGGAGGCAGCATCGGGGCCGTAGTCTCGGGAGCAACCAAAGTGGCAGGAGCGTCTTCTATAAGCCTGATATCCTCGGGATACCAGACCTTCTCTGCTGTCTTCCACTCGGAGTTGGCGGGAACTCCTATAGCATTTAGGGCGTCCGCCCAAACCTGCTGGCAGTATTCCCTGCACAGCTCGGCCAGCTCCTTGGTTAGGCGGTTCTCCGTCGCCTCGACCCCTTCGTTGTAGGCGGCTTTGGTACCGGCCTCCACGGTCTCTTTTATGGTATGAGCCGCTTCTTTTGCTTGGGCAAGCTCTCTTTTTAAGTTCGAGACCTCCTGCCCTGCTTGGGACAGTGCCTCATCCCTTTGGTGCAAGAGCTTGCGCTGGCTTTCCACCTGTGCCGCCGCCGTCTTTAAGCCCGCATCCAGGCTCCTCCTCTCGGTCTACTCCAGGGACAGTTTGGTGACTAAGTCAGCCTTTTTTGCCTCAGCGCGCCTTAACGCGCCCCAGCTCTTTCTCAACCTCCGCCTTGGCCGACTGTTCGACCCCTACCTGGTTCTGGTAGTGCTCCATCAACGCATCGGTAGCAAAGGCCTCCTAGATGGCCTGCAGAGGGAAATTCCAACAGATACACGATAAGCACAAATTAGCATACATGAGACCAAAATGACAACAACAAACTAGAGGGATGGCGTGTACCAGGCCCAGGTTCCTCTTGAGGGAAAGAAAGAGGCGCGTCCGACCCATCCTCTCTAAGTCCTCTATGTCCCTAGGCGGGAGGAGGGGCTGCTCCAGAGCATTGGCCAGGTGAGAGGCGTGGCCTCTCTGGAAATCCCTAATACTCGCCTGGAGAGATACCGGAGCCCCGTCCACCTCTAGAGCGGGGGACCAGCTGGACTCCCCTCGGCGGACCTTAGCTTGCCCGCGGATCTCCCCGTTCTCTATGGACGAGGCTCGCCCTCCACCCTTAGCAATTGGCAGTTGCTGTTGTTGTTGCTGCTTTTGCTATTTTTGCTATTTTTGTTTCTTTTCCCTCTCCCTGTCCGCCTCTTCATTCTCGTTGCTTTTCTTCTTTGGGACGTTAAGGGGAGGAGGGATTGGGTCGGAGGGAAAGGGAGGCGGAGGCAACCTCGGCTGGGACCCCGAGGAGTCCACCTTCTCTGCTTTCCTTTTCTTCTAGCAAAGAGTTGTTTCAAAGACGCCATGTCGTCGTCTTCTTCGGAAGAATCCTCTAGTCAGGCAATAACTAAGCCTTTGATGCCAGAGTTCCTGTCCGAATTGCCCTCTTCTTCGTCTGAGATATTGACCACATGACCCCCCAGCGATTTCTCGGCCTCCTCTAGGCGGAACCGATCAACTTCTTCGGCAAGGGATGAGGGGGAAGCCGTGGACTCTACTCGGGTGATCTGGTCCTCCTGCTGTGCTGCCAAAGGGGCAGCCTCGACGGTCCGACTGTACAGGATAATGGATGGCGCGTCTGGTACAACTCGTAGGGCGAGGAATTCGAGGTAGCGCACATCTATCCTCGCGCGTCTCCGATCACCTACGAGGATGGTGTCTTTAACCTCGCCAAAGACCTTCGATATGGGATTGTACCCCAATATGAGGTGGGCGGCCCTCACCTGCAGATCTTCGGTTACAAAGACCTCGGATCTCAAAATCTTGTTAAGGTCTGAGATGTTGACGTCGTCCAAGCGAGGAGAAGTGTGCCGTTTGTCTGCAAGGAAGACAAAAAAGGAGCTAAACATGGTTAGATACTAATGGCAAATCCAGTAAAGAAAAGCAGCAAATGACAACGAATCTACCAAGGAGAGCATAAAGGGGCAAAACAAAAAAGAAAAAGGGGGAAGAACCAAAAACTCCTAAATCCTGGAAAATCACACCTGGCTGCCCCTCGTTCACTGGGCAATAAGGACTGTCATACCACCGCCCAGTGGCGATGAGGAAGTCATCCTTCATGCCCTTATTAGACTTGGGCAAACAAGAGATGAGCCTGACGGCGTTAGACCTCGACTTGAGGTAATAGCCGGCATCTCTCAACCGGTGGCACTTGTACATGTAAACGACGTCGTGCCACGTAAGGTGCAGACCCATCTGCTCGTTCAGGGTATCGACGCAGCCTAGTATCCTAAACATGTTGGGTGTACACTGATCTGGACACAACCTATGGTTACAAAGGTACTCGTTGGTCACGTCCTTCATGGGGAGTGTCATCCCACCCTCTAGGAAGGTGATTATAGGGATGACTACCTGACCCTCTTGCCTAGAATCTGCTACGGCCTCTAGGGGGCAGTATTTCAGGCCCACATCAAGAGGAATATGGTATTTGGCCCAGAATCCTTCCATGCCAGAAGTCGTATCAACTAGGCACTTAAATCTACCCATTGGGTTGAAAATCAAGGTAGAGAGTTACGGCGAAAAGGAAGGAAAATTGACAGCCGAGGAGAGGAAGGTTCGAAGAGAGGAAGAACTTACAGGAGAAAGGTGCGCGAACTTTTGAGAGCTTCTTGAAAGAGAGAGAGAGATTGAATAACTCCAGAATATGTTTACTCTTTGGAAGAAATGGTGAACATCACGACTACCGAAGCATTTTGGATGATTGGGGGGTGACAGCTCGTGGGAAACATCCCGCTCAAATTTTCAGGAATAAACCCAAGCCGTTAGATCCACATCTTATCATTAAACGTGCGTTATAAGGAGTTACTCAGTGCAATTAATACAGGCGTTGCGTATCACAAAGCATCAAAGGTCTTCCCAGAAGACGCGGGTGGATTTCGCACATGTAACAGTTAAGAGGCCACGTGGATAACGATTCATAGGTCAAAAACCCATTTGCCTCCTCGGTTCGGAGTCAAATGACTTTTTGAAGGGCTATTGTGGGGGGGCAAAGATGTCGAAACACCACGTGGGCCTTGGGCTTGGTCCGAGAACACAAACTCCGCCAATGGGCCATAAATCGAAAATGAGGCCTCCTAAAATAGGGGCCTAGAAGCCCGCCGACCAAGCGTTGACCTGTTGGGAGAGAGAGTCCAAGGAGAGGGTATCCTCGGACAACATCATCAAGGACTAAAGAGCACGGCATAGTGCTCAAGGAAGAGCTCCTGAAGCCTAATAAGTCATACAGAGCTTCAACGGGACGCTGAGGAGGGGGACAAGTGGGACGTGCTCTGCATAAAGCTGCTGCTACCGCATTAAAGGCTTCTCACCTACCCGCCTGACCGCATTAATGGGGAGGTGACTTCTGAGGGGACGGCAGTCAGCTTTATAGCCATTGGAGAGCATTTTCAGGAACAGGACAGGACAGATGGGAACCAGGAATAGGGAGTATAAATAGAGAAGGGGGAACCACTGGAAAGGGATCCGGATTTCGCTCACCAAGGATATTCTCTCTCCCCTCCTAGATAGCATAAGGGAAACAAGGACAGAAGCTCCTCGACCCACGTCCAAGGAAAGCAAAAGTCACTCCACTAGGCCGTTGCACACCAATAGTGAACTTAGCTCATACGCCATTGCTTGCTACCACCTCAGAAAGTTTAGGCTTCAAGCCCACTCTCTACAAATTCTATTGTATAGGCCACTTGGGCCAGCCTGGTCACGCATTTGGGCCCAAGTCTTAATTTGTGTCCCTACAATAACAATTTCATGAAGACTTAAATGATACACTTGTTAGGGTAAAAAGAAGCTAAAATTATGTATTGAAACTATGACTTAGTTCAAAACTATTTAAATTGTGTGTAATATGACGGTACGTGTTAGAAAGTATTTTTATAAATTTTTTATGAGAACAAATCCGAATTAATTGTTTTGATAATTTTTTATATTTTTTTAATGAAAATAATATGAAAAGTTTCTTTAAATGTGTTTATTAATAATTGACCTGTGCACATTTAACAACGTCAATATTGTCATTGTATTAGAGCATTCCCATCAAGAATTTTAAAATTTTTATCATTTAACACTTCAAAAGCTTACTTTATTAATTATACCATCCCGCTTTAAGATACATCAAACATCAAAACTTCTATATTTTTTATCATTTCATTTTAATAATATAAACTACGCATTAAAATAATAATAAATCATCCGCACCAAAAACTATAGCAACCAGCAAATCCCCTCCTCCACCACCGCTCCACTTGCCATAACTACCATTGTAGCAACCACAACCCATCACTACAACTACAACCATCCACCAAAATCACAACCAACCACCACAAAAACAACCAGTAAACCCACGCCGAACCAGCAAACAAACAAAACTCATCACACACATAAACTCAAGATCGGTGACCCACAAACCCACGCCGAACCAAAACCACTACCACAAACCATAGCAAAAAAAAAAAAAAAAAAAACCCTCCATCACCTCCACTAGCAAATCGATGAACCAAAACCTACAGGAAGCAAAACTAAATCAATGAACCAAAACCCATCACACACATGCAAAACTAGCAGATTGGTGACCCACGACCAACGCCAAACCTCCACCACGACCATTGGATCGTCGGACCCACGACCCATGCTCATCGGACCACAATTGCTGACCATCGAACTATCACCACCACCACCCACGACCATCGGACCATCCAATCGGGCCCAAACCCATCAAATCACGACCCTGACCATCGAACCATGCCAAACCATGGGATAGAGAAGAGAGAAGAGAAAAGAGGGAAGAGAGGAGTGATAGGAAAGAGAAATAGAAATGGAAATAGATCTGTTGGTGATGAATAAAAAACCACTTTTTTTTTTTACAATTCAATTACAGTGAGCTTGTATTGATACAAGTCCACTATAGCTTCGTGCTAAATGTTTTAGGGTTTAGAATGTTTGATAGACGTATGTTTTTATGATTTGAGGTGCTAAAAATGCTAAAAAATAGCATTTAGCATTTTTAACCTCCTTAATGACAATGCTCTTAATCACCTTAACCATTGTGGAAAAATGTCATCCATTCCACTACCAAAAGCTAACTACAGGCAACCTTGAAAGCCAATTCGGTCAAACTAAACTAATCAGTTCTTCACAAATAAAAAATAAAAAAAGCTATATGAGAACGTAATCGTGGACTGTTCATTGTTGACCTTTATTTAAACAATAATAACAGCTCCAACCTATATTTTTATAATAACATTTAAATACGTAGTTTTACTTCATTAAAAACTGTACAACAATAGTTTCACACTGTTATCAAGTTATTTGGACGAGATGATAATTCATTTTGATTAGGGATGGCTCATGAGACATAGCTCATAAGTCACAGCAGGGAAGGGAGGCAATCATGACTATTATGCAGGGAAACACAGTGACAGGGTCATGGTTCTATCTGTACGGAATGACATCTTCCCCATAAGATATTTTGAAGAGAAAGGTCTTCATTTCCTGGGGTTTTTCCAAGTGCCTCTTGGTTTTCTCATATTTGTCTTCATACCCATGTTGTCTATCTGTCTGTCTCGCCTGTTTGTTTTATACTCAAAGTAGTATTTCCCAGGACCGAACTTTTTTTTTTTTTTATGAGAAACATATGAAATTTTCATTCATTGAAATTGAGCTACAACAAAGAGGAACACAAGCAGAGAAAACAGGCAAAAACAAACAGCTACAATCTACAATCTTCAGATATAATATGCTCCACAAAGCTTGGACACACACCTCTCCAAACCTGAGAAGTACCTGAGAGTTTAGCTGCCCTTGCAAATTCATGGGCTGCGTTGTTGTTGCTCCTTTTCAAATGCTGAAAGGAACACCAAGAGAAAGAGGAGGAAATGTTCTTGATATTTTGCACAATGTGCCCAACATCACCACCCAGCTCACCATCATTAATAGCTTGAATAATTGAGAGAGCATCGGATTCAACAATGGCATGGGAGATCCCAAGGTCTAGAGCAAGTAAGACACCTTCTTGCAGCGCCAAAGCTTTAGTAATCTCAGCAGAGAAAGGGGCAGAAAGGATTTTGCTTGATACTGCAAACAGACAGCCCCGGAAATCACGAATGGCCACACCAATGCAAGAAGGCCTGCCATTTGAAGCAGCACCATCGATGTTAATTTTGAAGAAGCCAGATGGAGGGGCTTGCCAAACCGATGGGGAAGGGGCTGGAGGAAGAACAGGGAGGGAGCAAGCACCTTTATATTCACACAGCAATCTGTTTGCCATATCCCAGACCTGATTTGGAGTAGAACCCAAGTCCTCATGAATAGCTTGGTTTCGGTTCCGCCAGATGAACCAAGCCACAACAACAAAGAGCTTCAAATCAAGAGGGGAGCCTTTCTCAATAAGATCCCAAACAACATCCACAAAATCTCTAGGCGAGGAAGTTAATTCAATAGGACAATTATGCCATTGAGCCCATGTCAATTTGGCGTGATCACACAAGAAGAGAGCATGGGCAGTGAATTCTAATGCCTTATCACAAATAGGGCATTGGAAAAAGTTGTGATCTTAAAACTATTCGAGTATGATGGAATTGAATCAGAATGCTTAGACCTGACATATTTGAACCCAAAGCCATTAGTCCAATCTGAACAAGATAACTTTTAATTGGAGTAAAGACTTGTTGACCTATAGCCGACCCATTTCTTCTTGTATCAAGTCAGATTAACCCTTATGAATCGTGGCTTGACCCATTTTGTACGCACCAAAAATTTCCTAATAGTAATACTATGGGTATCATGCCACACTATTATTATTATTATTATTATTATTATTATTATTATTATTATGGAAAAAATCTAAAATTGACCTTCTAATTTTCAGCCTTTTTTATTTTAGTCTTCTAATTTTTAGTTTTGTCATTTCAGTCCTCTAACTTTCAATTATTGTCAATTCGGTATTCTGTTAATCATCTGTTAAGTGTCTCCGTTAAATGAGCAAAACGACACTGTTTTGGCTTTTTTTTTTTAAATTTTCGTAATTAAAATAAATTAAGAAAACTGTTATTAAAGAAAAAAAAACATTTAGGGGAAGAAGGGAGACTTGGAGAGTTCGTCTAGGTTGGCAACGATCGCAGTGATAAGGTGAAAGTGAGAGAGAGAGAACCTTCCCTTGAACTTGATGAAGCAAATCGTTGCCAGAATCTAAGCCAATGCCAATATTAGAAAACTTGGAGAAGTACCTTGTGAGAGACTAGCAATTTCAACTTCTTTGGTTTTTTTTTTGTTGTAAGTTCATCTGAACCATTCTTCTCCTTCTTCTTCTCAAGTCCAATACACCTAAGACCTGTACCCTCATAATAGTACTGTGTATGCCGGTTATCACAAAACCCAGAATTTATAACCATAGAAAACTTTCTGGGTGGTCTCACTCTCATAGTAGCTCTACATGGCTTGGTATTTTTAAAGTGGGCCACGATCACAGCGCTGGAAAGACAAGGAACCCACCGGAAAGTCACGCTGGAAACTTCCATTTTGACGTTGAAACTTGAAAACCCATCACACATCACAGATTAAAAAAAAAAAAACTTTAATAATAGTTTTCTTAATTTCTTTTAATTACGAAAATTAAAAAAAAAAAAAAAAAACCAAAATGGCTTTGTTTGTATTGACAACAATTGGAAGTTAAAGGGCTGAAATGACAAAACTGAAAGTTAGAGGACTGAAATGAAAATAACTAAAAGTTAGAGAGCTAGTTTTAGAATTTTACCTATTATTATTATTATTATTATTATTATTATTATTATTATTATTATTATTATTATTATTATTATTATTATTATTTGTTTTCAAGTTAAAAGTTAAAATCTTAAGCATAAGCTAAGCTAAACAGTTGCATATCGAGATCTCACTTCTCGTCTCAGTTGATCTCACTCTCACACTTCTGCACTCAATCACACACACTACGACACAACACTTCACTATTTGCACTTCATTCAACTTTTGTTTTCTCTCACTTCTTTATCTCTTAGGCACATAATCTACGCAGACTTAAGAATTTATGTAGACCATTGCGCACCCTTGGTGTAGTAGTCACTTTACAAGTATAGATGCTTGTGGGGTGTTGGGGACAAGGGCAGGGATTTAAGTCTCCAAAAGCGAGTTTCACACATATATACACTTAGATTAAACTAGAGTAGAAATTCTATCTTGTATAAAAAAAAAATTATGCAGTATTTATTTTGTTATTTTTTACATTTAGCATTTTTTGTTTATTTATTTATGATGAGTCCATAAAAATCATTAGGTTCGTCCATTAACATGGACAACTTTGCATCATTAGTAGGCCATCAAAAATAACAGCTTAACACATTTAATAACGACCATCAAAGGTCTTAAAATCTCATCAAGACAAAGAATGTTACAATTAAGGTAATAATCACCCTAATTTATGTACAACAGCTACCAAAGTCACCTATAAAAAAGACAATTTGTCTCACTAGATAAGGTATGTCAAAAACTACTATAAAACACTGTATATTTACGAAAGATATGGGTTGATACTAACTTAAGCTTCATAGACTCCCCCACGAGGCACAATCTAATGGTCTCTTTGATCAGTATCTCCTTTATTTTATAGGTCCTGCAAGATTGTCTAACGCTTCGGATTGGACGAATGACCCAATTGACGATTTTCGCATCATCAGTTTGGTGTTGTCAGTGGGAAAGATGAGTCATTAAGCTCTTCCTGCAACAAAGGGTTACTCTTTTCAATTTGGAGTAATGGACGCTAAAGTACAGTACCAAATAACCCAAAATATTACTCCAATCAAGGAATCCTCCCATCTGAATCGCGAATACATTACTAGAGCACCTTCATCGTTTTGCTGGTGAAGGACGCATGTAAAAAAAAAAAAAAAAAAAAAAAAAAAAAAAAACCTATTCATAAGTGGGTATTAAATGGATGCATTCCATGGGCTAACCCACTAATCCATCCATTGAGTATAATCACTCAGGTACGTTTGACCACTTAATTCTCCCTATACTAATATTTCTATTTGGTAGAATTACGTTTTGCCTAAGATGTTAAAGTCTTACCTCTTAGGTGACTTCAAATAAGGCATAAACAATTTTTGGAAACAATTACGTTATAGCTATCAGATCTTGTATTTACAATTTGGTATTGCATAACTTAATTTTAGGCTAGTATTTTAGAAAATTCACGTCAAATGGAATGGTTCCAATTAAGCTAAGCACCTATTAAAGAGGTCAACTATAGAGATAATAGATACATGCATATATTCTTTTAGAAACTTACCATAATCGTCACTACACCAAAAATAGTGATTAATTTCACAAGAATAGTGTAAATCTCATATTACTTGTTTCAAATATTCACATAAATCACAAGAGACACACTACAAATAGTAAAAGAATGAAGAATAACAAATTTGTGGCAAAAAATTAGCAAAGTATTATGATCTTGAATCCAATTTATGGCCATTAGAAAGGCTTTTACTACCTTTCCTAATATAACAGACTATTTGTATTTTCAATTGATATATTGATAACATCATAGTTGATGTTCATGCATTATGACGTTTTATATCACTATTTTTCTTTCCTAATAAATCTTGTAAGATAAGAAAGATGGAAAGCAAAATATTATTTCTTTACCAAAAATAATACTCCGTAAATCTTAACTTTCGGCATGTGAGAAAAGTGAAACCGAAATTTATTATCTTAATAGTATTATAGAATGTCATAATTATGAGCATTAAAGAAGTGGATTCATATCTCATTGTCTTTTCAAGTTTGAGAACCCCAGTTTCAGACAAGAAATTATTCATACATATTTTTAGAAATTTGGTTTATATCTCAATAAAGCTCTTCAACAAAGAAAGGAAATGAATGTATTTTTCTACATTAATTCTGTAATGAAAATTATGGATCTTGTTAATGTTCCTTAGACAGTATTCACATTAAATTTGTCATTTGAGGTCAATCAACAAAAGCTCTTGTAAAGGTCCAAAACACACAAATAGCCTCCTACAGTTGATGCTTTGTGGACTTTTATTTCCACAAGGAAGACTAGTTCAACAACAAACCACTGATAAAGCTGTGTAATTTACACTTAGTAGAAAATATGTGGGCTACAAAGAAATTGTTACTAAACAGAGAAAGAAGAAGCAAAGCATAGCAGGTCCATTACACTCTCTTGTCATGTTTCAATATCTACTACTTATACAACATAGTAGGGCCACTGTTATGTCCATATCTTACATTCTCTTTATGAATGCATAACATTGTTAATATTTTTGAAACAATGACAAATAAAATTAATTGCTAAAAAGCCAGTTTTGAATGAATTAAAGGGATCAGTCACTGGCAAATTTTATGACCTTGATATCCTAATTATGGCTTTCTATATCGCTATTTCTCTTTCTTAATGCATCTTGATAAGATTGGAAATAAGGAAGTCAAATATTATCGCGCAAGATAATATATCATAACTTTCGGCATTTAAGAAAAATGAAGTTGAAACTATTTATTACCTTACCAAAATTATGATCTTAAATATACGCATAAAAAAGAATGAAAGAATACTTGAATTGCTACAGCCTACACACTTCGAAGAAGATCAATGGCTAAGAAGTCACACCGATCTCTTTGAAATCTTTGTCATTAAAGCCAAATATAAGTCATATATTATGGCCTTAATATCCTAATTATGGTTGTACGGTATGGGATCCCCGAGCCCTTTGGGCCTTCGACCCCGGCCCTATGGAACAGTCTGTGGCCCAACCCCTTGTACGGGGTAAGGCCCCAGGTCCACAAAGCCATGGGCCCGACCATCGTGCTGTGATGCTTGGCCCAAGGCGCATTGGGCCTGTGATCTCAGTCAACTGCATCTCAGATGGAAATGTGGACTGCTCGAAGGTACACGTCTTGGATGTTCAGTAGGGCCTTGGGGAATATTGCCGCCGAACAGCCTCTAAGAGGTGGGAACCAGTTCCAATGCTACTATTACCACTCCCAACAAACATCCACTATGAAACAATGGAAATGGACCCCTATCTCCACTAATAATCAAGAATTATAATGACATTCCCACTGACCTTACACTATACATAAGAGACTAGGATAAGAAAAATGGGGGTTGGAAAAAGAGGGAGAGAGAACTGAAGGAAAAGAGTGGCAAAACTCATAGAGAAAGGAAAACAACTTTGTGAGAGAAGGGATTGCTGAAACTAGAGAGCATTGGGGTCACCAAGCACAGGACCACCCATAGTAGGAAATCCTAAGCCCACGATACAAATAAATTGTGAGCCCAATAACCATAATTTGATACGCACAATGCCCATTGAAAGGGTTTTATTACATTTTCTACTATAACTAAAACAATCTGTTTGTGTCCTTTTATGTGTCAAATTAATGCTATGCTAAAGAAGGAATATAAATGATACACAACATAAGGATAATACCTTGGTTGATAACTTGATATTCACGCATAGCAAAGCTATATCATAGTGCCATCCCCCAAATTTATATTTGTATTTATTGATAACAACAGTAAAAGATGAAAGTATAGAAATAGAATAAGTATACTCTCTACAGTTATGAACGAGTTATTAGTTCATTAATTGACTAATGACACGTTACTAAAGAAAAAAAATCCAAAAAGTTTTAAAAGAAAGCTTAAGAAATAAAATGCATGAATGACCTATTTGGCCTTGCGTACAGAACAATTTTCAAAGTGAATGCAAGGTGGGACTAGGGTTGAAAGGCCCAAAGAATTACAAACTTTAGTCCTTATAGAAACATTGCAATAGTTAAGCAAAAATCATTTTCAAAATATTATGAAATTTTTTACCTTGAAATGTTCCACAATAGAACAAACAAAATTTACCATTCATACTTTTCCATGTATACATATATGTTGCTCTTACTTTGAGAATAGAGAATTTAAATGGCTCGATCTATACACAACCATGCCTTCGAGCATTCAAAGGGAAAAATGTGAGACTCTCACGGTGTCATAATTCACATGTATGATTCAATAGAAGCGGCTATACAAGTACGATGTTTTTATTTTATGCTCACACTTGTGACATCACCAGAGTAAATACTTACTTACATATGTGATATATGAGTAGTGCTTACTGTCTCTAAATACTAAGTAGTATCAAATTATTTCCTCGTGATTCCATTAGGCGGAAATTAGGTAAGGACCATGTGAATGCTCCTTAAAGTAGTCGGTCACATATATAATTTGACTCAAATGACATGTACTCCGTATTAATCTGAGAACAATCAAAATTATTAACTTATTAGTATTTTTGGAGCAAAATGAGCCCAGTAAAGCTTGACAAAACAGATCAACAAAAAGCTCGATATAAAAACAATCATCCAGCAAAAAAACGATCATGGTGACCACAACCATTAAGAATGTTGCAGAGGCTTTCTTGCCAGGACAAGTCCCTACTCCTCTCATTTATATTATAATGTTACTTGCTTAGAAAATGGCAAAATCTAAAATTATTTCAAAACACTATGGGGGAAAGAAATTAGATATCTCACCCTCCTTTTAGCGCCATATTTAAGGGTCAATTATGCAACGCTTATTATTGCCCCACCATAATTGCTATTGTTTAAATAATTTCTATGTCAAGGGCCAAGAGTTGGACAATTGTATGCTAAATGGTTAAACATTTGTTGACAAATTTCCTAGTTAACCAATGAAGGAAACATTTTTCATAAAAAGAAAGCAAATGAGATGATAGATTTTTATATATGGTTAAGTGGATATATTTTTCCATGTAAACTAAATTGGTAGGCTATTCCTACAAAAAGGACTTGGCGACCAATGTGTACGTCATTCAGGCTGGAGCACCAGAATTTATTCCCTTATTTGTCTGCATTGATGTACTTCCATGAATTATATGCAATCATATCATGACCTTCTCTTATCATTTCATAAGGATGTCATCCTTGTAAGTATATGTTATGCTATATAATTGATGAAGATAAAACAAGACACAAGTTTCTCATAAATGGCCTATATGTCGTTTACTAGTAGCCACCTCGGCTTGAGGTGTCAATATATACCTATTTATTATTAGCAGATTTTCTTTTGAAAGAAATTTAGAAACATCAAATTGATTATGGAATTTCATATCTTGAAAATATCACACATAAGATGATGATATTTTCCAAATTTATTTCTCCAAAATTGAATTGCCATCACCCTGCACTATAAAATAATTTATCCAGCTAATTATTTCTTTCATTCTACTTATTTATTTTGAAGAGTAGCAGTGCCTTTTTGGGACCACTCTATAAATTTATACATAATGTTCTATCATGAACATAGTGTCTCATCTCTATCTATACATATTCATAGGCATTGGTCTATAAGTTCCTAAATTTTGTTCTACTAAATTAGACATGAAATTTTATGAAGGTTTCATTCGGGACTAAGATTAAGCCCAAAAGAACAAAAATACAGGTACAAACCATGGCAGTCCACTCTTTTGGTTATCATCCAACAACGAGAATTGTACTTTCATATTTGAACGGCGGCAATAACATGGTCTAGTCACCTACAAAAGAATGAAGCAAAAAAGATCTAAGCCTCAAACATGAAATAGCATGTTAAGCTTAACAAAAGAAATCAATTGTATCGTGATTTAAGGTCTCTTGTCAAGGTAACTCATTTATTTCTTTCTTTTTAATTAGCCGTGCCAGATATTATCTTATTTAGAATTAAGTGCATATCAAGCTTGCATGATTATTACAAATATGCATATATGGAACATGTTGAAAATATTGCAATAAAATTATTACAATTATCACGACCAATATGACTATATTATTAGTAGCATATGTTTCATCATCATGAATCTGAAAAGTTCTATTAAGTCTCCTAGACTTAAAATGTTAAATGATTGTGTTCACAGTATAGACATGAGTTTAAGTCTTAATAAATTTCCACTATCCCTGCTAACTCACCAAAATCTTTTTTAAATTGCTTTAAAAATTATATACAGTGCAAGCACCTATCAAAGACCAGTTTAAAGAAGCATATAGTCAAATAGCTTTAATTTTTATATATCATAGAATAATTCTCTATGATTCATATAGAATGCACTTCATCAAAAGATGTCTATTATAGCACAATATGCAATTTATCTATTTGGATATTATTATTTCTAACAAAATGCAACAACTATTATTGAGGCCAGTGATAATATTCCCGAACTTAAGGGATGTAAATCACATGATGAAGGCCAGTGATAAGATTCTCTAATCCAAGGGATGTAAATCACATGACAAGGCCAGTGATAAAATTCTTTAAATGGATGTAAATCACTGACGAAGTCAAGTGATAAAATTCCTTAAATGGATGTAAATCACCTAAAAATGGTTAAATAATAAAATTCCTTAAATGGATGTAAATCATTGATGAAGCTAAGTGATAAAATTTCTTAAATGGATGTAAATCACTGACGAAGCTAAGTGATAAAATTCTTTAAATGGATGTAAATCACCTAAAAATGGCTAAGTGATAAAATTCTTTAAATGGATGCAAATCACCTAAAAATAGCTAAGTGATAAAATTCCTTAAATGGATGTAAATCATTGACGAAGCTAAGTGATAAAGTTCCTTAAATGAATGTAAATCACCGATGAAACCAAGTGATAAAATTCCTTAAATGGATGTAAATCACTAACAAAGCCAAGTGATAAAATTCCTTAAATGGATGTACATCACTTAAAAATAACTAGGTGATAAAATTCCTTAAATGGATGTAAATCATCTGAAAGACAAGCTAAGTGGTATAACCCCTAAAAGGATATGAATCACTTTGACGAGGCTGAGAGAGGTAAACCATATGGCAAAGGTCAAACAAAAAACAAAAAGTTTGTGTAGAAATTAATGGAAGACAGTCATCATAGCTTGAGCAACTTCGTCAGCCTCCATTTTTTTATGGACTCAAAGTCCAGGTTCTCCAAATCAACCCTCGGACCATGTTTCACCGAATACCTCCTCAGCAGTTCAAAGCCTTGGTAGTACCAACTGAACAAAATAATACTGTATTCTTCAGTGAGCTGGAACACTTGGACGACCTTGGCAGCCACAGTCTTGATCTTCTGATTGGCCGACTAGAGCTTCTCATCCTTTTGCACTGTCAGCAACTTCTTGGTCGGAGCTTTAACTTTCTCCTTTCACAAAATGCAATCACTTGATGAACAACAACGGAAAACATCAAGTCTTCCCTAAAGCCGCATCGTAAAAACAACAAATGGCATGGCCAAGCTACAAAAGAATGATGAAGGGATCCAAAGAGGACACTAAAACTTCACACATGTCGTCCAAAGAAATTACCTCACTTTCAAACTATGATCCCTCGAATGTCCAAAAAGACCTTCAAAAGACAAATACTAAAAGGTCGTCATAGAAATACTAACATTCCTGAAGAAGAAAGTAGTTGAAGATAAAGAAGACTAAATCAAAACAAGTCAAGAATATTCCCTAAGCCTCAGCAGCATAAAGCAAAATCAGACTTAGGAATGGGTGGAAACTGATAAGTCCAGAAAAATCATTAGGGTCATCCATTAATATGGACAACTTTGCATCATTAGTAGGCCATCAAAGATAACTGCTCAACACATTTAATAACGACCATCAAAGGTCTTAAAATCTCATCAAGACAAAGAACATTACAATTAAGGTAACAATCACCCTAATTTATGTACAACAGCTACCTAAGTCATCTATAAAAATGACAATTTGTCTCACTAGCTAAGGTACATAAAAAAACTACTATAAAACACTATCTATATACGAAAGATATGGGTTGATACTAACTTAAGTATCGGAGGCTCTCCCACAGAGCACAATCCAGTGGTATCTTTGATCAGTCTCTCCTTTTATTTTACAAGTCTTACAAGATCGTCTAATGCTTCAGATTGGACGAGTGACCCAATTGACGATTTTGGAATCATCAATTTATTTATTCTTCATGTGAAAAAATATGGCTCAGCTCATAATTCGACTTGTAACTCAATTAAATTGATCAACTTGCAACATGTTTAGGATGACCTGTTTTGGACTCATTAACTTCAAGGTGCCCCATCCTCACAAGCCCATTGTCAATTGGGAAAAATTTTAATGAGTAGGATAAATCAATGTTAAGGTGGATTGGAGATATTTTTCCATGTTAAGTTAGTAGAGGTGGCAACTCATGCTCGCATATTGGGTTCGTGTCGTCTCAACTCATGCGTACTTGACTATATGGGTCAACACTAACCCGACATGTTTATTAAACGGGTCAAAATTCCTCAATCCTAACACGACTCATTTATTAAACTAGTCAGTCATGTCAATCTGTTTATCAAATTTTATCAAAATAAAGAAAAAAATTAATGAAAAAACAAACAAATAAATATTTTAAATATAAAATTCAGAATTAATGAGTTACTACATCACAAATAATCATTCAAAACTAAAGTATATCTCAATATTACAAATAATCAATCATAATATGTCAAAGAAAATAAACCACAATAACTAATATGTTTATATACCTAGGGTTTGAAAGGTATATTGGTAAAATTTTATTTAATCAAACGAGTCAGATGGGTTCCACAAGTTGAACACTAGCCTAACCTGTTTATCAAACAGGTCTGTTGTGTCAACCTGAATATGACATGAACCCATTAAGCCTTGTCAGTGGCAGTTTTTGCACATAGCAACGTGTCTTTTGCTAGAGGTGTGACTTTGCTAAACTCGAATTTGTCTGGAACTCGACATTGGGCTGCATAGACTAATGGCTTCCATACATTTTTAAACCTACAAAATAGATAAAGCCCAAAGTCTTAGAATCATGATAATGATTTAAATAAATAAATAATATGTTTAGCATAATAACTTTAATTAAATGGTGAGTTGAACGTTATTATTATGTGTGTTAAGTCATGTCCATTAGAATGTAATTAATTAAGTGTCATATGTCTAGTAATGGAATGAGTCCAAAATAGTTAATATCGAGCTGCAGTTCATGGTTTATGTTAAATATAATAAAGTATGTCCAGCAATGGTCTATGTCTGAATAATATATGTCAATCCGTGGTTTATGTCAGAATAATATAAATCAATGGTGGTTGATCAATTTATTAATATGTATGTTCATCAATGAAGTATTAGTGAGACCATGTTTTATTAAATAGTGAGAATATATTAAAGTGATTTGCATCTAGCGGTACAATGATAATGAATTAACATATACTTAATAATGTCATTTCAAAAATAGAGAAAACATTAACTTATGTTTTATATTTTTTACTCCAGCTGCATAGTAGCACTTCATTTTTTATATGATTTGTGTCTCCAGCTATATAGCGTTAGTGAGCTGATAACATTTCGGTGGCATAATAATATAAGTACAGCGGTAAAATAATAATAAAATAAAATATAATAAATTATGTAAATTTGGAGCTAAAGATATAATGACTTATCTTTGTAGTTTATGGGTATAGCTGTATAACATCAGTGGACTTAGAACATTTCAGCAGCATGATAAAATGAGTCCAGCGATATAATATGATATTATGAGTCATTTCATAGTGACTTCATGATTGAAGGGGAAAAATGGGTGCAATTGGAGAGAGAGAGAATATATCTAGCCGTGTGCATAGGTTGGTTAAATTTATCTTCTTTATCATGCACTTAAATGATTTTTCCTGTACAATACTCTTTTAGTTTTTAGTCAAATATGAGTGATGTTGCCTTCCAAGAGAAGGGCTTTTAGAATTATAACTTTGTGTCTTTCATATAAAGGGCTTTTAGCATTATGATTTTATGCCTTCTATGAAAAGAGTTTTGTTAACATGTTCTTTGAAGAGTGTTGGATATCTTTTAAAATGTATGGAGATGGTGAAAAAATATATATGTTTTGTGAAATATGGTGTTTGTAATATGTATAGGAAGTATACGTAGATACTTTGTTGAATATGGATCTTATATATAATTACTTTGTGAGACATGGAGTTTAAAGATATATGAGAAGTACAGATGGATATTTTGTGAAGAATGTATTTGTAAAATATATGAAAATATGAGATAGATAATATGAGGGTTAAATACTGTAAATGCATGAGATTATAGCTGCTGCTGGAGTAGATTTTTGTGTTATGTCATGGGTTATGTTGCTTTTTAAGAAGGGAGATTTTGTATGAGAAATAAAGAAAGATTTGGAGATGTTTAGAGATATGGCAGCAAAATGAATGAAGTTTCAGAATGTTGAGGATAAGAAACGGATGGATAGTGTGTGTAACAGGTTTTATCTAAGAAGAGAGATTTTATAAGAGAGATGAAGAAAGATATGGAGATGTTTAGAGATATGATAGCAAAATGAATGAAGTTTTAGAATATTAAGGATGAGAGAGGGATGGATAGTGTGTAATATTTGTTATCTAAGTAGAGAGATTTTGTAAGAGAAATGAAGAAAGATATAGAGATGTTTAGAGATATGACAACAAAATGAATGAAGTTTCAGAATATTGAGGATGAGAGAGAGATGGATAGTGATGTTAGTGTATGGCTTGGTCCTCTTTATATAGAGTTAGCATGTAACTAGATTAAAATTAGTTGAAGGGAAATTTAGCAAATAAGAAAAAGTCTTTGATAAAGTAGGTGGTTTCATTACTGGGTTTTTGTTTTTTAGCCAAAAGAAGAAAATTTGAGTTTTTAATACTATTAGAGCTGTCAGCTCTATAGCAATAATTGCCGGATGATGTCATTTAAATGACATCTTCTGTTGGAGAAAAATATTTAGCATTAAATTCATGGTTTGGCTAAAAATGGTAATATAACATTTATGGGATCCTTCCATTTTTTGTATTACAGCTGAAGGCTAAGGATCTTAACTTAAAAATATATGATTTTTTTTTATAGGACCCTTGCATCTTTAGGTATGGTAGCAAGTTGCTGGGATTGAGCTTTAATGAATTGATGATGTTACTTTTGGACATGTGTCAGTTGCTTAAGCTACTGCTGGAGCTACTATAGTTACTGCTGGAGCTACTGCACTTGCTGCTGGAGCTGTTGCAGCTTTTGTTGGAAACATTGTTGGTATTTTTAGCTAAGTTTCCTTTTTTTGAAAATTATATATGTAGTCTATATATAATTTTGGTAAGTAATAGACTGGTTGGTTGATATTTGATGAAATTTTAGAAATGTAATTATGGTCTCTTTGTATTTTAACCAAATTTTGGAGAGTAAGGAGTGCGTTTAACGCTAAATATGAGATATTAATATATATTTAGCCATGTACTTGGAATTGATTTAAATGAAAATAATAATATAATTTATATGAAATAATATAATTACATTTTTAAACTTATATTCTATGATGAACATTAATTTTTACGTAAAGAGCTTTCTTTTATCATTTTAAGTGTTATGTGATATGAGAGACTTACCAAATATTACCTATTGCACACTGACCCGTTAGAGTTCAAGGAATTGGGGAAGACATGCCAAATAACATGTTTTCCTTTATCAGTTTTGAACCACTGGACCTTTACTAAACATACTTCTTGGCCTTCCAAACCATGACTCCGAAAATTCCCCCAATGAGAATCATGTGCTTGGATATGAGCTGAAAATGAGATGTTATGCCACGAGCTTGAACCATGGGCTTTGATGAGATAATATTAGTATGGGTTTGGACCATGGGTTTTGACCTCTTTTTGTGTAAATATGGGCTCTTTTGGGCTTTACAAGAGATTTTTTCCAAAATTCATAATAATGTTGATGTGGTGCGGGTTGTCAATAAAATAAAGTTACGTGGTATGAAAAAATTGTCCTCAACAAGCCTCAACCCTAGCCTGCTAATTTCGTGTCGTGTTGTATTGAGTTTGTAGGTTGTGTCCAATTTTGCCACTCCTACTAGTAAGATGAGGCAACAATTTAAGCATAGATGAAAGTGAAAGTGGGAGGTTTGTTTTAGAGTTCTAGAAAATATTAAACAAGTGTTTTGGATGATGACAATATAATATATATATATATATATATAAACAATTGTAGATAAAATGTGTGTGTGTACTAGGGGTGTGGAACCAATCCACCAATTCGCCAAAACTAACCTGACCGAACCCAATCCATTGGGTTGGGTTGGTTTTTAGGGGTGGGTGGATTGGACTGGGTTATGAAATTTTTTTAATAGTGGGTTGAGTTTGAGTCATAACAATTACAATCCGCCTAAACCTTCCCAACTCACCTATATATTTATTTTTTAAATTATATATATTTAATACTATATTATATAATTAATAATTATTTATTTATTTTTTCCCATACTCTACTCTTCCTATATAAAACCCCTAACAATTTTATTTCTCCCTCTGCTCTCATTCTCTCACTTCACTCTTATTTGTTTGTAATTAAGTTGGGATACTGGTTCATGTATATTTTATTTATCAACTTAGTTCGATATATTTTGTTTATAATTGAGTTGGAATACTAGTTCATGTATATTTTATTTATCAACTTAGTTGACAAGTGAGATATATATTTTTTTTCTCAATTTACTAAGAATGGTAATAATAAAATAATTATTCAACCCATGGGTTCAACCCAACCCAACCCGATTCATGTAGGTTGGTTTGAGTTGCGTTGAACCCTTGTGATAGGTTGAGTTAGGTTGGATTTTTTTTTAAAACCCATCATGGTAAGTTAGGTCAAAAAATTCCCTAAATCCGACCCATACACGCTCCTGGTGTGTAGTTTAAAGGAAAAAAGCTTATTTCTAAATTGATTTGGAGCCATCTTATTCCAAGTCACTATGAAGTTATTAATGATATCATCTATGTATAGTTTTAATTACATGAATTTTTTAATGAATAACATTACTTTTTTAAATAATATATATATAATTTTATAAATTGTCATGTCGTGGGTAAGATGAGATAACTTAAAATTATTTTAGAGCTAGACTTTGTCCATATATATATAAATAAAGAGAGAGAGAGGGAGACTCTTGGTACAGGGAAGGCGATGAGTGCAATACTCAATTGTCCATCCCATCTACTTATCAAAGCAAGAAAAACCCACATGAGATAAAGTCGTCAAGCTGGAAATTTTTGACACCACTATCTTCTAGTACTAATGGGCAATTCATGCTCCTTCTATATATATTTTTGAAATCCCTATCTTCTAATACTAACGGGGAAGGATATTTTTCATATGTAGCAACGTATAAGAGTAACAAGGGATTCTCTCTCTCTTTCTCTTTCTCTCTCTCTCTCTCCCTCTCTCAAATAAAAAAGAGTAAAAAGGGAAAAAAATAAGGACAAATTTTAGTTATAAAAGTGGTTATAGCCTAAGGTTACAACCTTACTCAACAACTTTTTATTGAAGATGAATTTTGGCAAATTAATCATAATGATTACATTTTCTTCTTATATTCTTCATACTTACAAAATTTCTAAAAAATTAAAGGTCAACAGCAATATTATCAATAAATTGTTTAAATTGTAAATATTTGTAGTTTAAAATTATGCATAAAATATAAACTTATGGATCATATAGTAAATAATATCCGATTGATACAAAATTTGACATGTGTATTAAGAGTGTAAAGAACATGCAATTCAACGGTTAGATTTTCAAAATATGTAGTAATATCTATTTTATTGAGTAAGGTTGTAATCTTACTAAAAAAAAATGCATCAATTGTTTATATCCTGAAAAATATATATTTTTTAGAAAATATACCTTAAACACACTTTTATTTAATGAGATACTAACGGTAAAAGAGTAAAAAGAGGAAAAGAAAAATAGTGCATTAATAATTTATGTAGTACATTTTTTTAATAAAAAAATGGGGGCCATCACTTAATTTTATATCTAAGATCAAGTTTTATTATACGATCATAAAACACATCTATGTGTTTCCTATTGTTCATAATCGACAATGAATTAGAAATTTGAAATCACATTAAAAATAAAACAACTAGGTAGGAGGATTAATTTAGTTGAGATTTTTTAGAGAGAGGAAGTTATAAGTGGAATTGATGGACAACAAAAGAGAAATAATAAATATATGAAGAAGGTTTGTGATATTACATAGATTAAAAAAAAAAAGTTTTATGCTATGTTTAGAAGTTTGGAGGGAGAGGAAAGTAAAGGAAAGGAGAGTAGAGGGAAATAGTTATCCTTCACCTTGTTTAGATGCTTTTAAAATTAAGTAAGGAGGAGGAGAATAATTAACCTTTTTATAGTTTGTAATTTTGTTAATATGGTAAAGGTAAATTTGATAATTCATTTGGTTAAGCATTTCTATACTATATTCTCCCTCCAAATCTCTCCAATTTAGGGAATTAAAAATGAGAGGTTAAAAGAAGTTAGATTCTCACCCCCTCCTTTCTTAAAAAACATCAAAATAAAGTAATTAAACTTACTCTCCCTCCGTCTACTCTACTTTCCTTCCATCAAAACAAGCTACTTAGAAGGCAAATCATTTATTTTTATTTTTATGAAACGTTTGTTTTAGTCTTTTATTTATCATTGTATAGATATATATTGGTACATGGATTGAAGCTTTTTTTCCGAATATATAGTAGAGAGAGAGAGAGAGAGAGAGAGAGAGAGAGAGAGAGAGAGAGAGATTAAAGTGTAAATGGCACTCTAGAAGTTTTAGGTCATTCTGATTTTGCTATAATGTTCAGAATTTTGATTTTATCCTCCAAAGTTTCAGTTTTTTTTTTTTTTTTTGCTGAATATCCAATGTTTTTTTTTTAATACAAAATAAAATTTTTACTTTAACCTAATCTAAGTGTATATGTGTGTGAAACTCTCTTCTGGAGACTTGAACCCCGACCTTTGCCCCCCACACTCCACAATCATTTATACTTGTAGAGTGACAACCACACCAAGATATCCAATGTTTCAATTTGTTTTGAATATTGTCCTTCTAGCAATTCTACTAGTGACGTGGATGTGAAATGTCTACTAGGTTTGTAATCTCTATGTAAATCCAATTGAAATTTGAAACATCGTTTGAATATTATAACCAAATTAAACCGTGGCTAAGAAACACACACAAAAAAAAAACAAAAAAAAAAAACAAAAATTGAACAAAAAATATAAAAGAAAATCTCCCATAGAGAAAAGTTTGCCTTCCGCAAACCTACTATGTGGCTCTTTTTGATAAATACCTACTATGTGATTGTTGATAAAATTATTTGTGTATTTTTAACTAAATTACCGATTTAATGACTCATGTGACTTGCTTACATAATTCATGTGGATGATTTATTAATGGCTCATGTAATGAGTTGCAAGATATCTCTTCAAACTAGTTTGAAAGAAAATTTTGTCCATCACCTCCCATTAGCAGCACAAACTTGCTCTAACCGCACAACTACACGTAAACCTACCAAAACTAATTGCCAAATGCGGCCACTACATCACCGGCCCTAGAAGAGGTGCAAGAACCACATAACTGTAGATGTGGTGCGGTTTGTGGTTATGTTTTCAAAAATAAAAAAATTGTATTGTGTCGCACCTAATAATATATAACTTATATTTTATATATTTAATATATACTTTTCCATGATTAAAAATTGCTAAAAGCTTTCACAATTAAAAACCCATCAGGTTACTCTAAATCGACCCAAAACAAAGGGAGGGAAAAGGCATTCAGGTTGACCTAGTCTAACCCAAAAATGAGAATAAAAGAATCAACCTAGTTAGCTATGATCAAACCACATTGAATTGCACAATGATTGGTCAATTTAAGGTAAGTGCGGTAAGGGTTTTGGGCAAAAATCACTTGCGGTGCAATGATAAATATGACCCAAAACCACACCAAACTACTTTATGTATGGTGATGCTAAAATTGTCAGTCGAAATGATCATCCAGAGGGAGAGCTGTCTAAGATTGCCAAGAGTCCTGCAAGAATAATAATGGGCGAAAGAAGTAGAGATCACCGGTGTGGTGTCTGCCACAAAGCCTCCAATGATAAAGTCTGACAATTGAGAGATGAAAAAGAGCTTAATATCATGATACCAAAGTATTTATGTTAGAGCTAAGTACTTCTTCAGGTCTTGACGTGCTTGCATACATACACTTGCTTCCTTCTCCTAGCAATTGGTGGTGTTCTAATGGTGGCTTCAATGTGGTATCTGTAACGCCTTTGTGAGGTGCAAATTAGAGGATCTTCGTCTCTCCAATGGTAAGGAGACTTATTGTTGCTGTGTAACGCCTTGCCATTGATTGTGAGAGAATGGATTTTTCTTCGTCTAACGGGTACTCTAATGGACGAAGGCAGATGTTTCCCTCGTCCAATGACCCCTCTTCTGGACGAGGATATTGCAGGGCTTATCAGCTGCTCCCCTATTCCGAGGTCGTTCAATTTTGGGATGACCATGGGAATATGAAGAGTTTTTTTTTTTGTGGTTATAGCACATTAATTGCTCAATGGCGGCGTGTTGTGCATCATGGCCACGTGTCACGCCTAGATCAGCTGAGAGGTCTCGATTCCAATGAGACCTTTCAGTTTTTCCTACATTTTTTGAGGTGACCTTTTTAACCCCTTGTCTTCCTCTTTTCACTTCCTCACTTTCCCTCTGCGTTTTGCTTTGTCCTTTTTCTCAAGTACGCCTCTTTCTACTTCTTTTTCCTTTTAGAGCTTTATTTCTTTCCTTTCCTTGTGCTCCTTTTCATTTTAGAGTTTTTTTTTTTTTTCTTTGTGCTTGATGGTTGACCATTCTAACATTAGGCGTACTTCCCCCTCTGTTGCCTTCTTTTTTGCTTGTTTGGGTGCATTTTTAGGTTCCCCTAGTGGCTATTGCCTGTGAGTTGGGGATTTCGTTCTAGGTGATAGTAGCCTAGGTCTAGTGCTGGGTAATCTATACCCATTGTTGTGCCAATCCTTGGATTGGTTTGAGTCTGTGCAAGCAACTTTAAGGAGGTAAAATATGGGTTCTGAGGTTAGATTGAGTGATTTGGAGACGGGCTTGTCATCTAATGCTGGCACAGCTAGGACCGAGATGGACACAGCTGCTTCCGTACCCTCGTCTACCCAACCTTCTGCTTTTACCACAACCCAAACATTTCATGCCCTCAAAGAAGAGTGCTCCCTGAAGGAAACTACTTTTAGTAGATTTCAGGATTGGTTCCAGTTTCCTAAGAAGACCAAAGCTCGTCTTCCTAGGAAGGGCGAGAAATCTTGTGCCTATGGTGAGGTTTGTTTCTATGAGGCTACGTTCTTGTGCGGCCTTAGATTTCCCGTCCACCCATTTATAATGGAACCTGAACATAGCTCCAAGACAGCTTATGCCGAATTCGTGGAGAATCGTCATAAGCTGTATGGTGATTTGGACGACTATAGCTGACGGGGATATGATTAAGTTGAATGAGTTCGTCTACCTTTACCATCTAAAAGAATCCAAAGAGTTTGGGTATTACGAGTTCGTGCCTTAGGATAAAAGGTCTCGGCTCATAGTTGATCTACCTTAGTCCTTTCGTTGTTGGAAGTCCAGATATTTTTTTGTGTCGGGTGATGGTTGGGAGACCCTTTCTGACAACTTTTTAGGGGATGTCCCTAAGCGGCTGCATCAGTGGGAGACCCCTCAACTTGGTGCATTTGCCTCTTATGTGACTTTTTTTTTTTTTTTTTTTTGTTGCTTACGTTTTTCGTCCATTCTGACCTTGTGTGTTCTTCTGTTTTGTAGTTATAGAGTGTCCTGAGTTTGAGAGTAGGTTCGAGGAGTGCGTTCAAGAAGCTGTTAAGTATGCGAGGACCATTGACGATTTTGACAAGCTGGTTGACCCCTGGATTTTAGCTCGTCATTGTTTGGGACCGGAGCCTTCTCACTACGTCCTTCGTGCCATTCGTCGGGAAGAGAAGAAAAGTAGGTTATCTTAGGATGAAAGTGGATTGTCTTTCTTCCTTTCCTCTTTTTTTTTTTTTTTTACTTCTCTATTGTTTTTCCTTTTTTTGTAGAGATGACGGCTAAATTTAACCAAGAGTTGTATGCTCACATCAAGTCAAAGAAGAATGAGCCATTCTTTAGTATTGGCTAGCAGAGGTTAAGGGTCGTTGTGAAGGAAAAAGAGAAGGAAGCGACAGAGAAAGGCTCGTCCACCCCTACCTTGGACGAAGGACGTGATACTTCCCCGGGCGTTTCCATCAAGGAGGTTACTCCTTATGCAAAAAAGAGCAAAACGGGAGACAAATGGAAGGAGAAGGTAGAAGCTAGTGTCTGGGCAGACGGTGGAACAACTCTGGCTCAGGCTAATGAGGTTATGACACTCGAGGAACTAAAGGAAATCTCTAGTGTGCCCTCCCATGAAATGGTTAGCCGCCATGTTCATAAGCTCGTCTAGGTAACCTTCTTCCTTTTCCTTATTTCTTCGTCCATCAGCCTCTCAGTTGACATTGACTATTATGTGGTTTTGGTTGCCAAGTGTTAGGGGAGACAATGCACATCACTTCCCAATACTTGATAAACGAGGAAAAGGTCATGGTGGCCACTTCCAAGGCGGAGGCACTAGAGGCTGAAGCTTCTGGCTTATGGAAAGACTTGATAACAGCGATGGACGCCAATAACGCGCCCAAGGAAAAGATCTAGGCTTTGTCTGAGCAGCTAGGTGCGCAGAAGCTGTTGGTGAAGCAGAAGGACGAAGAACTCGTAACGGCCAACTAGAAGATAAAAAGTGTCATGGCCAAGGCCGTCCATGCATTTCAACTCAATGACGAATATAATGCAATTTTATTTAGCTGGTACTTCAAGAGAGTTAAGCTGCTAAGAAGATATTTGGTGAAGCACGGTCTAGAGACAGACTTGGAGGATCTAGACTTTGAAGCAATTGACAAAGGGTTAGAGGCAAACGAGGCGGCGTAGGCTACTCAGGCTGCTGCATCTGCTGGCAAGGATCCTCTGATGCCTGAAAAGGGAGGAATTGATGCTCCTGAGGCCTAGTTCCTTTGTTTCATCACCCTTTTTTTTTTGGGGTGCCCTGCCTGTTTTGGGGCTTTTGAACAATTTAAAACTCTTTTATATACATATACGCCTATTTCCCTTTTATGTTGCTTGTGAATACTTCTTGTTTTGTTATGACTTGTGCTTCGTTGTCTTTGCTTTGTTGGGGCATGTTTCTCGTCCATTTGGGGACTTAGAAATTTTTTTGCCCACTTATGAATTTTGTTGTTTTAACTTGGTGGACAACCTTCCTTCATTTTGAAACCTTGTCTTTTTAGTTCTTAGCTGGACGACTTACACCTCTTCAAGGAATCTAATTGTTTAGGCTTTCATTGGGACAACTTACATCCTCTTAAGGAATCTTGTCGTCTTTACTTTTATTGGGATGATGTACATCCTTTTAAGGAATCTTATCGCCTTTGCTTTTATTGGAATGATGTACATCCTTTTAAGGAATCTCAGGTAGGACTGCGAGAAACCCTTTTTGTAGAGTTCGTCATTAAGCACAGTAAACCTGACCTCTCATTTCTTGATCTTTTTGGCTTCATCAGGATTAGAATGTAGTCATCCATCATTGAGATAGGATAGGATAGGATAGGATTTGTCCAGCTGGTATTCGTGTGCACAAAAAATGTTTGGAATTGCTCGATACTAGGAGATTTCCATTCCTCCAATCTCCATTTGGTCATCTTCGCCTGATCATCTGATGATGCATTCCTGGCTACTTTGTCAGCTTCAGCATTTTGATCCATGGGATTTGAGCAAACTTTACCTGATCAAACTTGCCAATTAATTGATTCGTTAACTTCAGATATCTTTGCATCCTCGACTCCTTTGCTTTGAAATCTTTGTTGTCTTGCATTATAACGAGCTGTGAATCGCTTTTTAGCAAGACAGTTTTATCTCCAAGTGCCTAGGCAATCTTTAGCCCTATTAGTATGGCCTCGTACTCTACTTCATTGTTGGTTATAGGGAAGTTAAGTTGAACTCCATATTTCAAAGTGTCCCTCTCAGGGGAGGTGGGGAGGTGATGACGACGCCTGCTCCCCATCTCTTCTAAATGAATGACCCGTTCGTATGGATCGTCCAGAGAGTTGGTTCGTCCTGGTTATCTTTATGTTCAGGAAAGGTGAACTTTGCTATGAAGTTTGCTAGTGCTTGGGCTTTTATGGCCATCTTAGGTCGATACTCTATATTGAACTGATTAAGCTCGATGACCCACTATACCATTCGTCCAACGGCCTCAAGTTTATTCATCGCTTTCTTAATGTGCTGATTTGTTATTACGATGATCGGGTTAGCCTGAAAGTACTGAAGAAACTTTCTAGAAGCCACTATCAAGGCGAAGGTGATCTTCTCTATTCGTGGGTACTGGGCTTCAGCTCCTTGGAAGGCTTGGCTGATGTAATACACTAGACACTGAACCCTATCTCTTTCCCTGATCAAGGCCACGCTCACCACGATCATAGACACAATTAAATACAGGAATAGGTCTTTGCCTTCTTTGGTTGGACTTAGGAGTGGAAGATTGTTCAGGTAACACTTTAGCTCTGAGAATGCTATTTCACACTCGTCTGTCCAGACGAAAGCCTACTTCAATGTTTTAAAGAAAGGAAGGCACTTGTCTATTGCTTTAGAGATGAACCTGTTGAGGGCTGACATCCTTCCTGTAAGGGATTGCACTTCTTTGATTGTCTTTGGGGAGGACATCTTGAGGATGGCTTTCACCTTCTCTAGATTTGCCTCTGTCACTCTTTGTGACACCATAAAGCCGAGGAATTTCCCAGAGGAGACCCTAAAGGCGCATTTAGCTGGGTTTAGCTTCATATTGTATTGCTTGAGTGTGTTGAACGTCTCCTTAATATCATCCAAATGATTCTCCTCTTCCTTGCTTTTGACGAGCATGTCGTCCACATATACCTCTACGTTCCTCCCAATCTGCTTGCAGAACATCTAGTTCACCAGCCTCTAGTATGTGGCTCCTGCGTTTTTCAAACCGAAAGGGCATGACCCTGTAGCAATAGAGTCCCTAGCTGGTGATAAAAGCAATCTTCTCTTGATCTTCCTCTGCCATCTGTATTTGGTTGTACTCGAAAAAGGTGTCCATAAAGGTAAGAAGCTTATGCCTGGCTGTTGAATTCACAAGCTAGTCAATCCTGCATAGGGGAAGCTGTCATTCAAGCAGGCGCTATTCAAATCTGTAAAGTCGATGCACATTCTCCATTTCCCGTTTGCATTTTTTACCATAACGACGTTGGCCAGCCACTTAGGATAATAGACTTCCCTGATGAAGTTAGAGGCGAGCAACTTGTCCACCTCATCCATGATTGCTTTGTTTTGTTCAGGGGCGAAAACCCTTCTTTTTTATTGGATGGGTTTCTTCTTAGGATCTACATTTAGGCGATGTTGAATGATCTCAACGATATGTCAGGCATATTTTCATGACTCTAGGCGAACACGTCTAGGTTACCATTCAAAAAGCTAATGATTTCCTTCTTTGTTTGGAGGTTCAGACTCATCCCTACCTGGGTCATCTTTACTGGATCTCCTTCCACCAATTTAATTGTTTCCATCTATTCCACGATTTCTTGCATCTTCTCTTTAATTATCCATGTATGGTTTTACTTTGACACCAGTACTGCTTGGTAGCATTCTCGCTCCAGTACTTGGTCTCCCCTTTTTTCTCCGATCCCTCTTTCTGTTGGGAACTTTACAATATGTGGAAGTGGTTGCTTCCTAACGATTGAGGGTGGGTTTTCCTATGACTACATAGTAGGATGAAGGTGAGTCCATTACCAAGAAGTTGTGTTGATTGGTTACTTGGAGGGGGTATGAGCCAGCCGCGACTGTCAGTGTTACTATTCCCCTTGGTTACACCTTGTCTCAGCTAAAACTGACGAGGAGGATTTAAAAGGACTAGGTCTTTTCAGATCTATCTTTAACTACTGGAAGGCAAAAAGGTAAATTATATCCACCGAGCTCCCATTGTCTACCAAAATCCATCTGGTGTTGAATACTTCAATCATAAGTAAAATGACCAATAGGTTGTCATGGGACTGCTTCACTTCTTTGGCATCTTCTTCTGAGAATAGGATATCCTTGTCTGTCTGCCTTTGCTTCATAGGCGGTATCCTATGAATGCTATTCACCTACCTTTGGTGTGACTTCTTGAGGGATATAAACGACCTTTTTGTGGATGATTCTCTTGTGATTGTCTTTATCTCCCCAATGGCACTTTGTGGACGAAGGGACATGTGGTCTTCATCCTTCTGAGAAGCTTCGTGCTTGCCCTTGTTATCGTCCGTAGACTTGCTGGGATCTCCCTTCTTTACAAATTTTTGTAACTTCCCCTTTCATATGAGTTTCTCTATTTGTTCCTTCAGGTCTTTGCAGTCTTCTGTGTAGTATCCGTGATCCTTGTGGAAACAACAATATGTTCTCTTGTCCCGCACATTGGGTGACGAGTGCAACGACCTAGGCCATTTGAGGTAGTGCTCATCTTTGATCTGCACCAAAATTTGATCAATTGGCATAATTAAGGGAGTGAATTTTACCGCTAGAGGACTTTTATCATCTTTCCGCCTATTCCCTTCAGTATTTAGACGATTTGTTCATTTCCTTTTTTGTCCTCTTCGTTTGTCTTCCTTTCTTTCCTTTTCCTTGGGTTTCTCTATCCCTTCTATTGTTGCTAGGGCATCCTCAGCGTTCATGTACTTTTGTGCCTCCAGGAGCATTTCTGCCATCGTCCTATAAGGATTCTTCGCGAGTGAGACCATGAACTCCCTGGACTTCAATCCAACTTTAAAGGTCGTCAACTGTACTTTGTCATTTGTTTCGTCTACCTCTAAATTTTCTTAAGTGAACGCGTTACGTACGACCTCAAGGTTTTTTTTTCTCCTTGCCTGATGGTAAGCAAATGGTCTGTTGGCCTTTTTGGGTGTTGTCCACCAACGAAGTGACGAAGGAAAGAATCCCCTAGCTAATTGAAGTTGTCGATGGACGACGTTGGTAGCTTAGTGAACCATTCCTTTGTCACTCCTTTGAGATGGTAGGGAAAGAACGTCATAATATCTCGTCAGAGGGCTGTTGGAGACCCAAAATCGTCTTGAAGGTGTTGAGGTGATCCAAAGGATCCTTCAATCCATCAAACGGCTCGAGTTGTGGTAGACGAAACTTTGAGGGCACCAGGCATTCCAAGATTGTTGTGGTAAACGGTGAATCTGTTTTCCTGACCATTCAGTCTAATCTCCGATTTGTTTTTTCCTTGATTGCACTCTTCAGCTTGTCCATCTCTTTTCTCATTTCTCAGAAAAGGTCCCAGCTTGCTCCTTCCGGCCCTCTTGCTGTTGTCGACGATCGTCCCTTCTTTGGCTATCTCTGTTGTTGTCCCGATTGGTCTCGGAACGGTTGTCCTCTTGCTGCAGTCGTAGCCTTATCTCCTGGTTTTGCCTGGTAAGCTCCTCCACGCTGGCTGTAAGTGTCTGGATTTGTAGGGCTAACACTGCAGGATCTTGGGGAACGTTGGATTCCATCTGGACTTTGTGAGTTGAATGGAACTACGCTTTTGAACCTAAGCGCGAAAATGTCGTTCTCACAGACGGCGCCAAACTGATGATGCTGAAATCATTAGTTGAAATTATCATCCAGAGGGAGAGCCATCTAAGATTGCTAAGAGTCTTGCCAGAATAAATAATGGATAGAAGAAGTAGAGATCATTGGTGTGGTATCTGCCACAAACCCTCCGATGATAAAGTCAGACAGTTGAGAGAGAAAAAAGAACTTAATATTAAGATACCAAAGTATTTCTGTTAGAACTAAGTACCTCTTCAAGTCCTGAGGTACTTGTACATAAACACTTGCTTCCTTCTCCTAGCCGTTGGAGGTGTTTATGGTGGCTTCAATGTGGTATATGTAACGCCTTTGTGAGGTGTTAATTAAAGGATCTTTGTCTCTCCAACGGTAAGGAGACTTATTGCTGTTGTGTAACACCTTGCCATTGATTGTGAGTGAATGGCTTTTTCTTCGTCCAACAGGTACTCTAATGGACGAGGGCAGATGTTTCCCTTATCCAATGACTCCTCTTCTAGACGAGGAAATTGCAGGGCTCATCAGAGTACAGCATTGAACACATGCAAAAGTGGATAAAAGGAATCAACGGGGCTATCAAGAAATAGGTGATGAGGAAGCCTTCGATGGCCATGTTAATAACCTCTAGAAAGGGAAGTGTGCAAAGGAGTTGTTTTTTCTCATTCCTTGTTACAGCAAGCAGCTCGTCCATTTATAGGCAGGGCTGGCCCTAAGCTTAGGCCACTTAGGCAATCACCTAGGGCCCCTACTAGAGAAAGACCTCCAAATTTTGGGGCAAAAATTGAGATATATATATATATATATTTTTTTTTTTTGAGATGTAAGGAAAAAAAAATTAGTTTTACATTTTTCTTCTACTTTTAAGAAGTACCAAAGAATTGAGTAATGCTAAATATATTACAATTTTAAATACATAAGGCTTACAAATATGTGTCACTAATTACAAGAAAAAATTTAGATAGAAAAACACTATAAATACTATAAATTTTACTTTAAAACCTTTATACAAATTGATGTGACAATTAATATGATTTGTAAACATCAACAACCTATTAATTGCATTTTAAAATTACTTAGTGATACATCTTTATAAGCATTATGCTATAAAATTTATAATATACCTAACATCATTTATTCAAATACTTGTTTATTACCGTTTTTCAAAAAAAGAACTTCTTCTTGAAGTGCTATTAATCATATTCATTGCTACAACATTTGTACTTTTTTTTTAATAAAATTTGTTATAATTTTAACATTTCTTAAAAAAAAATTGCAAGATAAAAAGAATGCATTTTTGTTATATAAAAATTATGATATTGAAAACAAATTAAATATTATTTAATTAATAACAAAAATGTCCCATTTAAATATATCGCCTTAACAGTGTTGTTAAAAACACGCTTAAAGCACGCTTAAGCGCAAAGTGCAGAGCACAGAGCCCTTGAGGCTTTTTCCCTCTAAAGCGAAGCACCCTCACAAAAGCGCGCTTTTTAAAGTTTTTGTAATTTTTTTTTTTTAAAAAATCCTGATTTGATTTTTAGCCATTAGATCTAAATATGTTTGATATAAGCCATTGATTTAATATATAAAAACTAATAGTGTGGTGTGCTACCATACACCTAAGTCTATCTCTTTAGATATTTTTGAACTTTTAACCACAACCACACAAACAAACACTAAATAAGACACTCACAAAGATAAAATTACTTAACATTCTTGTACTTTTTAGCCTTTGTCTTCTTGATTCTATACTTCTATTTTGATTCAACCATGTTTTGTAATCATGGCCATCAAATATCATCGTTGCATATATTTTTTAAAGCACAATAGAATTATATAAATTATATAAAATGTTTTATTGTAATTTATATGATTAATTGATCACTTGATTGTTGTATTGATTATTAATAGTTTTTTTTTAATTTAATAATTTTTTAAAAATGTGCGCTTCACATCGATCAGGCGCGTGCTTGCGCTTTGCGCGTCGTGCCTAGGCTCTAGGAGGCCTTTGCGCTTAAGTGCACTTGATGCTTTTAACAACATTGGCTTCAAAGTTTATTGGTCGGCCCTGTTTATAGGCTAGGCCTGCCCGACTATGAGGCATGTGGCTCCTTAGTCGTAGCCATAATTTTGACTATGTTTGAAAATGGACACAGGTGTTGCCATCCCATCATGGGCAGACATGGCGGGACTGTGTTGGTCATGGACAAATAATTTTAGCCTTTGATCGATGTTCCCATGAACACATTTTATGGGCTTCCAGCTTTCCCTTTTGGGCATAAGGATGAGGTTATCAAACATGGACACACACACACACACACACACACACACACACACACACACACACACACATATATTGGCTCATCACATACATAGGTTAAATTAAACCTGATAACCTTAGGCTCGACCTTCGCCTATTCACTGATCCTTGATCTTCGGCCTCACTAGTCACTACCTCATTTGATCATTAATAAGATTGGACTATTGAACCAATTTATTGATGGATTGATTTAATAACAAAAAGGTAAAGGGCGTTAACCATTTAGGCTTCCGTGAAGGGTAGGGCTCAATGCCCTCATCTCCTAGCCACTGCCATGGCCTTTGGAACCGAGCAACATCCTTTAAGGATAAGCTCATAGGGGAGATCCCTGGTGCCTTTTCCCAAGCTTTTAACCTTGTGGATCAAATGGAAGATGAGTCTAATTCAGATGAAGGAGAGGTGAAAGCATTACGAGAAGGGCTTGCTGCGGTGAGTTTCTCCAAGGACTTCAAACGACAAATCCGAAGACCATGGGAATGTGCTTTCATAGTAAAGGTTTTTGGCCACTCTGTGGGGTTTACCTTCCTTCACAATAGGTTTCTGTTGCTTTAGAAACCAGTTGGAATGTGTAGACTTGGGGCATGGTTTTTTCCTTATCCGATTCTCACTAAGAGAAAATTATGATACCATACTTAAGAAGGGCCATGGTTCATTGGTGAGCACTTCCTATCCATCAGACCTTGGGAGCTAGACTTTCGACTAACGACGACAAATGTTTCATCCGTAGCTGTATGGATTAAGCTTAATGAACTACCGAGTGAATATTACAATGAGGAGGCTTTTGTGTAGATTGGAAAGACCGTTGGTACTGTTCTGAGAATTGACACACACATTGCGTCTAAAACTTGTGGAAGGTTTGCGAGAATATGTGTCCAAATAGATGTTACAAAGCCACTCGTTACAGGTATCATGATTGGGAAGTTTGAACAATCAGTTTTATATGAAGGGATCCATAGACTCTGTTTTGATTGTGGGAGAGTGGGACACCGCAAGGAAAACTGTTTGTTTACCATCCGATGTCCATTATCGACGGTGACAAAGACAGAACAAAAGGTGGCACCAAGCTCTTGTAGTTTGCATGCTTATGACGTGGTAAAAGATAAGGAAGGACCCACAGGGATCGGGCTGCATGCTAAGCATGAGGAGGCATCTGAAGGGCATTACGGACCATGGGTTGTGGTCGCAAGAAGACAAGGAATTTCAGAAGTAGTGGAACGTCTCTCCCACAAGAACCTGTACAATCTGTACAACCACGGCAAATGCATGGGATGCATAGGCATGACTCTAGGATTGTTGATAGGCCACTTAAATCTAATTTTAGCAATGAAGAGTTGAGGGAAGCCAAAAGGAAGCACCTATCACCAGGAGTGATCAATGAGGCCCAACTGGGTAATGTTTTACAAGGCTTGAGGAAGGACCCAAGAGGTGGCACCAAGAGTGATCGATGGTGACGGAGACAAAACGAGAGGTGGCACCAAGCTCTTGTAGTTTGCATGCTTCTGAAGCGGTAAAAGATAAGGAGAGACCTACAAGGAGCAGGCTGCATGCTGAGCATGAAGAGGCATTTGAAGGACATTACAGACCGTGGGTTGTGGTCGCAAGAAGACAAGGAATTTCAGAAGTAGTGGAACGTCTCTCCCATAAGAACCTGTACAATCTGTACAACCACGGCAAGTGCATGGGATGCATAAGTATGACTCTAAGACTATTGATGGGCCACTTAAATCTAATTTTAGCAATGAAGCATTGAGGGAAGCCAAAAGGAAGCACCCATCACTAAGAGTGATCAATGGGGCCCAACTGGGTAATGTTTTACAAGGCCTGAGGAAGGTTTCTAACCATCAAGCCCATCTTATGGTAGATAATGGCCTAATGCCTACTGGGCTTGAAAAGGTAGGAATCCAAAAAGAAATAGAAGTAGTAAGCCCGAAAGGTTTTAGTAAGGCTTCTATGAAGGGTAAAAAGGACTTTGTCCAGGCTAGGTTGCATAAAGTTGGGTCTCCAGGTGCCGTTGAAGGGAGTTCTACGCGACATGCATCTCTTTCAGCTAGCTTAGGTGAGTTTGCGCCTTCTATGTCTAGCGCCGATAGAGACCAACAACAGAGAGGTGCTTTTATTTTCCTTTTAAATGCTAAGCCGTGGTCAGGGATGGGTAATTGGCCTGAAGAGTGCGGCAACAAAGGGTTTAAGGGTTTTTTCGGCGAAGATGATGGCACTGCGGGTTTGGGGGTGGATCGAGCCGAGGTGAATGAAGGCTTGAGCATGGACACATCTGCTGATGGAAGTGAAGGTATAGGAATGGGAGATTCCTTCGTTAAAAACCTCGGAGTGCAAGAGGAGAGAGCTGGGCAAAGTGGACCCCTCATAGTGTCTAACCGAGTACAGGAGGTTGGAGTGACAGCCAACTGCGACCATGATAATGGGTAGCAGGCATGCCGTGTAGCTCATACAGAGTCTCTATATGGTATCAATGCTGATAATGGGTTCGGGAAAAGGGAAGATGAGGGAATGGGTCAAGTGGATTGTATGGAGTTTGACGAAGGAGGTAACGTCAATGCTGCTTGTTAATGCTTGCCTCACTCTCGATTGTTATGTCATTATGAATGCGATTATATGGAACTGTAGGGGTGCTCTAAAGCCCAATTTCCAAAATTATGTTAGAGAGATGGTCCATATCCATAATCCAGCAAGCTTAGTTGTGAGGGAAGCTAGTTTTGATATAAAAAAAAAAAAAAAAAAGGAGGTTTGTAGCCGCAATCTGTAATTTTCTCTGATAATAGTGAAATCTCCGCAACTCCGTGGACGTAGGCAAATTGCCGAACCACGTAAATACTGTCTTGTGCGTGTGATTATTTTTCTTTGGCGTGTGTTTTCTCTATATTTTGTTTCTCACAGGTTTAAGAATTCGTGGAAATTCCCTACAGCAGCCAATTGGAATAGGTTGCAATTTGGGAATTTTTTGAAAAGAAAAAAAGCATTATGGCCAGGTTAAATGGTGTTCAGAGGGCTTTATCGGTCAGACCTTCTAATTTTTTGATTAATTTGGAGAACGATCTTCATCAGAAACTTGAATTGGTGCTTAGTCACGGGGAGGAATTATGTGTTTTAAAATCTTGAGTGAATTGGATGATACAGGGAGATCGGAATACAGCTTTTTACCATGTCTCGACTCTGGTTAAAAGGAAAAGAAACTGGATTTTGGCTATCAAAGATTCAATTGGGGATTGGATCCACGAGGTGAATGGAATCAAGGATTTCATTAAAAGAGGTTTTGAGGGAGTGTACACTTCTTCTTTACTGAGTAGCTCCTAGTAGAACCCCTTACCTTCTCAATGGCAATCCAAATTGTCAGAGAAAGAGAAGAGGAGTATTAGCGAGGCTGCTTCGGAGGAAGAGATAAAATCAGCCCTCTGGTCGCTCAAGCCTTTCAAAGCGCCTGGTTCAAATGGGCTGCATGCCAGATTCTTCCAAAGGTTCTGATTGGTTGTGGGCAAGTCGGTCTTAGAGGAAGTTAAAAGTATTTTTGCGGTGAGGAAAATGCCAGAGTACTTGAATAGGACTTACATTACCCTCATTCCTAAGGTTCAAGGACCTGAAACATTGGATAATTATAGGCCTATTAGCTTGTGCAACATTGTTTATAAAATTGTCACTAAGATAATTGTTGTGAGGTTGAGGCCCTTTTTGGATAAGCTCATTTCTCTTCTCCAATCAGCCTTTGTTTCGGTGAGGAAAAGTGTTGATAATGCAATCATAGTCCAAGAAATCATCCATACTCTTAGCAAAAAGAGAGGAAAAGTTGGGTATATGGCTTTGAAGATTGACTTGGAGAAGGCATATGATAAACTCGATTGGAGTTTCATTAGGAATATGATGATTAGAGCTAACTTTCCTGAGGATTTAGTGGACATCATTATGAGTTGTGTTTCTACTGTTTCAACGGAAATTTTGTTCAATAGGGAAGGTTTGAACCCAATATATCCGTCGAGAGGAATAAGGCAAGGCGACCCGCTGCCACCATATCTTTTCATTTTATGTATGGAGTTCTTTGATCAACTTATTCAAGGAAAATGCAATGCCAAACGTTGGTAGCAGGTGAAGGTGTCCCAAAGCGGCCCGGGTTTTTCCCATATGTTCTTTGCGAATGACTCAGTTCTTTTTGCTAGAGCAAATGCCACCAATTGCTCTGCAATAAGAGATGTATTAGATGAACTTTGCAAAATCTCGGGGCAAACAGTGGGTGAAGCCAAGTCAAGCGTGTTTTTCTCACCTAATGTGGATAGGGATAGCCGAGAGTCTTTTGTGACATCCTTGGGTTTCAATCTACTCCATCGCTTGGAAAATATTTAGGATTCCTACTTAGGCACACTGGATCTTCTTCACAAGATTTCAACTACATTCTTGATAGGGTGAAGAAGAAGCTAGTGGAATGGAAAGCAAATTTGCTCTTATTAGCTATTCTTATGGTGCTCATCCAAGCCTCCTTATCTGCTATATCAATTTATGTCATGTAGTGTGCACAATTGCCGGTTAGAATTCTTGATGGTATTGACAGGGTAAACCAGAATTTCTTGTGGGGTTCATTAGAAGCTACTAAGAAAGTCCATTGAGTTGGCTGGCATAAAGTGGCTAAACCTAAGAAGGAAGGGGTCTTGGTTTGCAGGCTGTAAAGCATAGAAACTATGCTCTTCTTGCTAAGCTAAATTGGCGATTCCATACGGAAAAAGATGCCTTGTGGTCACAAGTATTAAGATAGAAATATTGCAACAATAGAAGAATAAATGCAAGTAATGTGAATAGGCTCCCTTGCTCTCCCATTTGGAGAGCTATGAAGAAAGGCATGGATACTTTTAAGAAAGGTGCAACGTGAACGATTGGTAGAGATAGTACCTGGGACTTTTGGCTTGATAGATGGATGGCTCAAGGTCCTTTGCGTCAGCTAATTCAAGGCCCTTTAACCCAAGAAGCCACAAATTTAAAGGTGAAAGATGCTTTGACAGATGTGGCCTGGCAGTGGGGTCAGACTCCTTTTGATCTCCCTTTAGAATTGAAATCCTTGATTCAAGCAATTCCGGTTTCAGCAGTGAACAGGGGAAGCAATAAGTTGGCTTGGGCAGGCAATCAAAGGGGTGCTTTTGACTTAAAGAGTGCTTACACTATGTCTCTAGATGATGATTTCAGTCCAAGGATTAATTTAGGGTGGGTTTGGAAGATTGAAACTTTCCCTAGGATTAAATCCTTTATATGGCAATGTGCCCATAACAGTATAGGGGTGAAGGGCTGTTTGGTGAAAAGGGGTATTGGGGAAGATGACTATTGCCCCATCTGTCAAGTGGAGCCAGAGACCATTTTGCATGCTCTCAGAGATTGTTTAAGGGTCAAGGTCGTGTGGCTTCAGTTGGGGATTGAGGGGCAAAACCAAGATTTCTGGGGGAATGACACTCAGGAGTGGTTGAGGTCCAATGGGAAGGATAGTAGCATTCGAGGGGGCCTTCAATGGAGGATTATTTTCCCTATTGCTGTATGGAGTATTTGGAAGAGTAGAAATCAGAGTGTTTTCAAGAGGAAAAGCCCAAACCCGAGGTTACTTACATACATTCGTGCTCAAGCCTTTGAGTTCCTGTTTTGTGCAGCTTCGCCTAGGCACTCTGTTTGCAATATGATAAAGCGGATCCAGTGGGAGAGACCTCCAGCTGGCTGGAAGAAGCTTAACTCTGATGGATCTCACATGGGCAGTAATGGATGGGCTGGATGTGGTGGAGTTGTGGGAGATTAGCATATGAGGTGGATAGCTGGATTCTCTAAGCACCTTGGCTCAGCTAGTAGTTTTGCAGTAGAAATGTAGGGCCTTAGAGATGGCTTAGTTCTTTACAGCAATCTTAATTTTCAATGTCTTATAGTTGAAGTTGATGCCAAAGTTATTGTGGATGCTTTGGTTAATCTGGTTAATCCTGATTTTGTTAACATTGTTATTTCCCCTTTATTGGACGACTGCAAGCACTTGTTGAGTCGCTTCCCAGTAGGTGCAGATTAGACATTGTTATCGGCAAGCTAATTGTTGTGCTGATGCTATGGCTAGGATGGGTTCCAAGCAACTTTTAGATTATGTTCTTTTCCAAAGTCCGCCTGTGGACGTTTTGGAAGCCTTTGAGGCTGATTTTAATGGTTTGTATTTTGACAGGCGCTGTTCTAGACCTGCTGTAATCCTTAGTTTTTGTTTTAATGAATCGTCTTGTTAACCAAAAAAAAAAAAACTATAACACGAAGCGTACATATGCATTAGTTGAGGTGTTTAATATGTTAAAGAGTTGAGTCCAGCACATTTTTGATATTTGGAGAAAGAAAGTGGGCTGGCCATGTTTTGTCGTGGGTTGCACTCGCACATGCCTGTCATAAGTGGTAGCACCAAAATCCAATGTACACATATAATATCGGTTCGATAGATATAATTTCATTGATCTAGCCATAATTCAAATTTGTGCGCGGGTGGCTCAGGCTCACCCAGTAGACTGGAGTGTAGAGCGAACACTCACGCGCGCGCTCACGTGCTCCGCCAGCTTCCTTATCTTAAAAATTAATGAAACCACCCCACCCCACCCCACGCAACGCAAGCGAGAAATATGTGAGAGCGAAGCGTGAATGAATGTAAAGCACAAATATACGTGTGAGCTAAACAGCTGAAGAGTGTCACATATATTGGAAACGACGCCGTCTCCACTCTCTCACTCTCACCCAATCCAAAAACCAAAAAACCCCCTCTCCCCTCCCTCCATTTATTATTATAAAGAGATAAAATAAAAATAAAAGAGCACAGACTCAGACTCAGTGATGAGAAAAAAAGCTCTCTCTTCAGAAGATTTTGGAGCTCTCTGATTCAAAAACCAAATCTGAGAGCTTAGCTAGGGTTTTTGAATGGGGGAGCAAAGGAACCGTTGGAACTGGGAGGTGAGCGGGTTCGAGCCGAGGAAAACGTCGTCGTTTGAGCAAGGCGATTTCAGGTCCTCCGCTGCTGGACCACTGGTCCGGCGGTACTCGATCTCCGCCGCTTCGGCTTTGTCCCATGCCGAGTCTTCCAAGCACTCGCTCTCCTCCAAGCTTCAGCGATTGAAGGACCAAGTTAAGGTAAACAAAGTTTTACTTTACTTTACTTTACTTTATAGCAAAAATTTCACTGTTTGAGTTGTGGTGGTAAATTAGTGATCGTGTGTTTTTAGTAGCTTGCTATAATGGTGGTTGTTAAATAGTACATTTTTGATTTAATGTGAAATGTTCGTGGTAAAGTCTCTTCCATACTTAAAAAAAAAAAAAGAAAAAAAAAGAAAGAAAGAAAGCTGGGTTTCAGTTACCTTAAATGGGAAAGCTTTTTTTTGTTGTCGAATAGGGGAGCCTATTGGTAGGGAGTAATCATTATGGAGTGGACGCCATACCTATCGTATCTATTAAACAAAGAAGAAAAGTGTCCATAATTCTTGAATTCATTTCCAAGAATCTGGATTAGTTGGTAGATATGTTTCATTTTGAGAAAGTATAGGGACAGAATTTTTGTGCTATCAGAGGTCGATTGTGACTGGTGGAGAAATAATTGTGGGTCCAAGTGAAAAAGATTGTGCACTTTGCAGTCGGCCACTTCAGCATGTTGTGGCAAATGGCATGGTACTAGAAGATTTCTTTCATTTTTCTTTGACCCTGAAAACTTAGTTGTTTTTTTTTTTGAGAATGAGACCAAACAAGACCTCAAATTCATGTTTCTTTACTGTTTTTTAAAATTAGTTTTAGGAATTAGGAGTAACTTGAGCATAAAAGAGTTAGTATGCTTGCCTCTACCAGCATTACAAATTAAAAAAAAAACTAAATTATTTCCTTTGTCAGAAGAAGTGTGATGTGTATTTTTGTTGGCATATGTGATGAGATGGTAAACGTAAATCATGTGCTGTAATAAGTTTGCAGTATTTTGTAAAGTCTCTTTCATACTTAAATAATGAAGAAATAAAGTTGGGTTCCAGTTACCTTAACTGGTAAAGTTTTTTGTCGTCGAAAAAGAGCCCCTATTGGTAGGGAGTAATCCTTATGGAGTGGATGCCATACCTATCGTATCTATCAAACAAAGAAAATAGAAGAAAAGTGTCCGTAATTTTTTGAATTCATTTCCAAGAATTTGGATTAGTTAATAGGTATGTTTTATTTGAGAAAGTATAGGGACACAACTTTTGTGCTATCAGAGATCGATTGTGATTGGTGGAGAAAAAATAGTGGGTCAAAGTGAAAAAGGTTGTCCACCACTCATAGTCAACCACTTCAGCATATTGTGGCAAATGGCATGGTACTAGAAGAATTGTTTCATTTTTCTTTGACTCTGAAAATGTATTTGTTTTTGGAGAATGAGACCAAACATAACCTCAAATTCATGTATTTTTTGGAATTGGGAGTAACTGGAGCATATAAAGGTTAGTATGTTTGCCTCTGGCAGCATTACAAATATAATAAAATTAAATTCTTTCGTTTGTCAGAAGAAGTATGATGCTGTTTAGTTTTGCTGGCATATGTGATGAGATGGTAAATGTAAATCACGTGCTGTGATTAGTTTGCAATGTTTCGGAAGAGCAGAGGTGTCTGGGAAATCATAATTTTTGTTGGAAGTCCAGGTTCAGTTAGTTGGGACAATGAAGGGGAGACTTGAGGCCTTAAACTATAACTTTCGTCAATAATGTTTACTTTTAGATAAGGTTCTACAATATTATATCTCTGGGTTTGCTTTGATTGGTAGCATTAATCTGCTGGGGTTTTGGGAATCAGTGCACTTGCTTATACGTGTCAGTATCAATGTAAGCAATGGATTTGCTTATATGAAAAACAATGGTTAGTAGAATTGCCTTTTCTTAGGGGTTCTACATTGATGAAAGGTGACAAAATGATGAAGCTAATCATGATTTTTAGATGCCAGGACATATGGATTAGAGGTGCACGAACTTTCCCTTAATAATTGGAGGTTCTTACAACTATCAGGGTTACTGGCTAGAGAAATTAAGAGCTAATAAACTACATTTACATGAAGCTTAGCAGGTTTTTCTTCATTTGAGGAGTCTATCTAGGATGTTTTGATTTGATGGCCACAATTCCATAGTGTCAAACTGCAAGGTAGCTCAACTGACATCTAGTGTTTCCAATGGAGATGTCCAGGATTCCAAATCCCTCTACCCCCAACTTTTGAATTATAAAAAATCCCATGTGTTAGATTGCAATTAACATTTTATTATGCAAGACTTGATATTTTCGTGACGAGATTCACATGCAAACCGCATCAGCATAGAAGATGAAACTGAGAGTAAAATATTGATATCCACTTAAATCTTTTATTCTCATAACAGGCGAGGTGCAGAATTTTCTGTCCTTGGAAAGTTCTTTCACTTTGTTGACGCTAGAATTACAATAGTTGTGAACTATATTATAGATCCTTTTTGTTTCCTATGGAACTTTATTCCTTGTCAAGCAAATCAAGAAGGGTTTAAATCTCTTCTAGAGCTTTCAAATCATGATTTGTTTTTGTTTACCTATTAGGTGTTTTTTACATATGGTGATTTAGTAGGTGTGTATGTGGAGCATGTGATAGTGTTACATGTTCTTGTTGACAACCATATCTCATATTTTGGGCAGATTGCAAGAGAAGATTACCTGGAGTTGAGGCAAGAAGCAAATGAGCTGCAGGAATATTCAAATGCTAAACTTGATCGAGTTACACGTTATTTAGGTGTTCTTGCTGAGAAAACCCGTAAACTAGGTAAGGGTTTGTGAATTTAAGTATTCCATTTGATATATGTGGAGGGGATGGTATGAGACTGCTTTCCAACATTCATGAATGATATTTTTGATATGAGTATAAGGATTTATATGTAATGCCACAATTATAAACTGTTTTGGTGGACATCATTTCATCTTTGGATAGTTAATTTGAGAAAATTATGCTACTTACCCAAAAAAAGTGAAAATTATGCTAGTCTTGATATGCATCATACCATCTTGTACTTATTTTGTAAGGTTTTCAGTATTTTCAATATCTTTTTTGGGTACAAATATCAGATCAAGTTGCCCTGGAAACTGAGGCTAGAATTTCTCCACTGATCAATGAGAAAAGAAAGTTGTTTAATGACTTGTTGACAGCCAAAGGTACTCCTATGTTTCTCTCTCCCTCTCTCTCTCATGTGCACACACACACACACACACACACACACACACTCACATGCACATGTGTGTGCTTCTCAAAAAGCTCATTTGGTGGTCATTTTTATTTAAAAACCTAAGCTATTTGTTTCAGGTAACATAAAGGTATTTTGTCGTACCAGGCCATTATTTGAAGATGAAGGAACTTCTGTTGTTGAATTTCCTGATGATTGCACTATCCGTGTCAATACTGGTGATGATAGCATTTCCAACCCCAAGAAGGATTTTGAATTTGACCGAGTTTATGGACCTCATGTTGGACAAGGTAAGCTAACATTCATTTTTTTTTTCTTAGTTGTTGCACCCTGGTTGTACTGTGTGAAATTATTATGTAATAATTCATACTGTGTTCGGCTATGTTGCTTAGTATCTTTGGGGTTTTTTGTGCAGCTGAACTGTTCAGGGATGTTCAGCCACTGGTGCAATCAGCTCTGGATGGATATAATGTTTCCATATTGGCTTATGGACAAACTCACTCCGGAAAAACACACACAATGGTTGCTTTCTCCCTCTCTCTCTCATTTGTGTGTGATCTATTTCTCTCCATGTATGTGATGGATTCTTTATGTTGCTTACTTATTTATACATGCATGAAAATGTGCTGCCTTGCCAGCTAATTTAAAGGGCCTCTAAGTTGGGGTTGTTCTGTTGTAAAGATTAGAGGGTTCTGCATTTTGAATTACCTCCTTTCTTTTTGGCCCCACATAAGGGGTTACTTGGGAAGAAAGGTAAATGAGGGTATGGCCCTAGGTAGGGCCAAGTGGCACGCAAGGATTCATGAAGCTGACTTCAAGTTTTCAACCCCTAGGTAGGGCCAAGTGGCACGCAAGGATTCATGAAGCTGACTTCAAGTTTTCAACTTCTAGTTGGGATTAAGGCTTAGTTGACTCAAGTTGCGTATATGTGTTAATTTTCACCATCTGACCGACTCCTCTTTTTGTGGTAGATTCTTCTTTTCTCTCTCACCCGCTTTAAAATGATCTGGAGAAATTTTGTGTACGAAACAAATTGGAGCATACATTCATGTTTGACCAACTTGTGTGCACATTGCTGGGGTGCTTTAATCTTTTTTCATGTAAATTTCATGATATTTGTCCTCGTAGGATTCTTCTCTGATGTGCTTTTGCATTTTCTTTAGGAAGGATCTAGTCATGATCGTGGTTTATATTCTCGCTGTTTTGAGGAGTTGTTTGATCTAGCCAACTCAGATTCAACTTTCACCTCACGATTCACCTTCTCTGTTACAATTTTTGAGCTCTACAATGAACAGGTTCTCTTACTTACATGACTTATCTGTTGTAATAATATGCTGTTTTCTGATTTTGTTAGAAGATGATGGTTTTAACATAGCACCATTGTGATGTTTTTGATCTAGACCTGTTTCATAATCTTTTAGGTTAGGGATCTGCTTTCTGAATCAGGGAGCAGTTTACAAAAGGTCCGGATGGGATCACCAGACTCTATTATAGAACTTGTGCAGGATAAAGTTGATAATCCATCGGAATTCTCTAGAGTTTTGAAGGCTGCTTTTCAGAGCCGGGAAAATGACATATCAAAGTTTAATGTTTCTCACTTGTATGGTCTTCACTCCGTGCCCTAAAAATTCTTAAAATTTAGTTGATTTTTTCCATATTGTTTCTGCTTTTAATTTTATAATGGTTCTTTATTAGATTGTGGTTATACGTTGACTTAACATAATTTTGGAAGAGTAAAAGTAAGCTGTCTTCTTCTCTTGGAAATGGAGTCCTGTCACATTGCTGTTATAAGACTGCCAAGTTGTCATTTAAAAAGACTTGTCCAATAAGTTCAGATGTATAGCTGTTCATGAACTGCTTCTCCAATATGGTTTGTGCTCTATAGCAGCAAATGTAAAGCAAGTCTTCTGGTTGCTTTTCACATCTTTGCTGATTCAATTTTAAGAAGAATTTTGGCCTGCTCGTTAATATCTCATTTAAATACTTAGAAAAAGATTCTTGAAAAGTCTGAGTGTTGTAGATTGTGCACTTTTGCACTTTTAAAGAATCTTTACTTAATGAAGAGAACAATAAGAAAATGAAAGTCTAAGTTGTTTGCGACTTTTAGTCAGAATTAAATGGACAGAATCATCAAATCCCCATGATTGTTTGCACTATTGATTTTTAAATGGGGTATCAAATGGTAGATCCTTGTGGCTGTCAGCTGGGCAATGCAAAAGTGAGCATTGGGCCCGTTCTTAAAACTTGAAATGGGAGACGTTTTCATTTTTGTTTCTACTCTCAAAGGCAAATGATGTAGTTTTTAGAAAATTATGAACTTTATTTAGTTTCTTCTCAAATGTTTAAATTGATGTTCTTTTTTAAAGAAGATAAAACTTGTCAATTTCAGAAAGGGAAACATATGATATAGACAAAGTTTCCTAGTTATTCATGTGTATATTTGTATATGTGTGTCATTTGCTTCTGTCTATTATGTTAATGTTCTTTTTAATTTGTCTATGTACTTTCTTGTTTCATTTGTCAGGATCGTCACAATACATACATATTATGGCAATTTGATTACTGGAGAGAACTCTTACAGCAAGCTTTCTCTTGTGGACTTGGCTGGAAGTGAGGGTTCAATTGGGGAAGATGAAAGTGGGGAGCACGTGACAGACTTGCTGCATGTTATGAAGTCACTTTCAGCGTATGTCATCTTAGCTTATCCTAACCTGGACGTGCTGCTTGCCTATCAAGCATAATATGCAGTCTCTCCATACAATGGGATCACTGGTCCTTGTACTATACACACACATACATAATCAGTTTACAAATGGTTTAATTCTTTGTTAATCTTACACCATTTAATTACTTTCTATTGGACTATGTTAGAATATTGATAATTTATCACGGTATTCGTGCATGTGAACCTGAGTTTAAATCTTTTCTTGACTCTATCTTCCAATAGAAACGTTTAAAATCCCACTTGTTGGGCCATGCTTATTAAGGAGTTTGGGCCCACATGTGACGTGTGTTAGAATGTTGGTTAAACAATTAAATTCACAATTTTCTAACCACTTAATTTTTAGGGTGAATCGGTTTTGTATCAGAATAAATTTGAAAAATCCTCCCATTGAATTATGCGTTTTATTTGTTCTTAACACACATGCCTAATTTTTTCTTGAAAAGATGTTACTTACTATCTTATCCTTTAACTCAAGTTTTGTATATAATTTTAAAGTGCAAAAAAATATTTAATACAGAATCGTTAAGTGGTGTAACATTTACAAAAGTTAAGTGTAACTTAAACCCAACCCTCTGTCTCTGTCTCGGTCTCTCTCTCTCTCTCTCTCTCTCTCTCTCTATATGTATGTATGTATGTATGTATGTATCTTGGTGTGATTGTTGCTGTATTACTTAATCAAGATTTTTAAATTCATTTTCTGCTGTTTATCCTTTAAAAAAAAAAAAAAAAAAAATTTTACATTCATTTAATGTTGAATTGATCTTGGGGGTGGGTGAGGTAGGGGAGGTTATTTGTTGTCCGATTCTTTTGTTTAAGCTTTTGCAGCATATTCTCAACATGTGGAACTGTTATCATTCACTCTGGCCTTTCCCTTCTTATTGCGTTTTTTGTTAAACATGTAGGTTGGGGGATGTTTTGTCATCTTTGACTTCAAAGAAGGATGTTGTTCCTTATGAAAATTCAATGCTTACACAGATACTTGGAGACTCACTAGGTATTCAATTCTCTTTCTAGTGTTATTGAAGTTATGCTAGCAGTTATTATAATCATATAATTGTAAGGGCAACAAAAACAGCTTTCGTGAGTAATGGTAGCAGCGATAATTTTAGTACCATGCCTTTCTCATAGTGCTTTACTGCTCTTTGTTGTTTTTTAACGTTTAGATTGCCTCAGTTGATACTGAGATGACGAGTAAACTATTCTTGTAAATGTGTAAATCTGATGGTAGATTTGCTGAAGGGGCGCCTAGTTGGCATCATAGCCTCTTTGGTTTTAAAATGATAGGAGGCTCATTTTTTTTTGATAAGTAAGAAAGATATATATTAAAGAAACTGCTAAATGCAAAGTAGCACAAAGCATATCGAAAAGTACAAAAAAAAAAGAGAAGCAAAAACATAAGAGAAGCACTAATTACAAAGAAAGAGAGACTTAAGGAATAAAGGGAGAGAATCACTAGATGTGAGTCTCCAAGCCTTAGACCAATAAAAAAGGAAGCCAGAAAAGAGAGTAAGCAGCTGGTCATCTGATCTATCCAAGTCCTTAAAAGTTCGCCGATTGCGTTCCCTCCAAATACACCACATCAAACACAATGGAACTAAATTCTAAATGTGAGATGAATGCTTCCGCAACCAATTCCACCTACTAAATAGAAAATCTATCATCAAATGTGAGGGAACTCACGAAATCCCAAAAGTTTTAAAGACAAAGCTCCACAGCCAATAAGCCTTTCCACATTGTAACAACAAATGATCTACTATCTCCCCACAACAATACATAATGCACCAGTTAATGAAATCAATGCCCCTAACCCGCAAGTTATCTTCCCTGAGAATTCTATTCCATGCGGCTGTCCAAACAAAGAAAGAGACACGCCGGAGTGCCTTAACTTTCCAAATACCTTTCCATGGAAAAACAATGGAGGAAGAACCTTGTAACTTATGATAAAACGAATCATTATTAAAATCCCCGTTCTTTTCTTTTTTTTGATAAGTAATAAAGATTTATTGATATCAAAAAGAGAGACACCCAAGTACACAGGGAGTATACAAGAGTGTACATATCAAATACCAAAAATTACATAAATCAAGTAAATCCAAAATTGAAGAAAAATGTTGGTTTCTCCACACAGAGAACTAGTCCAATAAGGTTTTGAAAAATAGAAGCTTGAGATTCGTCAACTTCCGTCTCATACAACCACCATCCATCACTGAAGATAAATTGGATGCCAAGAATTGAAAGAAATCATCCACCATATCCTCCTCCCAATCATTAGGACCTCGAATGAAACGAACATCCCAAGTTCTCCTATCCCTCGCTCGTTGGCATATTAAAGATGAGTCTACAGAAGCCGCTCTGTTATGAGGCCCATTTTTGACTTGGATTATTCTGTGCGTCTCCCTTCAAGCTGATTTCTAGTGCTATAACCCTGTATAGAATCTTAAAACTTCCCCCATTTCAAATAGAGAAAATTATGATTTTATACTCATGAGTATGGTTTAAGTTTTAATCACTTTAAATATATATACCTTTTGATTATTATAGTCGATTTTTTTGTTAAGAGACTCAGTTCATGGAAGAGTTTCTTTGGCACCTTGTATTTAGCAGGACAAAGATTTTGATTTTACCTATCTAACTAGTCAGTAACCTGCACAATGCACAAACAAGTTCAACATAATATAATTTTTTGTCTAAATATGAAATTTGATAATTATGGTAGCTATGAATAGACATTTATTTTGATTGTGACTGTATATAAAACTATATATTCTAGCATTAAGCATTTGTTATGATTGTGATTGTATATGGAATTTTATGTAGTACTATTTAAAGAAAATATGATTTGCTTAGGTTCTAATGGAGGGTTTAAATATATAATACAATTTAAATTCAATCATATAACATATATTAAAATAATTTTGTGTAAATTTGTGAGGCCTAGAAAACTTATGTGGCACAATATTATGAGGTCAACCAAAAGTCAAACATCATGGGTAGATGAAGAGATTGTTTGTAAATTACTTTTGTCAAATAGTTTTTGATAGGGTTCAATATAATCATTGACATTCCATGTTTTTACTTTTAAGTCGTTGGTGTGTCTTGGAGTTAAGGGAAGGGGTTTGTGGGCAAGTGTCAGTTGTTGGTTGTTGGTTTTGCATTTCAAGCTTAGGTAGAGATAGTGGTCCACATAGACACATACATGTTACAAGCTTGGGTATAAAACAATAGCTATTTTGAAATTCCCAGAATGCATTTTGTACTTTTAACAAGTGTAAGATCCAATGGAAGCCTAAAATAATTTAGAGTTGTAAACATTCTATTACAATAGGTCATACATATTAAATGAATATAATAATAAGTTGATTTGACATATGAGCCATATTGTTATACATTGAGTCATACATGTGGGTGTGTGTAGAGGGTGTTGGAATAATGGTTATATAATTAAATTTGCCATTTCCTAACAGCTTAAGATTTTGGAAGAATTGGTAATTTATCATGGTATCAGAGTAGTGACTTGGGTTTGGATTTTGATTTCACTCTACCTCTCATTTAAAAAGTTGAAAATCCCACATGTTGAGCCCCACCTATTAAGGGGGTTTTTTGGCCCACACATGAGGGGAGTGTTGGAATAATGGTTGAATTATTAAATTCACCACTTGAGCTTTTTGAAGAATCCTTAACAAAAGGATTTACCAAATCTCAATAACTTGGAACCTGCAAACACAGATAATCATGGTACTAAACCCAACTTTCCTATTCACTAGATGGAAGGTTACTGGATAAACTAAGCATATAGGGGCAGCTAGGGGAATGCCCTTAGTCTTAAATTTTTAAACCAACTAGTACTCATCTATTACAGGTCCTATTGGGATAAGGTGCCAAATTCACTAAATCAAACTTAATGCTACCTGTCATATTGGATATGTTCTTGTTTTAATTGAGTGAGTAGTATTAGAAACACCTCTAAAGAGAACATATTCAATTGGATTTGTGGCAAGTTACATTAAACCGTCCCAAAATTTCTCCTACTACATCTTCAGAAGCACATGGGTTTGCCTGAGAATTGTGATAAAGAAAACACCAATCTTAAATTTTTTTTTAAAAAAAATAGAGAACATATTCCGGGCCTCAGGTTCATGTACTTGTATTAGTATAGTGAGTAGATCCCCACATAAGAGATTGTCAACTATCAGCTCTATAAATGCAGCTAGTTGTTTTTTTTTTACTCCAGATGGACATTAACAATGTACTTGCGTCAGAGGCTGATTGGTCCGCATTAACATTCACATGCTTAAATATGGAACTCTACCACACTGGCTTTTCTTCTTCTTCTCATTCTCCTTTCTTTTCAGTGATCTTTAATAGAATTATTATTATTCTTGTTTGATGATTGAATTGTTACAATGAGTGGGGGAGGTGGGACTTGAACCCTGGCTTTACTCATAAAGGACTGGGATGCACGGATGCGGCACCGGAGGTGCCGCACCCGCGTCCGACGCGGCGCGACGCGGCGACGCGGGTGCGACGCCGCTGCTCGCGCGTCGGTGCCGCGTCGGGCCGCGTCGGCCACGTGGCATCCTTGCTTTTCAAGCCGACTCGCGCCGACGCGGCTCCGACTCGCGCCGACGCGGCTCCGACTCGGGCTGAATCGCGCCGACTCGGGCCGTATCGGCTGTATCGGCCGATATCGCCGATTCAGGCCGAAACGGCCGATTCCGGCCGAAATTAAAAAAAAAAAAAAAAAAAAAAAAAAAAAAAAAAAACCAAAGGTGCAACGCACCGTTTGAACTTAAACAAACCCTAAGACTCTCACTCACTCCCTCGTCTCTCACGCACACTTCATCTCTCAGACTCTCACTCACTCCCTCGTCACTCACTCCCTCGCCTCTGCCTCTCCAGCTCTCTGCCTCTCTGCCTCTCCAGCTCTCTGCCTCTCTGCCTCTCCAGCTCTCTGCCTCTCTGCCGTATGTGTTTTCTTCAATCTTTTTAATTTTATTTGATATATTTGATACCTATGATGCAATTATCAATTTCTTTTCTTGGGTTCTGTTTGTGTTAGGATTAATTATTATGATATTAGGTTCACTTAGTTTGGTTTTGTGATTTGTGATGAGTGAATCTGTGAATGTGATAAATTATCACATTCACAGATTCACAAATCACAAAAAAATGTGATTTGTGAATCTGTGAATGTGTTATGTGATAAGCCTTGTGATAATGTGATTTGTGATTTGTGATATGTACTCTAATTTCAGAACATCATGGAATGTTTTAGTTTTAATCTTGTGGATTGTATTTAATTTATGAACATCATGTTTTAGTTATTCTCTATTATTGCTCCTAAATTTGGTATATGTTTATATAATGTGAGAAAGTATGTTTAGCAATATATTAAAAATATAAATAAAAATATTTTTAATAATTTTTTAATTGCCGAGTCCCGCCGCACCCGCACCCACTTTTTTCAAAAATTGCCGAGTCCCGCACCCGTACCCGCACCCGCACCCGCACCCGTGCTTCATAGATAAAGGAGCCCAAGCAATGCTTCTGAGCTACAAGGCTCTTGGTATCTTTATTCTTTGGTCTTGTGAAAAGTTCTGTGCTTTTAATTTTCATTCTTAACCAACTATTACTTTTTTTTTTTTTCATAAAATCTTATTCTTTCTGTAGGTGGAAGTTCGAAAACTTTGATGATTGTTAACATAAGTCCAAATGTAAAGAATTTGTCTGAGACATTATCATCTCTGAATTTCTCTAGCAGAGCCCGAAATGCTGTGCTAAGCCTTGGCAATCGAGATACGATTAAGAAATGGAGAGATGTTGTAAGTTCCTATTCTTAAAGACTAGGTGATAATGCTTATGTCTTGCTTTCATAAACTTGTTCATTCTGTAGAGAGAAACTTTGTGGCACTAGCTTTGATTTGATAATTTTAACCTGCCTTTTGGTGATAACAGCTGGGTATGAACAGTAGGGTGCCATGAACTCCCATATGACCACTGAATGAAAACTTAAAAATGCTGCCGGGTGGCAAGGACCCCATGCCTAGAGAAAAATGTTCCAAAGAGATTTTTGTTTTTAAAAAAAAAAAAAATTAAAGGAGAAGCTACTCCCTTACGGTTGTAAGTGAGGAGTTGATTGGAGGACCTGATTTCTCCCAAAATAAATGTTGAATCTAACAAAGTTAATTTACTACTTTATGGTTTTTGGGGGGAAGGACCCTATATCTTAGAGAAAAAAGTGCCACAGAAAAAATTTATGTAAACATAATTATGTAGAAGAAGCTCTTGTACAGTTAAAGCTAGGGGTTGATTAGAGGATTCATTTTCTCTCCCAAATAAAGACTCAAGTCCACAAAATATAATCAATGCATTTTGGTGCACTGCACTTCCCAAAGAAATCACAGTTTTGACAGATTTTCTTCTCTAACATTTAGTTTGTAATGAATCTTGTAGGCGAATGATGCACGCAAAGAGTTGTATGAAAAGGGGAAAGAAATCCAAGATCTGACACAAGAGGTTTTGGGACTAAAACAGGCTCTTAAAGATGCAAATGATCAGTCTGTCCTACTCTTCAATGAAGTTCAAAAGGCTTGGAAAGTTTCTCTCACACTGCAGTCGGATTTAAAGGTTTTGTAACTACATGATTTTGGTATAGTTTTCCATTTCCATAATGAGTTATATGTTCACATGAAGTTTTGACATTGTCCCCCATGTTAGCTTTCTTGAATCTGATTTGGTGATTAGCCTCATATCTCCCTTCACTCTATTTTGATGAAAAGTGTTAGTAATTTGTGGAAGGTCTGCATACCAGTTGGATCAGGTTTTCAGGATTGGAAATACTCTTTTTTGATTCAGCCTTGTATATTTGCTTAAATGGATCCCAAGTTGGATATGGCTTACTGATTAGTGCACACACAACACACGTTTATGAATAGGTAAGCAATTTTACTAAAATGCACTGAAGCAGATGCAACCAATGTACGCAGGGAGTGTACAAATGGCACAAACACCTAAGTAGCTAGCCAGCCCTAACACTTACAGAAAAGAAAATAGGAAAAATTTGATTAAGAAATGGAAGTGGAATAGGGAATGACAAATCCCAAAAGCAAATAAAAAAATGCTCTTCAGGAAAGTGAGCTTGGTAAGGTGAGTGAACCATGCTATACTTTTGAAGGTTTATCTTATTCCAGCATAATACTCCACATAAACACATTCCAGGCTAACCTCTTTCATCAAACTTTGCATGCTAAATCTCAGAAACCTCAGGCTAACCTCATGTAGTAAGACATGATCTACATGCTCCTTATTCCTTTAAAACTAGGTATCATTAATCCCAATTTAATTTAATATCCCCCCTTGAGGATTTTCTGGAGGGCTTCTATACAAACAATGAAAAGCTCCTCAGTGGAAGTGTGAGTTCACCAAATTTCATTCCAAGGAACATGTCTGCGGCAGCCAACAAAGGCCTTATTTTAAAAAGCTAACTGGAAATAATTAGTACTACTGTGCTGCCAACCTCATGTATCTTCTCAAACCCCCTGCACCTTAGCTCCCTGCAAGAGCTCAAAATAAATAAATTAGGACACCTATGCAAAACCCCTGCAGACAAGCTATCTTGTTTACCACTGTAGTGTCCTTGTCTGCCAAGTAGAAGGATTTGTAAACTAAACTCTTCCGTATGTCTCTTTGCACCACATCTCATGGCAGAAATGAACCCTACTGCCATCCCTCCCACTGTAAAAAAAAGTGCAACTAAAAAACCCCTCCCACCCTGTTCACTGATTAGCATCAAGACTCTTACTGGGAACTATATTACTATGGGGCAATCTTTTTCATGTTTTCTGCTGGTACATGATGGTTAAGATGCTGTATATTCTCGCTTTTTATTTCTAAATGTATGTCATGTAGATATGAGTGAACTTCTTACGTTTGAGTGGTACCTATGTGGTATTTAAATGGTAATTTTACACTTTTTAGTTTTTACTAGCTCTGAAGCGAAGTTTACTATATTTATTTGCCCAATAGTTTGCAGTTAAATTTATTTCTCTAGCTTGTCACAACGTTTGAAATTATATTTTATTTGTTAATTATGTTGTTTCACTGGGGTTATGTAAGTGGTGTTTTAATTAGCTCAACAGCAAAGTCTGTGTTCCAAATTGGTTTTTTACTGTCCTTATCCAAAAAAAAAAGGGTCTTTTACTGTCAGGATAGATCATATTGCTTGTTCAGTTAAGCATGTCAGTGAACTGTTTCATTATCTTATTTGATGCAGTCAGAGAATATTATGCTGGTGGATAAACTTAAGATTGAGAAGGAGCAAAATGCTCAGCTCAGAAATCAAGTTGCTCAACTATTACAGTTGGAGCAAGATCAAAAAATGCAGATACAGCAGCGAGATTTGACAATTCAGACTTTGCAGGTTGGTCCCCCCCCCCCCCCCTTTTTTTTTTTTTAAAGTACACAGCTGACATGCTTGAATAGGACAGAACCTGTGATCTTATCCTCAATCCGTTACTCGTAAGTGGAGGAGATTGACACAGGACAGAAGCTTTAGTAGGCTCTAATATTGGTTTTGATGTAGGATCTTTTAAATACAGCACTAAATTGGGATTCTTGAATGGGGTTTGATGTTTGATGGATTATGTAGGATCAGGTAATAAAAAGAATGGATTTGAGTGAATCTTGAGGGAATTTGTTGGCTGTTTTGAGTTAAAACAGTAAATTGAACAAGAAGAAAAGAAAGACAAACCCTAGGCAATCACACCTAGGTTTCCTAAGCAATCAACACTTAGGAAAAGGAAGGTATTTATGCTATTGTAATATTGTTAAATCCAATCTCTCTATATGTTTTATTAATTACATTAAGCCTTTATATAGGCTATTACCAAACCCTTTCCTAGAAAGACTAGGGCTTCTAATTTTCTAAATGACCTTTTTTCGTGGAAATATTAGGATTCCTAATAACAAAGAAAAGTAATTAAGGACTTATAAATGGAATAGAAAAAGGACCCAAAACATAAAATAAGATTCATGGGCCTTTGGTGTGCACATTACAGCCTATTCTAGAAAATCCGGATATTACTGAACCTACCCCTATTTTAGGAAAGCTTATTACAACTGAACTAACAACTTCCAAAAGTAAAGAAGCTAAATACAAAGACTCAATAATAACTAAATTTGGTCCAGGGACCATTGGCATATTGTTAATCCTAGGTTGATATATGGGCTACTAAATATAAGGCTTTTCTCATGTATGATAGATTAAACAGGTTCTCTTGGAAGTTTTCATGCACTGTATTGGACTATATTTTCAAAATGTTAATCTAATATTGATATATACATCACAATTATATCGTTATTTATCTACTTATCAAAAAAAAAAAAAAAATTATATGGTTATTTATCTAGCGAATGATGGTAATGATTTATGATTGATGTCACTTGACAATTCCTTTAACAATTTTTTTTATTGGTCAATTACATATGCACCTAGTGGGTCTTGAACCATTGACCTCAGCTTCCTTCCATTATTATGAGAGAAGGAAGTGCCAGTTGAGCCATAGCTCATTGGCACAATTCCTTGAACAGTGTTGCTACATCTTCCTTATGACGGAACTATATTAGGAAGCCAGAGATCTTAACTTACAACCCATTGAAAACGTTAACGAATTGCAAGAAATGCTAACTGGAAAAACTCAATTCACTTATATTTTTATTTCAAGTTAACTCAAAGTGTAAGAAACAATGATGAATTGTTATTGCTGAACACTATTCTTACACATTCAACACCAATCTCTTATTATCTGCATCCCTTTGTAATGAGATAGTTTCTGAGTTTCTTGTATTTGGTCTAAGGAAACAGTGGGGCGGTAATTTGGCAGTTGGTCTTTTACTGATTGGTTGTTTGATAAGGAGACTCATCATATTTTTGGATAGTTATCATATAACTTTTCATGTTGGTATCGGACTAGTTTGGTACTTTCTCATCCTCAAGTATTTTGAACATGCATGTGAGTTTCACTTATATGGGACTTTCGGCTTTTAGTGACAATTTAACTGAGTTTCTATATGTTGCAATTTCATTAACATAAGTCGCATTTTGACCATGTTATCCTAATCAAGAAATTGCTTCCTTACATGTTAAGTATTTCTTATTATCTGCTTTCTGATGTAGGCCAAAATTAAAAGTGTTCATTCCACTGAAGCCAGGTCAACATCTGGCTCAGAAGGGCCTGGAGTTTTATCTTCTAAGGCAACTGAGGATGCCATAGATTCTTCGGCAGTGACAGTGACCAAGAAACTTGAAGAGGAACTTAAAAAACGTGATGCACTAATTGAGGTCTGTAGTACTTAATACTTTGGTTATATTATCATTCAAAAGGTTGCTTAGCTAGATTCTTATTATTTGTGGATCTTAGTTGTAAATGTGAGGGGTCTCTTACTATCATTCTCAAGGTTCCTTAATTAGATTCTTACTATTTGCGGATCTTAGTTGTAAATGTGAGGGGTCTCTCAGAATTATTTTGGCCAGTTATCCTTGCTCTCCTTGCTACGCTCCCACCATTATCATGACCAGTTGTGCAACTCTGCACCTGTTAAATGAAATATTTACTTATTAAAATAACCTATGATTTTCAAGATTGTGCAAAAGTTGGTTTCTATTTTGAGTTTTGATTAGATACTTAGGGGATTTTTTTTTTGGGAGGGGCTCATACTATCATACAAACGGTTGCTTAACTAGATTCTTACTATTTGTGGATCTTAAATGTAAATGCGAGGGTTCTCTCAGAATTGTTTTGACCAGTTATCTTTGCTCTCCTTTCTACGCTCCCACCATTATTATGGCCAGTTGTGCACCTCTGCACTTGTTAAATGAAATATTTACTTACAAAAATAATCTATAATTTTCAAGATTGTGCAAAAGCTTGTTTCTATTTTGAGTTTAGATTAGATACATGGGGTTTTTTTGGGGAGAGGGGAAGGGGGGGGGGGGAGGGGAGGTGTTAAGTAGATACTTGGACTTTTATCGTTATCATAATAATTATTATAATAATACATATTCAATCCAGTGTTGGTAGAAGTTTGTATAGTGCCATGGGTGAAGCACCTAAAGCAAAGGGCGCTTTAAACATTTTTTTTCCTCTTAAGTTTTATTTGTTTATTTAAATTTAGCGCAAAGCTAAGAAGCATAAATGCAACACGATACAAGACACACTGGCATGATAATTTTTTAAAAATTAGGATGACATATTGGGTAAACAATCTTCTAGGCATTTTTTGTGTTTATTTTAATGTTAAAAATAATTAATAAATTATCAATAACTTTAAAAAACATAGCAAAATTAATTTAAAACCAATTATAGATAGCAAAGTGCTTTTTTAGGTTAGGTGTGGAAGTCACTAGTTACCATTCTTGTGCTTTTTTTTGTCTTTGCCTTTGGTGTATATTTTGATTCAGCCATGTACTTTATATTGATTATGGCTATCAATATCATATTTTTGTATATCAAAGTACATTGTCTAGTCTTCCTACCTTATTATTTACCTCTATTCACCATTCCCCTATATGTGGTTAATAGACTAGAAAGATTGTAGTGGGGTTTTCAGTGGGGAGATTTGGGTGATGATTTCCAATTTGATATGGTAGATTGGAAGACCCTGTGTTCTCCAATACAACATGGGGTTTAGAAAGTTTAGCACTTGCAATCAGGCCCTCGTAGGCAAATGGTTATGGAGGAGGAAGATAACCACTTGTTGAGACAGGCTGTTGCCTTGAAGAATGGGAAGGAATAGGGTCGTTGGTCAACAAAATGGGTGTGTAGTAATCATGGTTGTAATTTACGGAGGAGTATTAGGTCAGGTTGGGATAGATTTGGCATGATAAGTGGAGTGGGAAACAGTCTTGAAAGAGGTGTTCCCAGATTTGTATGCATTTGCAGCTGATAAAGGTACCTTTGATAACTCTTATGTGGAGTCAAAATTGGGAGAGCACATGATCTTGGAATGTCAGGTTCACGAGAGCTTTCAATGATTCAATCTTGTTCAAATAAATGTGTTCTAGGATCATGTTAGGATGGAAGTGAGTCCATCTTTCACCAGAGCCAATGTTTCAATGATTCAATCTTGTTCAAATAAATGTGTTCTAGGATCATTTTAGGATGGAAGTGAGTCCATCTTTCACCAGAGCCAATGTTATGAAATATGTTCTCACAGCCTGACTATGCTTTTGGATTAATAACAATGACCTATAGCAGAATCCATTTTTCCTGAAAGACTTGCACCATCTTGCTCTCTTAAATGTCATTATGTTCTGATAGGATCATTTATATTCTGTTGTTGCAGAGGTTACATGAAGAAAATGAGAAGTTGTTTGATAGATTAACAGAAAAAGCATCTTTGCTTGGATCAGCCCAGGTAGATTTTCTCTTTCTCAGAATGGAATAATTGTGCATCTCTATCCAGAAAAAGGAAATTGTTGCCTTGAAAAACTGTTAAAACTTATTGGTCATTTTGTATTGTTTTTAGTATATTTTCTACCTGATGCTTTGTGAAGTTTGTTAGGTAATGAATTTTTTGTAACTATATTGCTCTCCTTTTAAGATTGCGGGGCGCTAGAGTGACAGTGAATTTATTTTGTGGAATTGTGCTCCAGTGCTCCATCTAAATGGTGGTTCTAGACTTCTAATCTCTTTATCTTTCTTTTCAGGTGTCAAGTCCATTATCTAGAGGACAGGTGAATGTTCAGCCTCGGGAGCAGTGGAGGTATAACTTTGATTTGACATTGATATTACTTGTTATTGTTGTGTCTTATTCTCTTTAACATCTGCTCATTCAATTTCTCTGTCCTTGTTTTTAAAAAAGGATCGATAATAATAGCAATAATAAAGGACGTTCAATGGATGTTATTTCTTTGCCATCGGCAGCAGAAAAGAGTGATGGCACAGTTGCTTTGGTGAAATCAGGCTCTGAGAAAGTTAAAACAACCCCTGCAGGAGAGTATCTTACTGCTGCCTTGAATGACTTTGATCCTGAACAATATGATAGCCTTGCTGCCATTTCAGATGGGGCAAACAAGCTTTTGATGCTGGTATGCTTAGTCATTCTGTCTGCAATCCTTTCAGTTTACTGTCACATTATTATTCATGAGGTGATAATGTGTTTTCCATTTCAAAATGGGGAAGAAGAGCCCTTCTGTAATTTTTCAGAGATGTTATCATAGGGAAAGTAATATAACAAATGATGTTTATGTCATGACAAGCATTACATATGTACTCTCTTAATCATTGATTAACACCCCCCCGCCCCCCTTTTTTCTTTTTTCTTTTTTCTTTTTTTACGTGGGGTAAGATTGTGGAATTTCTAATAATTTGAAAAATCATAATACTGGTCTCTTATTTCTTTATAAATATGGTATGATTTAGTTATGTAATAGAGATTATTAACCTTTAATTTATAAGAATGCTTATTTTCTTTTAGATGCTTGATATTGTTGTTACTTCCTCAAGAATATTCTTCTCTAATTTTTGTATAACATGGGGGCACCAGAAAGGCTCTAACAAGTTCTGACATTGGGAATCTGCTTGTTGTAACTGGACTATTCATGATTGTTCTTTCTGATGCCTGAAACATTCTTTGGGTGGGGTGAATGGATTAAAGACTTATTTTCAAGGGTGGAATTGAAATTTGTTGGCATGATTTCAAACATGTGCATCATGGAATTCTGTGGAAGTGTGTGTGTGTGTGTGTATTTGGCAGTTTTGTACCATAATTCCGACAATGAGTTATGGATGGCTTGACAATTAATTTAACTTCAAATTGACTAAAAAGAGTGGCTGCCTGCCCAATTTCAATTTTGCAGGTTTTGGCTGCTGTCATTAAAGCAGGTGCTTCTAGAGAGCATGAAATACTTGCTGAAATTAGAGATGCGGTTTTCTCATTTATCCGTAAAATGGAACCGAAGAGGGTAATGGATACCATGCTTGTTTCCCGTGTTCGAATTTTGTATATTAGATCTTTGCTTGCTAGGTCACCAGAACTGCAATCCATCAAGGTAATGAAAATTCAGATTTACCTCTCCCCTTAAAGCATTTTCTTTCTTTTTCCAGTTTTTACTGAGTGTGGTTTGTATCTGTTCTTTTGGTTTGTAGGTTTCTCCTGTGGAGTGCTTTCTAGAAAAGGGCAATAATGGACGCAGTAGGAGCTCTAGCCGGGGTAACAGCCCAGGAAGATCTCCTGTGCGCTATGTTGATGAGCAAATCCACGGCTTTAAAGTGAATATAAAACCAGAAAAGAAGTCTAAGTTCTCATCAGTTGTCTTAAAAATACGAGGAATTGATCAGGTTGCTGCTATTGTAGTCTTATATTTTTTAATTCTGTTTTACTTTTATCTATTATTTGATTTGATTTGATTTTTAATTCTGTCTATGAAGGTAAACATGTTTGCTCCTCACCCAATACAGAGACATGCATGTTTAGATATGTTATGTAAGACTAAAATTTAAAATGTACAGGATAGTTGGAGGCAGCAGGTAACTGGTGGAAAGCTTAGGGAAATACAGGAGGAAGCGAAAATTTTTGCAACTGGAAACAAAGCTCTTGCTGCTCTCTTTGTGCACACTCCTGCAGGTGAGCTGCAGCGCCAAATTAGATCCTGGCTGGCAGAGAGCTTTGAGTTTCTGTCTGTTACTGGAGATGATGCGTCAGGGGGGACAACTGGTCAGTTGGAGCTTCTTTCAACAGCTATTATGGATGGTTGGATGGCTGGACTTGGTGCTGCACTGCCTCCCCATACGGATGCTCTGGGACAGCTTTTATATGAGTATGCAAAGCGGGTCTACACTTCTCAATTGCAGCACTTGAAGGTATGTCTGGGACTCTGGGTCTTAGGTGGGACATATTCTTGAGAAGCTCTTTTTTATGATAATATAAATTATTTATACAGTTCTTTACTCTTTAGTCTAATTTGTGTCTGTTATACATGAAGTAGTCTTTTTCTTTCTTCAATAAAAGTATTCTTACCTATCAAAAAGAAATCTGTATCAAGTCAATTTGATGATATTTGCGCCAGCTCCTGTGGCTTTTGACATTGGCTTGATATGAAGGATTTATAGTTGTCCTCTCTAAAAGTTTTCCTGACACTATTTTCTCATTCTTTTATCAGGATATTGCTGGTACCTTGTCAACAGAAGAGGCAGAAGATGCAGTGCAAGTATCGAAGCTGCGTTCAGCTCTGGAGTCTGTTGATCACAAAAGAAGAAAGGTAGTCATATTTTTTCAACCATCATCTTTTTCTTCATCTCTATGAATGTCATAATTAGCCATTTATTTTAAGTTTTCACCCGAGAAAGTTTCACTTATAACCTTTTCTCAATGTTTTAGTATCCAGGTTATTAGTGGTTTTTTTTAGTTGTTGTGGACTTGTATATTATTTGGGGATAATTACATTTTACCATCCTAACTACCCTAAACTTTCATCATGCACGATTGCCACCCTAAACTATTACATTTGTTTCACTCTGCACCCTACTTTCAATTGGATTGTTAACTTGGACAGAAAAGAAAAAACTAAACTTTCCCTCACGTGACCTCAACTTACTTGGCACCACATGAAAAGACTAAATTTCCCCTCCTCAATCCCTTAAAACAAAGGTTATGTGGCATCACAAGGGTTAAATGTGGAAAGATTTTGTTTTAAGGGATTGAAGAGGAGCAATTTGTTTTAAGGGATTGAGTTGTATGTCATACTTTTCCGTCCAAGTTAATAGCCTAATTGATGGTAGGGTGCAAAGTGAAACACGGGTTGTAGTTTAGGCTGGTAATTGTGCATTCTAAAAGTTCATGGTGATAAGTGTAAATGGGGGGTAGAGTGGTAAATTGTAATTTCCTCTGTTATTTAAAATTAAAAAAATTTGTACATCTGAAATCCCAGACAAAATATGGATTAAAATTCGACTAGATATTTAGGTTAGACAGAAGACAAATTTTTGTGTATTTAGTGCTTAAAATCTTACTAGGTCTGGTGCTCCTTAGTCTCTACTCAGATTTTGGTGTTTCTTAATTCCCACTTTCTTTGTAAAGTTTTCTGTGTCAGAAAGTTGCAATTTTGCTCTGTTTAAATCATATATTCACTTAACATCTTCTAGTGGATTTTCTTTTGTTTGAATTACGGCTGTGTTTGGTTTGGGTGAAAATATTTTCTTGAAAAGAAATTATTTTCAAGTGTTTGATTTCTTTCCTGAAAATACTTCGGAAATGTTTGGTTGTGTTCCTAAAAATGCTATGTAAAACATATTTCCTACTATTTTCTCGTATTTTCTTATCTCCCAAGCACATATATAATAAAGGAAGATTTTAGATATTAAAATATCATGATTGGGGCGGTGGTTGGCCATAGGAGGCTAGGGACATTAGTGGGGGTTGGTGGTTGGGTGCTAAATAGTGGAGGGTGGGAGGTGGAGGTTAGGTTGATAAGTTTTGGGTGAGGCTGAAAATAGTTTACAGAAAATGAAATAGTAAAATTTTCACCATTTTCCGTCACCCCAAACACTTGAAAATGTGGAAAATACTTTCCAAAAATCAATTTCTGTCGAACCAAACATAGCACATTTCAAATTAGATCTCCAATAGATCAATAGTGTTATTGTCACTGCACTTGTTAAAAAGAAAGGTTTCTGCTCGGTTGATCATCTCGTTAGACTGCTTATATCTTTTGCAATCCTGCATCTTGCTCTTAAGGAAGTTGCTGACTTTTCTTAGCTTCTTATCTAGGTCTGAAGTTGCTTGTCTTGTGTTTGACAGAAGATATAGTAAGCCCACTATTACAGTTGGGCTTTAAATTCCATTCTTTGTCTATCCCTTTGTAAAGATCAGAGTTACTGAATATATTCAATTTGTGCCATGACAAATATGTTACCTAATACCTCCTATATTTATGCCTGAATATATATTTTCAATGCAGTATTGTGATGCCATTTTTATTTTTCATGTTTACAATCAGCTTTTGCAACAAATGAGGGGTGATATAGCATTATTAACACTGGAAGATGGTGGTTCTCCTATTCAGAATCCTTCTACTGCAGCTGAAGATGCACGATTGGCATCTCTAATTTCCCTTGATGGCATATTGAAGCAAATCAAGGTTTTTGCCTTTCTCAAAACTAGTTTAGTGCTTTACTTGATAATTTTATGTGGAATGCAAACAAGCAGCATCCTAAATATATATTGACCAGGATATAATGAGGCAATCCTCTGTTAGCACCTTGAGCAAAAGTAAGAAGAAAGCACTGCTTGCATCATTAGATGAACTTATGGAACGGATGCCTTCCCTTCTTGATATTGATCATCCATGTGCACAGAGGCAAATTGCTGATGCTCGCCGTGTGATTGAGGTTTGTAAAAGCTTTGCATTTGGAGGAGATAATTTTTTTTTCAACTCTTGTTTCCTGTTTGTTGGGTAGGGGAATCACATGGATTGTTGTAGATCTCTCTCTCTCCCTCTCCCAGAGTGCATTGTTGTAGATCTGCATATTAGAAAAAGTTTTTGATAAATTTACAAGGAATGTTACAATTAAGAGAAAACAGGCATACATTTGATGGACGATAATGTTGTTCAAATCTCTTTCCTTTCCATGCATCTCCAGGAAGCAAAAAAAGAAGAAGATAATCTTCATTTATTTGGAATGAACTTAAGTTGTATAGTGGGTATGGAAACAAATAACTGAATTTGTGAAAGAAACAAAATGGGTTCAGTGCAATTCATGTGGAATAGTAATGCTCTTAATTTTTTGTTCACTGCCAACTTCTAAATATGAAGAAAGGAGCTTTTTGGGGGGGGGGGGGGGGGGGGGGGGGGGGGGGGGGGGGCGCGCAGCAATCAAGACACTTTCTATATTGGTTGATCTGGCTTTTGTATGAGACTGCACTAATATATTTTCATCCCTTACCTAGAATTTCAATTTGCCCTACATTGCTGCAGGCAATTCCGGAAGAAGATGACCATCTTCAAGAGACATCACATGCTCTCAGAGCATCTGCAGATTTGGGTTCTGGTTCTGAAGTTGATGTGGCTCAGTGGAATGTCTTGCAGTTTAATACAGGCTCAACAACCCCGTTTATAATTAAATGTGGTTCAAACTCAAATTCCGAACTGGTTATTAAAGCAGATGCCAGGGTTCAGGAACCTAAAGGTGGTGAGATAGTGAGGGTTGTTCCAAGACCATCTGTTTTGGAAAACATGAGCTTGGAAGAGATTAAACAGGTGTTCTCTCAACTTCCCGAGGCTCTAAGCTTGCTTTCCTTAGCAAGGACTGCAGATGGAACTCGAGCTCGCTATTCTAGACTGTACAGAACTTTGGCCATGAAAGTTCCTTCACTGAGGGATCTCGTTGGTGAGCTTGAAAAGGGGGGAGTACTGAAAGATGTGAGATCATGATTGAAATTTTTTGTTGTGAAATGATTTTATGCCTTGTGCTCGATTGTCTTATGCGAGGTCTGTTTTTATCAGTTTGGGGGGTTTGTTCAGTTTGGCGTTGTAGTATATTGCGTGGCTCGCCTGGCAACAGTCTCTTTTGCCAGTTCTAGCTGTTATTGCCGTAATGGGGATTGTATACACGTTTTGTATTCACGTATTCGATATGAGAGTCATGGCTGATTTTTGTATCAATTTTTCGTGTAAATTACTGAAGCTTCTTGTGAATACATCGCTGCCTTGTTTTACCCTTCTATTTCCTTTGATTCTGATTAAACTGTCAGATTTTAATTGTTCTTAAATATTGTATTAAAATTTAAATACTTGATCCTTAAAAGTTTTGGAAACTGTGTGAAGCTTATACTTGCCCTTAATTGTCTAACTATTGAAATTAGAGTTGTGAATAGGTTGAGTCAAGTATTAAAAGCCAGAATCTTTTCATTTAATTTTATTGAACACAAGTTAAGTTTGAGTTTATCACTAAGTTAGATTAAAACGTTATGACCACCAGTTTTTAGTTCACAAATCTATATTAATAATGAATTTATTGTAGAAATTTAATTATTTGAGTTAATTAAATATAATATTTTTTGTTTATGAATTTATAAAGAATGGATACAATTTTAAAAAATGTTATATAACTCTTACTTCAAAATAGATTATTTATTTGATTAATAAATTACACTTAATAATTTGGATATCTGAAGAATTTACTCACAAATTTAAAACAATTCAAAAAGTTTAGTTGCACTTGCACATCTATTTGACACAAATTGACGTCTATTTGACCCAAATTGATATCTTAGATGGAAGACGTATATTTTTAACAAATTTTGATATCTTAGTTCGAAGAGGTATGTGTATTATTTTTTGGATAGGAAGGCGTGTGTATTAGTATTACATCAATTGTTCCTTTATGTATATCGTAGGTGATTTGGTTGCATCATTTTGGTACCCTTTAGAAATGGTGGTCTCATGAGACCATTGTCTCATTTGCATATCATAAGAGAGTATGATCATTTCTTAATATGAGCAGTGCCAGTTACAGGTTTACACATTGTGTATACGAAACATGGTTGAAAACACGAACATGATTTCATCATCTTATAATTATAACTAAAACCATAAAAACATGCATTTAGCCTAAGTGTGTCTGGTAGTAAGAGTGTACGGTGATGAATAACTTACGCGATATCTAGTGTATGTTTGGCTAGTTTATTTTTTGCCAACTTATTTTACTATTCAGTTTATTTTTGCTACTATTTATGAGTTCCACTTAGGGATGACTATACCCATTGGGTAATGGATATCCAATCCTACCAAATCCAATTATTTTGGGTAATACCCAATTTTTATTGGGCAGAAGGTAATTGGGTAGGATTTGGATATTATCCAAATATTGTGGGTAGGGTTTAGATATTACTCATTATTGCCCATTTAACTAATTAGATCTAACTCAAGCCCAACTCTATTAAATTATTATGGGTAAACCTCAACCCACCCAATTACCCAATAATCAAAATTGCCTCTAAAACTTGAAAATGACCAAATTATTCCTAAAATCCTCTAAAATTGCCGAAATGCACTCTAAACCTAAAAATGACCAAAATACCCTTGAAATCTAAAAATTACCAAAATATCCCTAAAACATAAAGAATGACCAAAATACTCCTGAAAACTAAAAAGTACCAAAATACCCCATAAATTTAAAAAATGGACTGAAAGACCACCAAAACCTAAAAATTTCCAAAATACCCTATAAACCTAAAAAATGACCAAAATACCTCCAAAACATAAAAAATTACCAAAATACCTAATGAAACCTAAAAATAATTGAAATACCCCCCCCCCCAAACTTAAAATTACTGAAATACCCTCTAAACCTAAAAAATGACCAAAATACTCTCGAAACTTAAAAATTACCGAAAGACCATTGAAACCTAAAAAATGACCAAAATATCTTTGAAACCTAAAAATTACCAAAATACTCTCAAAACCTAAAAAATGACCAAAATACCCCTCGAAACATAAAAAATTACCAAAATACCCTCTGTAACCTAAAAAATGACTAAAATATCCTCGAAACTTAAAAATTACCAAAATACCCCAAAACATATAAAATGACAAGAATACCCCCGAAAACTATAAAATAACCGAAATACCCCCCTAAATATAAAAATGGCCGAAATACTCCTGAAACCTATAAAATTACCAAAATACCCTGAAACCTATAAGATGACAAGAATCCCCTTAAAACCTATAAGATGATAAAAATACACCCAACCCTAAGAAATTACTAAAATAACCTTGAAACCTAAAAAATGACCAAAAGATCCCAAAATCTAGAAAATGACCGAAATAGCCCCAAAGCTTAAAAAATAACCAAAATACCCCCTAAAACATTAAAAAAAGACCAAAATACCCCTGAAACATAAAAAATTACCCCTAAAACCTTGAAATTACCAAAATACTTCTAAAATCTATAAAATTACCAAAATAGCCCCAAAGTATAAAATTACCAAAATAGCCCCAAAGTATAAAATTACCAAAATACCCTTAAAACCTAAAAAATGACAAAAATGCCCCTGTAATCTAAAAAATGACCGAAATACCCTTAGAATTTATAAATGACCAAAGTAACCCTGAAACCTAAAAAATTACCAAAATTTCCTCAAAACCTGCAAAATGATTGAAATATTCTTAGAACCTTTAATCTTGACAAAAATACCCTTGAAACATCCAAAATACCCTAAACCTCTATTTTTGTAATTTATGAGGTTACAAATGTATTTTGGTCATCTTACAAGTTTAGGGGTACTTTAGTCACTATTAAAGGTTTCAAGGGCATTTTAGTCATTTTAGATATTTTCTAGGGGTATTTGGTTGTTTTAGAGGTTTAGGGCTATTTTGGTAGATTTATAGGTTTCGGGGTATTTTTGGTAATTTTAGAGGTTTGGGGTTAGTTTTGGTCATTTTAGAGGTTTTGGGTGTATTTGGTCATTTTACAAGTTTAGGGCTTATTTTGGTCATTTTATAGGTTTGAGTGTATTTCAGACATTTTATAGGTTTTAGGGGCATTTTTGTCATTTTATAGATTCCGGGGGGTATTTTGGTCATTTTATAGGTTTGAGTGTATTTTAGACATTTTATAGGTTTTAGGGGCATTTTTGTCATTTTATAGATTTCGGGGATATTTTGGTGATTTTATAGGTTTTGGGGGTATTTTGGTCATTTTTTAGGTTTAACAAGATATTTCAGTCAATTTTTTGGCTTTAGGGGTATTTTGGTAATTTTTAAGTTTTAGGGGTGTTTTAGTAAGTTTTTAGGTTTCAAGGATATTTCGGTCATTTTTTTAGGTTTAGGAGTTATTTCGATAATTTTTTTAGATTTTAGGGTATTTTGGTAATTTTTGAGTTTTAGGGGTATTTCAGTCAAATTTTAGATTTCAAGGGTATTTCAGTCATTTTTTAGGTTTATGGAGTATTTTGGTAATTTTTGAGTTTCGAGGGTATTTTGGACATTTTTTAGGTTTCGTGGGTATTTAGTCATTTTTAGGTTTCGAGAGTATTTTGGTCATTTTATAGATTTATGGGGTATTTTGGTAATTTTAAGTGGTTTTTGGGCATACTTGGTGATTTTGTGGGTATTTTGGTCATTTTAGAGACTTCATTGGTATTTTGGTCATTTTAGAAATTTTGAGATATTTTTGTCATTTTAGTGGTTTTTAGCATAATTGGTGATTTTAGAGATATCAAGGGTATTTTGGCCATTTTAGCGGTTTCATGGGCATTTTGCTCATTTTAGAGATTTTGGGGATATTTTGGTCTTTTTAGTGGTTTTTGAGCATATTTGATAATTTTATAAAAATTGGGTTTGAGTAGGGTATGGCTATCAATGGATAAACAAAGTAGGTAACAATTGGGTTTAGATACTATTTGAGTAAGGTAATTGGGTATCCATGAATAATTTAATTGGATTTGGTATGGGTATACCCTACTCATGACCATCCTTAGTTTCATTACACTTTTTGATAATATTCATGAGTCTTATTGTACTATTTCAATTAACATTTATTTTTATGTTTAGTACTTTTATAAAAAAGTTTTTAGTTTCAACAAAATAAGCGAATATTAGGCCGAACGTTTTTGTATATTTCAATTTAAATAGAAGCGGGGAGACTGAATGACGAAAGTGCCCCTGCATGCCAAGAAGAGCATCAATCTATCTAGCTTCCAACTGAATTCACTCGCTCTTCCATGGTTTGCCTCATTTCAGCAATTGGAGTTGTTGAGATCCACGAAGCCGAAGCATAGCAAGAAGACACAGTCTTAGTCTTTCAGGGGTTTTCCAATTAATTTCTCTCTGAGTCTGAGTCTAAACCCCTAAATGAAATGTCTTCTTCGTTAACTTGCACTAAGCTAACAATACTCACAATAACCGGAGTTACAATCCAAATCATTGGCCTCTCACTCTTCGTTTATGGCTTCTTTCCCGTCAAACCAGCCCTCTCCGGCGTCAGGTATAACTATAACTATAATCCCTCAATTCTCTCTCTGCAATCAAAACAATTTCACACTTTCTTTTCCTTCCTTCGCTTACGATTCAGCGGCCCCGAGAGTTTCCGACCTCCGACGTGTACTCCGCTTCACAATCAGACCGACTCAGATCTGCCTCCGCACAACCTCAAATCGCTCTATAAGGTCTGTTTTTATTGATTTGCGCTCTATGTAATTTGTATCAATTTTTTATTTATTTATTTTTAAATTCTTGTTCTTGCTGTATTTGAAAATTGGTGGTGTTTGTTAATGTAGGATCTATCTGGAATTGCTCCATTTGACAGACTGGTTTTAATGGTATGTAAAGCTTACTCTATGAACCATATCTGTTAAAAATCAATGTCTCGAAAAATAAAGTTTGAGATTGTTTTCGTTTTGGCATTTTTACGTTTCAAAATTTTTACCATGTTTGATTTCGCATTCATATTGACCATGCTGTTTGTTTCAAGATTAAGCAATGTTACCTGTATAATGCCACATTTCACTAGATTAGTAACGGAAATGGATGGCGATGGCATGGCCAATTTGAAATGGAATCAAACATGGTCGGCCAAAATGAAAACAGCTTCAAACTCAAAGTTTACTTTAGTTAAATCGATAAATGTTGGGCCATTAAATGATGCTATGTAATATAATGGATAAGGTTCAGTTTGTCATTTATTATAACCATGTCAGTTTAGGTTATTGATGGTCTTCCAGCAGAATTTGTGCTCGGTAAGGATGATAAGCCTCCGCCCAAGGGTTTGATGGACGCTATGCCGTACACTCAGTCGTTGCTAGCGAATGGAATGGCAATTGGGTACCATGCAAAGGCTGCACCTCCGACTGTTACAATGCCTCGTTTGAAGGTGGGGGTGTTGGTACAATCTTTTAAAATATGTGTAACCCTTTCAAGTGTTCTTTTAATCCTCACTATTTGGTGTGTAAATTGTAGGCTATGGTTTCTGGTGCAATTGGGGGATTCTTGGATGTGGCTTTCAATTTTAACACACAAGCTTTATTAGATGACAATCTTCTTGGTTAGTTGATATAATCGTGTTAGAATAGTTGGCACGCCAATTGTTTCAAGGAATGCAATTAACATTTTCACTGCCTTCCTATGTAGGCCAGTTTTTAAAGATTGGTTGGAAGATGGTGATGTTTGGTGATGAAACATGGCTTAAATTGTTTCCAGGATTATTTACAAGGCATGATGGAGTTGGCAGTTTCTTCGTAAGTCTTTTGTATGATTTGCATGTAGAATATTTCCTTTTTTGGTCTTAATTATCTTAGTAATTCTGTGTGCTTCTGTGTGTATGTTTTAAATGCCTTTCTGAGTATTCATAGTTCCATTTTGTGGGTTCATTACAAACAATTTTTTTCTTTTTCTTTTAAAGAAAAAGTTCATCCTGATATTTAATAGTCAGCATGATGATTGATGGTATTTTTGTATTTTCCCCCCACCAGAATGTTGCAAGATTGCTTGTGATGATATAAATTGTGTATATCCTGTTGTGAAAAAGTATGTATCTTATCTGATATCCAAATAAACTGGAGAAATTGCACACTTCCCATGCTATGTTACCATGATCTAGTTAGGCCAGTATTCTGACATTTCTGGTTGGTCAAAAATGGTTACTACTTGTTTTTGTTGTTTCTATATGATCTTTTGTCAATGCTCATAAAGTCAGCTTTAATAATTTGCAACTTTCATCTGGGATTCTGGAATGAAAGTTATATCATTGACTAATTGCAACAGATACTCGAGTTTCTTCTTATGACAGGTAAAAGATACTGTACAAGTAGATCAAAATGTTTCTCGGCATTTGGGGGATGAGATAAGCAGAGATGACTGGGATCTTATGGTTAGTCTTTGTTACTAGTCAACCAATAATATCTTAGTATTTCTACTAGTGATAATGGTTATAATGCCTTTGAAATTAATGTCTGCTGGCTTCTTCTTGAGCCTAACATAACTTTTCCTGTCTCAACTTTAGTTCTTCTTAGGATTATTAGTAACTCTGCTTACTTGTTATCATTCAAAATCTTAAGCATAAAATTTGATCATAAGCTTTCTTTCCACTACATAAATTTCTGTTGCAGAAGATACATACGTTGCACAAGGTTGTGTGCTATGATACTTGCTTTGTACTTCAGAAATTCTCTTTCTAATTTTTAAACTATGTATATAAAATTTATTTATTTGTATTGCAACAGCGTCCAATGTAATGTATTCAGATTAATGTTTGTTTAATAATTCTTTATAAAAGTTATAATATTGCCGTTTGGATGATGAATTCAATTTCCACTTTGAGAGGTCTCTTGCTTTAACTGAAGCTGTTGTGTCAGGTTCTACATTATCTAGGGCTGGATCATGTGGGACATATTGGTGGGCGTAACAGGTATAACACTGCGACTCTTATCCAAATGATTTTAGGATATTATTTTTCTTAGCTTCACTACTGATTTTTATTAAACTATTTTAGCATCTTAATGGCCCCAAAACTTTTGGAGATGGATAAAGTGGTGAAGATGATTCATACAAATGTTATTGCGGATCAAGAGAATGGCCAAGGACAGACCCTTTTGGTTTGTAATTCCTCCTTTTTACCCTTCTTGAGAATTTTAGTGTATTATTGATTATCATTCAGATTACTTTGATCCATATAAATAGGAATATGTGAATTTTGTGTGCCTAATGTTAGTGTAGTTTGTGAGCAAGATATTAATTGTTGGCCCACTATCTAAAGATCTAAGCATTTGGGATTGATGATCTCGTCTTTTTGAGGGCAAAAAGAGTGGCTCTTCAGTTCTATTCTAAAACGTTAATGTCTTTTTGACTGCCATTTTTTGCCTTTATTTTATAAGAGTGGCCCTTTAGCATATTAAAGGTCAAATGATGAATTAGCGATTGTTTGTTTCCTCCCCCCCAAAATTTATAGGAATATGATACATGCTTTTACCCATCTAATCTGGAAATATCTGATTATTCACATTAATTGCTTGCTTATCCCTTTTTGGAGTCCTCTTTGTGTAAAGCAGCTATATATGTTTTCATGCAGGACTTTATGTTCTTAGTATTAGTAAGTAGTATACTAACACATAATGTGCACACTGATTATGATTGTTAATGTTTTGTGTTAGCAATTTTTGGCTATCATTGTCTTCATTTTATGTAGAACCATATTGCTATACCCTTCTTGTTGTAGTTGTTTCAACAGTTTTATGTTCACATGGTCATAACTTCTGTTTTGTTGATGTGTTTCTATTGCCCGTTTTTGGCTATCTTTCTTTATTTTGTGTAGAACTCTACTGCTGTACCCTCCTGGTTGTAGTTGTTTGAACAGTTTGATATTCATATGGTCATAACTTCTGTTTAGCTGTTCAAGCTGTGAAGTCCATTCGATACATTGAATTTTCTTAGATATCTGTCTCTTAATGGGTTTTACTCATAGGTGGTTGTAAGTGACCATGGCATGACATACAACGGTAATCATGGGGGCTCTTCATTTGAAGAAACCGACTCTTTAGCTCTTTTTATTGGCCTGAGAAATCATGTCTCTGATTATGCATTGTACACTCTCAACACAGTTTACCAGGTAATTAAGCTATTGAACTTTGGGCTTCCTTTAGATTATTTCGTTGTTTATTTCTATGTAGAAGATATTAAATTCAGATAAATTATCAATTCTCCTAAAAGTTTAAGCTATTAGAAAAGGGTGAATTTAATCACTTAATCATAATTCTCACACTCTCCATCATGTTTGGGCCTAAAGTGGGGCCTAACACGTGGAGTTTTTAATAATTTAAATGAGAGGTAGAATGGAGTCAAAGATCGAACTTAGGATCTTCTGCTCTGAAACCATGATAAATTAATGCTTGTCCCAAAAGCTTAAGCTGTTAGAAAATGGTGAATTTAATCACTTAATCATAATTCTAACAAATTCTTTAATTGATGACTTCATTCAAGGTTGTAATGATGTTCATTAATAGACTCTGATTCTTGTGACCCAGGTTGACATTGCACCTACATTAGCCCTTCTATTTGGTGTGCCAATTCCTAAAAACAATGTAGGTGTCCTTCTCTCAGGCACGTTTGGTTCATTTACAGGTTCTCTCTCTCTCTCTCTCTCTCTCTCTCTCTCAGTTGCAAAACAAAAGAAAAGAGTTCAGAAAAAAAGATTTTAAAGAAGGAAATAGAAGTAGATGATGTGAGTATGAAATCAAAAGTTGCTTAAATTATGGAGGGCTTCATTACTCATTATCCTCATTGAAGTTAGATCAAATGCTTTAATTCACAAATGCTGTTTGAATTAACCCTTTATTGTCTGCTCACACTTAGTTAAAATTATACGTTAGTCCTATTAACTGTATGTGTATTCAATATCTGGTTGTTTGTCATAGGATTTTTCATACAAATAGATTGATGGATGGATGGAGAGTTTAGGTACTTCAGAAAGTTAGCTATTAAGTTATGCCCTGTAAGCATTGAATGAGTGACAGGAAAGGAAATGATAGAATAAGAATTACTCATCCATTACTAAATGGGATCACCCAAAATTGGAACAACTGAGTCTGTACTATGCTATTTGTTGCCTTACAACATTTTGTATGTAGGATGGCCTTGGAAGCTTACCTTTTTCGTTTTTGTTTTTTATTAATTTTATTTTTTAAGTTAAAACATGTGAGTGCTAGAGGGAGGGCTTGAACCTCTAACCTTTTGGTTAACAGCCACAGAAACCTTTGAAATTGGTTCTACAACATTCTACAACTTCAAGTGTGGTTACAATAACTTGGCAGTATGTTGCAGATTAAATAGGTTATTTTTTGTTATGTTTTTGAGTTAAGTACGAAAAAATGAGGTTCTTTATTTTGACTTAAAACTTCATTAGGAAGCTGACTTGAAAGCTTTTGAGGATGTATCACATTTATTGTTAGGATCTTTATTTCAGGAGGTATCTTACCCACAGATAAAATGGTAGTGTAGCTATTATTGAGAAAGGATCATTCTCCAAACATTTATGTGAACATATAAATTTTTTCATGGAGATTGTTGACTGCTCAGTGTTTTTAAGAGTTTCACTTGGAGTTTTGATGATTCATGTGATTCTTGAGCGTTCTTCTAAAATGGGGTTGTCTTTGTTTTCTTTAGTTATTTGACTTCCACACTGATTGCTGATTACTTCTTGATTAGTTTTCCATTTTATGAACTAAATGTAGATTGGTTTTCTAGAATTCCTGTGTAAATGTTAACTTTTTCTGTGTCTGTATCATCATCTGTACCTCTGAAAAATCTAGTTGTGTACATTTGATACTGATAGATATCTTTGGCATATATTACACTGAAATAGGTGCAGACTGTTAGTAGTTTCTGTAGTGTCAGATCTTGCAGTAGATTAATCAGATTAAAGGCCTGCATGCAGAAAACCTATAATACCTTTTATGCTCATATTATATGTGACCTTGTGCACTACAATTGGGTCAGGGCTTAGTTGAGCTGCGTTTATAATATATGAAGTTGTCTGATTTGATGCTGTTTCCTTGTTTGTTTCTATTTTTAATTTCTTTTTAATTAGTAATAGTTTTTTTATTAGAATAGAGGGGAAAGTTCTTGTAAAAAGGATGTGAACACAAAACTCTCCTAAAGTAAAAAAATATGTTTTTTTGTTCTTGATGAGTTTAGATGATCAACAACTGAAAGCATTGGAGTTAAATTCCTGGCAGTTACTCAGATTACTGCAAGCACAATTACCTGGTTTATCATGTGAAAATTCCCTATGTGATGGCTTTAGTGATGATCAAGGGTGTAGCATAAATAAGTGCAGTGGGAATATAGAGAGTACGATTTGCTGCTTATATTTGAAAGCCACAATGCTTCACAGTTCATGGAGGTTGAAGGATGTCTCCAGGTGGGTACATGATGCCATATATCATAACAATCGTGAAAGTGAAATTTGTTGGAAACATTACTGATGCCTAATGTTGCTGCTTTTGTAAATCCAGTAGGTCTTATAGTAGGGAAGACTACAGTGGCATAGTTGCAGCATATTATGAGTTCCTGAAAACTGCAAGTGAGTGGTTATCACGCAGAGTTACTGATGTATGTCTATTCCTTTTTAAAGTTTCTGTGTTGATTGAAAGTCTTTTCAATGTGAAGGTGAAGAAAAAATCCATGGTTATTCTCAGTGTGGGGATATCAGCAAATTGTCAATTTTGTCATCCTGTTGATCTTGTGTTCCTATTTTATCCCTTTTATTGACAATTCTTGTTATTTTCCAGAAACCTGTTAACCTTCTTGCTTTTGGAGTTGCAGCAATGATGCTGTCATGTCTGATATTGTTGAGCCTTATATTTTCTTTCTACAAAGAAGTTTACAATATGAAGATGCAACAGTGTTTTGACTCAAAGTATAGTATGCACACTTGGAGTATAGACGAGACTTTCGTCTTGGGAGTTATCTTGATACTTGTTGTAAGTATGGGTTCAAGTTCCATGGTAGAGGAAGAGCAATATATTTGGCATTTTGTGACTTCCACATTAAATATGTTATTACTCCGTAAAATGATGCAGTCCCTCCCAGTGGAGGCATCACGAAGTTTGTTTAGATTGCACAAGGGAAATAAGAAAATTGCTTTTCAAATGTGCTCCATCTTTGTGCTTATTATATCCGGAAGAACTTTGAGAGGCTGGCATCAAGGAGGTGTGAATTGGACTTATCTTCCTGACATTTCAAAGTGGCTTGAGAAAGCTGGAAGCAACCATGTAAAATCCATTCAGCTAGTCTCTGGCCTCCTGATGATCAGCTTGTGCTTGTTTGCTCTATCTCTATCAGGATCAAGGAGAAAAATTAGTCTGGTGGTTGGGTTTAGCTTTTTGATGTTTGGGCTGTTGGTTTTGCAACATATCCAGAAATATCAGGACAACATATTTGCGTCATCAAATTATAATGCCACCTTATTGGTACAAATCATCTTTGCAGGTCTGGGTATTGCCACAATTGGGACTTTTGTGGCCTATCCATGGCTAATGCCTATTTGCATATCTAAGATTTACTCAAGTCATCATAGCTTCATGTCAGGTTCTGTTCCCTTTGAAATTCAATACGAGTATCCACTTCTTGAATTGAAAAATTCTTTATATTTGATTGGATGGGCATATCTGTTCTGTTGGTGTCTTCTTCAGCTACTACTACAACAACCAATTAATGCACTGCCTATGTTATTGCTTTTTGTGCAAATCTTGGCAAGCTTAATTTATGCTTCTAATGGTGGTGTACATCATAAGCAGTGGGTTGAGGTCAGTTTCGGTATCATCTTGTTATGAGTAAATGTTGATTTCCTCTTCCTTATGTTGAAAGCAAATAATTATTTTGCTGTGGCCAAATCTAAAACTAGAATACTGGCCTAACCAGATATATACAACATACAGCATATCAATTCAATATATACTTCCAAATAAGCTGGGCCTGAATCTTTGACTAGTAATGACACCTTAAATGGGTGTGCAAAAATTCAATTGCTTCGTGAACTTATAATCTTGCTTTGTTAAGTATGAAGGGAAAGAGACCCTTCCAGTTTAACAAAATTGACGGGTAGGATGATTGTCCAAATTGAGAACAATGTTTCCGGAATTACAGCACCATGGCTCTTAACTTGGCAAATGAGTGGTTAATGAAAGCACTTTAAGATTTTTTGAAATGTTCTTGTTGGCACAACTCTTTCCTTAAAAACACTTTTAAGGTTAGATTTTATTTTATCTTTTGTTTAATACAGAAGATAAAATATCACTATGTTATTTTAGTCTACAGATTTCTGATGTGCTAATTATTCAGCAACATTCCTGAAAAAAACAATAGATTTGCTTTCTAAGTTGTTAATACAAATTATAAGCTTGCATGCATAGTACTCTTTGTATAAGAATTGGGAAAATATATATTTCAGATTAAGAAGTTGTGAATGTTAATAAGGGTGGCAGAGGTTGGAATTTATGGGATCTGTAAAACTATTTGTGAAATCTTGGGCTTGTGTTGGAAGACCTTGTGCTTTAACCCACAATAAGTTAGAGCAATTGTAGTATAGTGACTTTCTTGTATCTTATTAAGGCTGACTTTGAGAACAATGACTGCATTTGAACTTGTACTCCATATTGGGTAAAATAGGTTAGTTGCACTGTCACATTTATTTGTCTTGTGATTAAATGTATTTCATTGGGACTATATGTATATCATGAACTAATTCTGGGAAATGTTTTCTTCTAGATTGCTGCATTGTACTATTTGGGAATGGCAGGCCATTTTGCGCTAGGGAACAGCAATACTTTGGCTACCATTGATGTTGCTGGAGCTTTCATTGTATATCCTTTTCTTGTCTATTTTAGTTTACAACATAGAGAAAAGTACTTTTTATAAACAAACTTTGTCATCTGCACTGTGTTTGTGATCTACAAAGCCCTGGGTTATCTAATTTTCCCTAATTGTTTTACCACCCATTGCAGGGTATGTCAAGTTACTCAACTCTACTTTCTGGCATCTTAATGTTCATCATCACCTATGCATCCCCCAGCTTTTTTCTTCTTAGCATAGTGATGCATATATCAGTGGACACAAGCTATCTTGAAATTCTGCAGAAAGCAGATTCAGAACATCTTCTCAAGAATATGCTTGCATTTCCTTGTCTGGTTCCACTGGGTCTGAATTCCATTATCTTGACTGCATACACCGTCGTACTGCTGTTGATGAGGAATCATCTATTTGTTTGGAGTGTCTTTTCTCCAAAGTAAGTCTTCAATTGAACCTAAAGTGTGCTGACCATCATTATACTAGTAGGATGTGTATGTAGGAATTGGCTCTTAGTTGCATGGGCCAAGGGGGTGGCTATCATTCCATGATTCTAACTAAATTCCATCTACCCTCCTCCCTCTCCCTTTTCTTTTCCATCTGAAATTCTGTTCATCAAGTATTTCCTTGTATGTTGTCCTTTTATTTATTTTTTATGATTCGATAGTTACAACTTACATCAATGGGGGCGGGGAGATTTAAACCTTGGACATCTCCATTGGAAACACTAGAAAGTGCAAGCTACAAGGCTCTTGGCTGCTTGTATGTTGTCTAAGTTAGCTATGTCCATACATTATTGAAACTTATTGTGTGCATTATTCTTTCAGGTACCTCTATGTCTGTGCAACAACATTATGCGTCTATATAGGTGTGTCTTTTGTGGCTGCAACTGTGATTTATTCATATTTGGTGCTGGCCCTCCGGAAAAGGATGCAGGGCTTCTCTAGTATTGACACAAGATAGAACTCGCCAAGAAACCCAATTTTGATTCTTATAACCAATGCACAACTGTTTCTTTTCCTTTTTCTTTGTTTTGATTCATTGCAAAAAAAATTATTTGAACAGTGAAGCTAGTTGGAATGATATTATGAGGTGTTTAAGAAATATTACTATGTTATTTTAGTCATTTCTCTCGTTATGACCCGATGCACCATGTCAATTGGTATAAATAAGATCCCGCAAAGTAGACAAGGATAGCCTATGAGGGATGAAAAATGGAGGAAAGAAAATGTTAAATGTGATTTTGGTTGGAGACGGGGGTAGAATTACAACAAAAGGTGTGGGGACTATGCCCCCAATTTTTTTATAAAATCCTTTATAATATTTATAACTATTAAACATTTTTTAGGATATAGCTCACAAAAAGAGGAGTTGACCTCTGTTGATGCCCATTTTTTGACAAATGGTCCAACAACGGAAGAAGCCTAATGATAGAGAAGGTGAGAGGGAAATGAGGGGAGAAAAACAGTAAAGAAATAAGAAATAAGCTCAGTGGGCTGAAGCAGCAAGATTGATGGCTAGTAGGCCCATGAAAATAAAAAAAGATAAAAAAGAAGTAAACGCGCTGAGAAAACCCAATGAATGAAGTAGTAAGCCCATGAGAATAACAAGAAGTAAATGGGCTGGAGAAGCCCGAAGAATGAATTGGTAAACTTAATGGGGTGGCTTAATAGCCAAATAAGTTCAAAAGGGTAATAAAAGGTAAAGATGTAATAAATGGGTCGAGGAAGCTCAAAGAATATAGCAAAAAGCCCATGGAAGTAAAAGAAGTAAAGAAGAAGTAAATGTGTCGAGGAAGCCCAATGAATAAAGCAGTAAAATAGGCTGGCATGACAGGAATGTTAGCTAACAAGTCCAAAAGAGGTAAAGATTTGGAAAGTAGGTCAAGGAAGCCCTGAGCAAAAGATTGATGAAGAAATGGGCTGACATATAAGGAATATTAACCCACAAGCCCACGAGGTAATAAGAAATAAAAAGATAGATAAATCTATAGCAGACAAAATGAAGTGATATGGTAGGATCAGTGGCCAAAAGGCCTATGGTCATAGAGAAGAAAAGCACGAGCCTAGTAGGAAGATGAAGGCTTTTTCCCAAGCGATACCCAGTCCAAGAAGGGATGAAAGAAAGAAAATATGAGCCTAAAAGCGCACACATCCTTCATGCCACAAAAGATAAACATAAATTAGTACGTACAACAGAATTAAACAAACGCAAAGGCAACAGAATCAAACAAACGCAAAGGCAACATAAATGATGTGAAGGCTCGAAAGAAACAAATTTAGATGAAGTGGAACATGCACAAAGGGCCAGGGCACCACCTACTTGTACCCAGTCACATGAGAGGTGGGCCATGGGTCAAGGTTTTTAGAGGGTGTGGTTTGGCGGTGGGGAGAAAAAGGGGTCTATTCTAGGGTTCCTACTCAAGCTTCCTTCAGAGAAATGTCCTGTTGGGATAACATCTCACCCAAAAGAGATAAGTATGGGACTTGATGCATGCCATAGAGGTAGGCGATGAGGTAGGTTAGTCCTTATCATAGATGAGTGAAACAAAAATAAAGAGAGGTAAGAAATAAGACAAGTAATTTTGTCTGGGAATGGAGAGTGGTGCAACCAACACACTCTAAGAAAAGGCAATGTTTGGGTAGCCGGCAGGCTAGTGGGTAGTCTTGGAAGAATACCCATAAGAAGCCAAAATCAGTTGGGGGACAAAAATGGAAAATCCCACAATGACGGATGGTATAAAAATGGGGTAGTTATGAGCAATGAAAGGGGGAAAGACAGAGGAGAGATAGAAAGAAAAGAGAGAATAGAAAACAAAAGAATACACGGAAAAATTAAAGAGAAAAGAAATAAAGACTAGAAAGAAAACTAGAGAGGGAAAATGAATGGTAGGAATAAAGGCATGCATCAATAGGCCACCTTTTCTCTTCCTTTTGACAGACCTACTCTCTGAAGATTGAGAATCGAAGCTCAAACCATTTAGGCCATTTCTCCAAAGTGTATAACTTTTATGGCAGGAGCCTTTCTTAAGGTTACTTGTGTTGGAGATTGGTTTCCTTCTTGGGCTTGCTTCTACTGAAAAGTTCATCCTATTGTCTGATAGACAAGCTTTTTATTTTTTCTTTACTATTCGTACTTGTGGAGTGGTTCACCTACTGTTCATTTATTGGGTTATTTATCTTTTCTGCTGTAGTATTATCTCTGTTTGCTGTATTATTTTGTTGTAACTCTGTTAACCATTTTCTCAGTGTTAGTTTTATTTATTCCATTTAGTATTGTAGTTACCCTGTTATACTGTATTCCTGTCATAACATTTGTAATAGTTGTTTCTACCGTGACCATGCCATACGCTTAGCCCACAGTGCTCATGCTAGGACGTGTCTACGTTGGCTTGGCTCAAATTATGCATAAGCTGGCTTGAAGCATAGCCCTAGTAAGGCCAAACTAACAGGCCATAGTGCAGCAAGAAGGGTCAAGGCCCAACAACGCAAAAAAAGGCCCACCACACCCTCTTAAGCAAAAATTATTAGTTCCACCTTTGGTTGGAGGAATGGAAAATGAGAGGAGAAAAATTTTCTCTCCGAGCCCACTTTTTATGAGGGGGGAGTTTTCTTCTGAAATTGGGGAGAAAATGGAGGAGAAAGTGAGCTTTAAGATTGCCCCATCTATCCCTACCCCCGCCCACAAGTAGGTTTCTTTTTTTATTTTAATTATATATATATATATTTTATAAACTAATTAATATTTTTTTTAATGTGTAATAAGAGTATGAGAGTAAATTTATACAAACATCATTTTCTATCATTTCATTTTTTTTAACCAAATAAAAGAGTTTTTTCACTCCAAATTTTCACCCCAACTAAACACAAGAATGTCGACGTTCTGGCCCGAGACTGTAGAATCGTGGGCCTTCGTTTGACCACCCGCCGTGGCAACACTCCCGCATGCAAGGGGCCCATTAGAGGCCCCTCTCGAGTGATTGTGCGCATGTGTGTGGTTTGCGTGGAGCTTTAGGTGCTCTCTCTCTCTCTCTCTCTTGGTGGAGGAGGGTAGGTGTTCTATCTTTGATGGTGTGGTAGGATTTTGGGCCGTATTTTACGGGATTACTAAAGGTGAGTGAAGTTGCCACCAATCATTGGGTTTTTCTAATGTGTGATTGGTTACCTGTCTCTAGTTGATTTTATTACCAATCCTAGACTAAGAAAAATGTCATTTTTTCTAATCTAATATGGATGAAAAAAATCTTGATTCTTAAGTCCGGAAGTTTGGTTACATGTGGGGAAGATGTTAGCATCCCACAACGCCTATCTAAGGACAATCCTTTGTTTTGATAAAACCTTAATTTTTGAAGATTGGTAGTAAAAACATGATTTTGGCATTGACTTTCGGGGCTTAACATGTATGAGGGTTTTGAGGTTTGGCTTTTGAATGGGTGTGGTCCCAATCATTCAGGCAAAGTACCAGATTTCTATGGCGAAAATTTGGCAACATGTCACCTTACTTTCGCAGCGAAAATTAGGCATCGCTTGCCTTTGGTGACATGCATTGTGACGATCACATCGGAGAGGGGCTAGCAGGTATATATATACATACATCATCATAATGCAAGCACAGAGTAGAAAAGTAAATACTTACATCCCTAGAGCATGCCCCAAAATATAAGTACAGGAAAGTAAACAAGGGTCCCCACACTCTAGAGATGAGGACGAATAGTACATGACATGATATACCTAATACAAACCATCTAAGAGAGAAAGGGGGGAGGAAGGGAGGGGGTTTAAAAGAGTACATAACCAAAAGGGATGAACTAGACTCCTAAACCTATTGAACACAGCCTTTTGGCTTAAATCTACATGCTTGACTTCGGCCCTGTTTACTTGCGCTTGAGAGATTGTGCCCTAGCTCCAAGTATCATCGCTCCATGTGTGAACATGCAAAGGCAAAGACAAGAAACCAGTAGACAAGTAGTGGAAGGAAAAGATGCAAAGAGCATATGAAAGAAGCATAAAGTAAATAAGCCTGATAAACATATGTGGCAGGAGACATGACAAGCAACAAGATAAATGGACAAACAAGAAAGCCGACAAGGAAAGAAAGCAAGCAAACAAACAAAAGGTGGTGTCCACAAGGGACAAATTTAGGTTTGGTTTAATGTCCATAACTTCATTGTGTTGAAGCTTGGACGATACACTAGTAAGCAAGACTCATGCATGGACATGTAAACAAGCGTGTAAGGATGCATAGAAAGCCATCGGGTGGCACAAGTAAGCTTGGTAAGCATATCATCGCTCGGAGCGAAGAAGGGGAAAAGGTATGCAAGAAGCAACCGACATCATGGTGATGCCTCCCAAATGGTTATATCCAAACAAGGCCTCATAGGCGTTGGATGTAACCACACAAGCATAAACCCGTTGAAGGCGTTAAGTGTGGCAAAGCCTTAAACGAAAGAGGTTGACACAAGCATAAAGCATAAAAGTAAGCAAGCATAGACATGCAAATAGAGTGATCCAAACCCTTTGATATAGCCCTTGGTGCATGGACAATGACAAAGACCATAGGGTCTTGATCGAGTTTTAACCATTAAGCCAAAATGCAAGAAAATGCGATAAAGGGAACAAAATGGCTACAATAGCACATGGCATGATGAACATAGCCTAGGTCTAGGCACACAAGCATGGCATGGAGCGTATAAGCACATGGAGGAAAGCCTAAAGTGAGTGGAAATTAAAGACCTAAGCACACGAGCATGTGAAACCAAAGATCTAGGTATATAGGCATAGGAACACGCATGTAAGCATGTAAATCCAAACACCTAAACATGAAAGAACGTGAATCCAAACATATAAGTATGTGAAAGCACGGATCTAACCCTATAGCATGGCAAAATAGGCATAAGTACATAGATCCGAGCAAGGCATAGCCAAACGTCATACAAGCATATGAGCATGTAACCCTAAACATCAATATAGAACAAAGGGATGAACAAAGCATGGGCAAACATGGTGTAAAGCCTAAACGCGTAGATTGAGACAACTAGCATGTAAATGAGCATAGAAACATGTGGATCTAGCCAAACAACACAAAGAAAAGATAGATCTAGGCACAAATACATAGCAAAAGTATAAAGCACGTAGATCAGGATAAACAACATGTGAGCAAGCATAAAAGAACATGGATCCAAGATAAAAAACATGCTAGAAATAAGATAAAACAAGAAAAAATGCAAAAGAAAGCAATAAACAACATGTTATTATAGCAAAAAGAGCAAGAAAAATGCTAGGAAAAAGATTTAGAAGGTTAGGGGCATAAATGATAGCTAAAACGCTACATCCACACCCCTAAACCCTAAATCCAAGATGTAGAACCAGGGAGAAGAGGATGGGGTACAAGAACACTACCTTATGTGGTTGGTGAGGATGCAAAAATCAAGAGACTTTGATGTGTTTTTGGTGTGTTTTTTGAGAGAGGGGAAAAATGTGTAGAAAAACTAGGCAAAGAGCAAAACTTAACAAAATGATCCTCCCTTCAGTTTAGGGATCACCTGGGGCTATTTATAGCCCCGGTGAAAATTTCGAGGTGATTGACTTTCAAGGGCTTCTGCCTTGAAACGGCCACGAATGGGGTTGATCTTAGAATTCCTGGACAAATTTTGACTTCCTGTTTCTGAAAAGGTATGGAATTTGAAATTCCAACGGTCGGATCAAAAGTTATGGCTTCCGGAAGTTAGTGGCGCATCGATCGGTGCGTTATTCCAATTTTGGTGATATCTTGGCTGTTCTAACCCCGATTACGACTCATGAATAGTTGTTGAAATGAGATTTGACAATCTTCGTAATGGCGTTGGTTTCAACCCATTCTGATGGCCATATCAAATTAGAGTTTTTGGGCCCACTCGAGGTCAACTTCGGGTCAAACCTGTTAAAAATCTCCGAGAAGCTCAGGTTTGATGTAAAACCATGAAAAATGTTGTTTTGCGAGGATTTTGACCTGGTTTGACCTTTGGTCAACTAAGGGTTGACGATGTGCATTTTGGTCATTTTGGCTGAAAAAGGCATTTTGAGTGCTCTAGCGTCTGAACAGGTTGCACCACGCCATTTTATATCCCTAGAGAGAAAATGACATTTTTGGATTTTTTGGGGTCCTACATGCAAATCAAGGGCGGACAAAATACAGTATTAACAAGGAAAACATGGAAAAATGGAATGATAGAAAATAATGGGAGGGTTGAAAAGTGGGACAATATAAAAAATTTAGTTTTTCTCTTAGGTGTTTGGTTTTAGGGATGAAGAAGTGGAGGGATGAAAAACTCTTTTGTTTAATTGAGGAGAAAAATGAGAGGATATAAAGGGTAGTTTATATAAATTTACTCTTACACCCTTATTACATAATATGTAAGAATGATTTCTTTGTACTCATTGAATAAGAAGAAAATATTACTTATTAGGCGAAAAACCAATTTTCGTCCCTTCATTTTCACGCGATTTTCACTTTGGTCTTTAACTTTTTTTTCCACCACTTTTAGTCTTTATCTTGGAAAACGTGTCTCGTTTTTGTCTCTACCATTACACAGAAACAAAAAATGCACATATGGTAAACGGAGTGCACTGTTGGCCCACTAAAAACTGACGTGACTATTAAAATACTAATAAAAAATGTTATTTGGCATTAAAAAAAATGCCATGTCAGCAACTAAATTTAAAATATTAATTTATTAATTTTAACTAAATAAAAAAAATCAAAATAGAAGTAAAAATCAAAATTCACATGAATTAAGATCTAAAAGTATCTTAACAAGAACACCAAGAACACCAATCCAGACCAAGAACACTAACCCAGACTTAAGATCTCAAAATTTCCAAAAACCACATATTTTACCAAAAATTAAAACGGCTAGGTTTTATGAACTCTCTCTAAAAAAACTCAGACTTCTCTCTCTAAAAACTCAAACCTTTCTCATCAAATCAGGGCTCTCTCTACTAATCTCTCTCGATGGTGGTGATGTTGTGCTGGTGGCTTGGTCGTGGCAGTGGTGGCATGAGGGTTGTGGGCTGTGGGTTTTGTGGCATGGGTTTTAGCTGGGTTGTAGGGTGGTTTGATGGTTGTGGTGCAGTGGTGAAGTGGTCATGGGCCATGGTAGCATATAGGTTGTGGGTTGTGGGCTAGGTATCGGTGTCGACAGCGTGGACATGTGCTAGGATTGGCGTTGACAGCGTGTGGTGTGTGGCTAGGAACAGTGGCCCCTCTTTCTTCTTTTACTCTCCGATTCTCTCTCTTCTCTCTTCTATATTTCTATCACTCCGATTTTGTTTCTCAAATTGGGTTTTGGTTTTGGTTTGATTTTTTTGAGCTATTTTTGGATTATGGGTTTTGTTCGGATCGGGGTTCCTCTTTTTTTTTGGTAATGAATATATGGGTTTCTCATTGAATGGGGTTTAATGGATTTCTAGAATTTGATTTTGATGAGGGTTGAATTCGTGTGAAGAATTTGAGTGGGTTGGAGAAATTGTGCAATCTGTGGAGTTTGGTAGAAGTTTTGGTGGATATTTGGCAGAGATTTTGTGGTAGTGGCGGTGGATTTTGTGCAATTTGTGGTTTTTAGTTTTCAATTTTGAGATCTTAAGTCTGGGTTGGTATTCTTGTTAAGATACTTTTCGATCTTAATTCATGTGAATTTTGATTTTTATTTCTGTTTTGATTTTTTTATTTAGTTAAAATTAATAAATTAATTTTTTAAATTTAGTTGCTAACGTAGTGTGGGAACCCGAGGACCCGAGGAACATTAAACAATTGAAATAAAATCCCGCTTAGGTGGGGGGGCCAAGGACCCGAGGAGCTGTGAACAGTTATCGTAGGCATCCGCAGATATCCGTAAGCATTGAATGCTGAAGATAAGATCTCCTGACCGCAATAAATAAGGACGCGACAACCTTACTCTCAATATTAATGAGGAAGTGACCTGAACAGTGGAGAGGATCTCCAGATATTTTTACCATCATTATTCTTTGCAAAGGAGAGAACATGTGGCGCCAAAGCAAAGAGGAAGAGGAACGAGATGAAGGGTGGTGATGATAAGAACAAAGGATATAAATAGTAGGAGAGATGAAAGAGAGTGGGGGGATGAAGAAAAAAGAGAAAAGTACATCCAAGAGAACAGTGGGAGAAGAGTTGGAATTGGAAGAAATAGTGGTGATAAGAGTCCTCGGGGCTAGTATGTTTTTCTGTTGTTTGTTTCCATCTCTACAAAACTTTATTGTTTTGGGCCAAGATTCATAATGGGCCTCTGCTATTGGTAATTTGGACCTAGGACTATTAGGAATTCTTGGACCTTACACGTAGCATTTTTTAATGCCAAATAATATTTTTTATTATTTTAATGGCCATGTCAGCTTTTAGTGGGCCAACAGCACATTCTGTTTGCCGTGTGTGCATTTTCCGTCTCTGATGTAACGGTAGGGACAAAAATGAGACACGTTTTTCAAGATAGGGACTAAAAGCAGTGGGAAAAAAAGTTAGAGACCAAAGTGGGAATCGCGTGAAAATGTAAGAATGAAAATTGGTTTTTTGCCTACTTATTTTAAATTAAAATTAATAAAATAACATCTTACAAAAATTAACACATCATACCTATAAACTTATATTATTTTTCTTTGTTATTATAAATTATATTATATTGCTAGGTGGAAACCAAAAAAAAAAAAAAAAACCATAAAAACTTGGACATTTTTTTTTTTCATAACTTGGTAGATTATTTGTATTTAAGAAGAATGAGACATACTGGGTAGCATATGAGTGGAGAAGTGAAAAATGAGAGGAGAAAAGAGATAAAGAATTGTATGGTTCTTGGTTGAAGGTGATGAAGAATGGGCTAGATGGGTAGGTGAGAGTAATTAATAATGTGGTTAATTTTGTAGAATTAGTTGGCTGAACCCAACAATAAGTTTTCAGCAGTGTTTTCTCTCCATTTTGGAGGGATCAATTTTTGGTGGGCTTGGGAAGAAAATGCCTCGGCCCCACCAAAATCCTTCTTATTTTCGTTTCTAACCAAACAACTCCAAAAGTTATCTTCTCACTATTTTCAGTCCCTCCTATCTTCCCTCCAACCAAATACATCATCTTATTGTAAAACCAAAAAGTTATAAGAAAGATAACAAGGAGAAGATATTTGCGTGTAAGAGCTTGGCAATGAATGTGAAGGTGGTCGAGATTGGGTTTGTTTGATAGGTGATGGAGATTGGTTGCATCATGGCCCGTGGGAGAAGTGAAATTTGTTTGTGGGTTGACATGACAATTCGACATCCGTGATTGATGTTGACATGTTTTTTTTATAGTCAAAAATACTTTTAAGTCCCTTTTAGTGTGGGTTTGTTGTCATTTTGGTCATTTGTGCTCTAAAAAATTGTTAATTTACACCATCAAGGGTTTCAACTTTGAGAGGACGTTCAATATGTCCATTCCATTCATATATGTTAAGTTTTTGCTATTCTCTTTACTATTTCTTTTTACCCATTATTACGACATACTTAACTTGGGAAAAAAAAAGAAAAAAGGAATAGCAAGATGCAAAGTGGGTCTCACATGGATCTATGGGGAAGATAAACACCTTGGGGAGCTTTTTTAAATAATTAAAAAAATATATAGAGACACACTTTAACCTAAAAGACCTAAACCAGAAAAAAAGGCCTAAGTCCAATGGGTATGTGCTCAAATATATTTTATTAACCACTTATTCTTTTCATAATTGTTTAATGTGGGACTTCATTCATACGTGAATATCCAACATGATTAACCTAATATTGTGTGAAACCCATTTGTTTGTGAAAAATGAGAGAGATGGGGGATTGTGGGAGAAATTGTAAATGAATTGTAGTGGTGGAGGGCTTGGGCTCAAGCTTAGGTGTAGAGGAGGTTGGCCGGATTTTTTTTTTGAAGAACTAAAAGAAGAGTCCTAATATTGTGTGAAACACATTTGTTTGTGAAAAATGAGAGAGATAAGGGATTGTAGGAGAAATTGTAAGTGAATTGCAGTGGTGGAGGGCTTGGGCTCAAGCTTAGGTGCGGAGGAGGTTCATTGGCTCGATTTTGCTGGATTTTTTATGATGAACTAAAAGAAGGGTCTTACATGTGTTCATTAACCCCAGCAAGGTAGTCAATACCGTACCGGTATCGGCCATACCGGTATATTATATATACCGATATCGAAATATTAATGTTTCGTACTGGTTTAAATATTGGCCGTACCGTTCAATTTCGGGTAATATCGACTGGTATCAGGCATACTGGCCGGTACAAAAAAAGTTTTTTTTTCTTAAATTTTGTAATTGTGAATTTTTGTTAGAACAAAATGGTAATTTATTTGTATTATTTGTTTTCTTAGTATGCAATGACAACTTTTAAGCTTTCTATTTTTTATATTGTGCTTTTTTTTTTTTTTTTAATTGATACTAAAGTCCAAAATCATGAATATTTGTTTTGAATTGAGAAAATATTTTATGGTAAACTTTTATATTTATTGTAATACACACACACACACACACACACACACATATATATATATATATATATATTTATAAATATAAAAAATATCGGTAAACTTGAAATGGTACACCAGTATTGACCGGTACCGAAATATATCGTTCTATTGGTCAAACCGATACAGCCTTCAGTACGAGATTGACTCCCATGAACCCCAGTCTACTTAAACCCTGGGACACATGGTGTGGGACCACTCAGAATAGTTAGGGCTACCACTACTCGAACTCAAGGACGGAACTACTCAAGGGTTGAGGGGGGCCATGACCCCCCCTTTCCCAACCTTTGAAAAAAAAAAAAAAATACTAGTATGTATATTAACAAAAAGAATTTTAATTTTGGCTCTTAAATTTATATACTTGCCCCCCCTCCCTCCCCAAAAATTTTACAAATTGACCCTAGAAATCCAACAAATAGATAACAAGAAAAATCTATATAAAAAAAATGCACATATCCAGATAATAAGAAAAATCTTTGGACAAATCATAAATCCGGTTTAAGTAAAAACAATAACAATAAATCAATTACAAATCCTAACAAAAAAATAATCACAACAATCTAGTAACCTTTTACTCAATTTCTCCCTCTCACTTGAGAGCTTTATGCCCCTCTTAAATGACTCCACCCTCATAGCTATAGAAACAACTCTTATGTCACATATTGATCGCTTCATCCATACATTAGTTAGACCATGAAAATATTAGGACGTGCCAATTAACTTGCAAAACTCTTGATTATAAAATCCTATTATTAAAATTTTTTCAAAAGAAAAAAAAATAGTGCTAATAATACAACTTTGTCAACCTCTAGTATTGATATTTTGATTTTTTAAAATCTTTGAACATTGAACTTCGGCCCCCCCCCTAAGTTTGAATTCTGATTCCGTCCCTGCTCAAACTCCCTCCCTCTAACCTCTAGGTCGCCCCTTTTGAGATTCGACCACAAAGTTAAAACTCATTTGATCTCATACTTAATAAGCTATGTTCGATTACTCAATGTGGTGGTTGACTCCGATATCAAATGTTTCAAACCCATAGGTAGAACTTACCCTTAAAAACCGGCTTGTAGGGGGCGGGTGTTTAAGAGTTTATAAACACATGATTAAGCTTATACATAATCCATATGAGACACTAGAATCATTACACTTAGCCAGACATGAAAGTTTGAGAGAAGCTCCTACCAAGCCCCTCAGGTGGTGATTTTGTCGGATGTGGAGCTCAATGATACTTATTTTAAAGTTAATTACGAGTCTACCCGTTTGTTTTTTCCGCATTGTTTTAGGTTTAGTGTTAGATTGTTGGTTTTCTATATCTTGAAGGGTATCTGTGAGACATGTATAAAGAGAAACTAATCATTGTAGAAATAATTTAACTGTTATTGTATGCAGATGGAGGCTTAATGCGTGTTTTGATCATATATATTGTGATACATTATATTTTGATGTATTATAAAATAGTTTCCTGTCTCTCGTAGGTTTAATCTTGTATCTTTTAAGTGTTTCTTTAGATTGGTTTATTTTCTTTTAAGTGTTTCTTTGGATTGGTTTATTTTCATTAACTTTTATATATATATATATATAAATTTTTCCTGTTCATCAAAAAAAAAAAAAAAAAACGCACATACACTTATTTATACTATTTTATTAATATTTAGGGAAAAGACCGAAAAATAAAAGAAGAAGAAAAGACCAGTTTTATCCTTTACAAATTAAATCTCATATTTTAAAATGTATCACTTTAAACCACAGATTTTCATTATTGTGCTAAACAAAACCCACCTATGGTCTAAAATCTGTGGGGTTTGAAGTGACATGCATGATGCATGTTTGAAAGTATGGGATGTTCAAATGAGATTTAATTTGTTACAAGGATAAAACAATATGATATATATTTGACATTTTTAACTCTTTACCACAGATTTTCATTATTGTACTAAACAAAACCACCTATGGTCTTAAATCTGTGGGGTTTGAAGTGACATGTTTGAAAGTATGGGATGTTCAAATGAGATTTTGCTTCTTACAAGTATAAAACCATATGATATATCTTTGACATTTTTAAATCTTTGATTATATATATATATATATATATTTTAATTTATAAAAAACTCTTTGATTATAAAATTTAATGCCTCAACAAACCGCACAATAATTGAAGTTGTGATTATAATTATTTTTTAAAAGGAAAGTGGCTTTGTTTAAGACGGTTAATAAGTGCTAGAGTGTATGGGTTCATGTTGATTTTTTTTTAAAAATTTTATTATTGCAATTAATCAACTCTTTTTGGAAAGTCGCACAACATTTAATTAAAGAGGAGTTTTTGTTAATTTTCTTTTGTTACTTTCTAATATAGTGGAACCCAATCAATTCTTCAATGAGTGCAATTCAGTGTCCGATAAACATATTTGATAAGTAAAATGCGCTTAGCAGTAAAGGTTGAAAATTATAAATAAAAAAGGTGGATAGTTATCAGTCCAGTCAGAAAGTATCATGGTTTCATTGTCAGGAAATTAAGTATATGGTTTACCAATGGACATGGTCTCATTGGCCACATTTACCTATGATGGTATTTAATCAAATTGCTGACAGCAAAACCCATGCTGAAATATCAACTTCACTTTAATTTTCTTAGAACAAGAGCAAAAGAGACGGGCTTGATTTCTTCTTTAGCCATTTCCTCATCCAACATTCTTCCGTAGTTGGAAAACAAATTGTCCAAAACCCTTTCTCCAAAATGGTGGCAAATCATTGATTCTTGGATGGCCCTAACTGCCATGGCAACCGCTGTTCCATAGCTCACACCATCCCTGTCCTCCCTCTCTATTTCAAATATCTCAACTTGGTCTAACCCAAAAGAACCTTCCTTTCGTACTTCATCTTCTATTTCATTCTTTGATGGTGCATAGAAATGCGCATCATAAGAATCAAGCTTCTCTTCGTCAACTTCTCCCTTTAAAATTTGACCCCACCAAAAAACAAAAAGGTTAATAACTTATGTGTGTTGGCGTTGGTGCTGGTGTAGTTGTAGGTGCAGGTGAAAATGCTTAAATTACTACAAATTTTATTACGTAAAACTTTCGAACTGAAGTGACAATAAAAATGATTAATGAGTTTGATTAGGGGTGGTGCCAAGTACTAATGAGGGTGGTCACAAGATCACCCTGAATTTTTTTTTTTTTTTTCATATACCTTAAAAATTTTTGAGTTTTAAATTAATATGGATTTTTTGACCACCCTAGGAAAAAAAAATTGACCACCCTAAAAAAAAAAAAAAACTTGGAACACCCTTTATAACAATTGAGCCCATTTAAAATAAAATTCAGACTCTCCATTTTGGTCCATTGAAAGTTAAACAAAATAATTGCAAGAAATACAATGTTTACAATATTTTCACAATATTTTCATAACAAATCCTAACTAGCAGGCTGTTACTGGTAAAAAAAAAAAAAAAAAAGGTCAACGGTAAGTTAAAATTAGAAACAGTAAAAACTTATTATCTAGGCTTTGTTGTGAAAATGTTGCAAAAATATTATGGATATAACACTTTTCTAAAATTGCCCAAACAAAAAAAATTAGCCTAAAATATCAAATCAAACGTTTAATTGTGATTATTTAAATTGTGTTTTCAAATGACATATTTTAAAATCGCTATTTTTTTATATAAAAAAATACACACTTTTTAAATAGTTAGTCTGTTAGTACTTACTTCAGCCGAATTTGTTAGATTTATGTGATATATTTTTTAAAAAAGATAATACATTTTGTTTATATTAGTACTTATTTAGGCAATATGTTAGTAAAAGAAATGTAACTGATAACATTGATAGTAAAACTATCATATCACACAATAATTTCAAAAATATGAAAACTTGTAAAAGGAAATGTTAAAACTTTATGTATTTACATATGTTTTTATTTTGTGATGTTAATATATTCAAGTTTTATTATTATTATTAAATTTTTTATGTTTTAATTATTTTGAATGATCACCCTGAAAAGAACTGAGTTTTAGTATTTGAATTGGTTTTTTATTTAAATTTTATTTTGTGTGTAATTGGTGACATTTCAGCGTGTAAACTTTACCCTATCTCCATACGAACATAATTTGGGATTTAATGGCCCGGACGTACTAACCTCTGAAACCAATTTGCCAAAGGAAAGCGAGAGAAGTTCCCATAAGAAAGAGTTGCCTCTGTCAACATGATTTTGACCTCTCCTACCAAGCAAGATCAGCACCATTTGTCCACCGACAACTAGCTCATCAGACCGAGAGCGAAGGAACAAATTGAAGTCCTCCTGGAATTGCTTAAAGTATGCCTGGGACACCTGCGGAGGGCTTGATTCAGAGATGTAAATATGGCCTTTGTTTATTGATCTGTCCTGCTCATCTTTAAGACCTGGAGGAACCTGCATGACTTTGTCGTTAATAATAAGCATGCTTCTTGTTAAGATATCATCGCCCACTCGATCCCTAGTCAAGCCCAAGTTCAAACCTATTTAGTTTGCAAACAAAGAAATCCTAATTCTATTTGTACTTCAATTCGTCAAAGTGGAATCACATAAATTTCATTTTTATTATATTCTCATACTGAAGTTTGGTAAAGAGATATATTTAATCTAAGTAGACTCTCTAACTAAACAACGTAAATTTGCCCTCAAAAATAACTAAACAACGTAAATTTTTTTTTTTTTTTTCATTTTCATTTTCTTGATTCAGCTTTTTCTTTCTTTAAAACTTTATTTTCTCACACTTTCATAATTTCATTATTTCTGAATTCTGATGTCGAAAAAGGGAAAATGTAAAAGAGAAAAGTAACTTCTCACCCTGGAGAGCCAATGCAAACTGTAGGATGAATAGATGAAGTGCAAAGAGTTGTTGGGGAAAAGTCTTCCATAAAAAGAGCCAGCATAACCACCTATGAAAATAAAGGGATACCCACCATTTTTTTCTTTTTTAAGCTCCCTGTAGAATTCGGGCAAGGCCTTAAAGATTGAGTTAAAGTCATTTGTTGGAAGATCATTAAGGTAGACACGAAACTCTGGTGGTGGGTGCAAGATTTTGCGGCTAGTCCTTTCAACAGCTTCAACGATATCTTTGATGAAGGTTAAGGTATTGGGTCCAGAAGAGCAACCAAGATCAGCTATGCCTAAGCTCTTTGGGGTAGTTGTAAGAAAAAGTTCTTGTATTGTTCCCATAGTTATGTGCTTCACAATATCAGATGCCTTCTTCTGTCAAAGAACATTAGAGAAGAAAAATAAGGTAAAGAAACACAACAACCACCAAAGCCTTAGTCCCAAGATTTTGAGATGGCTATGTATTCTCAACATATTAATTAGGGTCGGTCTTATGAATAAACACTAGACAGAAAGTCTAAAAGAAATGAGAGGTAAACCTGGAGTGATGAGTTATTGGCATAGCTGGTGACACCAACACCACCATTCATGTGAAAGACATTCTCCACATCCATGTGGGTTACAATTTGCCTTTCTCCTTTGCCTTGAACTTGGATGTGTTCTGGACTTTGGTCTCCTTATAAAGGCAAAATTTAATGATGGGATTTCTTTACTTTTTATCGTCTATCATTAATAAATAGATATATTACATATCATGGTTTGTGCACTGGCTATCATGGTTCATGGCAGTCCAAATTACATTAAAATCGAGTAAAAAAAATTTAGTGTTGTGGCAGGGCATGAGCCACACAAAACTTGAGTTTGGACTTTGGACTATTAACTTATGCATGTCTTAATACCTAATTTGTTTTAGGATTTAAATTGACAGAATATTTGTGACAATGTAAATTTGAATTAGCATTGTAATTATATGCAAAAATAATAATTAAACTTGAATTAGCATTGTAATTATATGCAAAAAAATAATTTGATATGAAGCTACTCAAAATACTCCATTTAAAAAAACCTCCCTCAAGCAAGTCACAAAATTTTCAACTAGGGATTCTGCCTAATGGCTGCATGAATAATGCTCAACCAATCTTGCCGAAGGAACAGTATTTATAGCTTCTTAATTTGTGTGGCATGCAATTAATACTATCATTTATAGCTTCTAAATTCGTGATGGTTTGAAACAAATGAGCATACAAAGAATTATATAAAAAGTTGAAACTTATGTACAGCTGGTAAAGTACTTTAAGTGTACAATCTTGTAGAAGAAATTACATTTATAGTTTCTTAATTTGTGCGCCATGCAATTAATGTTACGATTTATAGCTTCTTACTTTCTGATGGGTTGGAAACAAATGGGATTACAAAGATTCGTATAAAAGTGGAAAATTTAAGTACATGTAATAAATCGATAGTTCATTTGTTTCAAATTTTATAAATCTCATTATAAATATTGTTTCCATTACAATGTTTTATCAAAGTGAATTAGTTCAATCACCACTACTTCTGGACAAGTTGGTACCCAGTTTGTAAGAAATTTATAGCTCAGAGGTTCAAGCCCTCGCATTTACTAAGCAAAAAAAGAGAAAAAGAAAAGTGAATCAGTTCAAAATATTCTTTATCTTTTAAAAGTGTCTTGTTAACGAGTAATTTTAGAACATTTGGTAATATATTATTGGGTCATGCTAACGAATGCCCTTAGGGCATTGGTTAACAATCCATTTTAGAAAAGTTTTTACACCACTTTTATGAGAAATGAAAAAAACTATCAAAACATTAATTGCTTTATTTCATTTTCCCATAAAAACTTTCTTTAAATGGATTGTTAACCAATACCCTAAAAGCATTCGTTAGCATTTCCCTATATTATTTTAGAAAAGTTCTATACAACATGGAAAACTATTTTTTTTTTCTTACACCGGCTCCTTTCCCATTAAATTTCCTCTAATTCTCTCACATCTTTAACTAGATGGACACATGGCAAATACAAAATCTAATGGCAAAAAACAACCCACATCACAATATCACTAATGTTGATCCTTGATACAAACTTATAGTTCTAGGAAACTCGCTTCCTCCACTTCTTTTTGTATTAGCTATAGATCCATCATACATATTTTTAATCAACTTAATATAAAATAGAGTAACTCATTTCTTTTCCACACCCACTCTCAAAGGGATTGAACTGTTCATCATAAGTGATGGCTTCCTTTACAAATGTCACATACTGGTATCACCTTGCTTAACTTCCTAAGTAAAGTATCTTGTTGGCCATTTTCATTTTCTATGTCTGACTTGAGGTCAATGGTGGAAAGAGCTTTGTGTCTCAATTTCCCACTAGTAGTCTAAGAAAGCGACTTTGAGTTTATCAAATCAGTTTTCACTTTGGTTGAAAAATGAGATTCTTTGCTTCTTGCAAAAAGTAGCACGGGTGCTGGACACGTGTTAACGGAGGGATACACATTTAGATGGACCCGGTTTTTTCATTGTGGGAAGGCCATGTAGATATGGATATAGTGCGTGCCATCAAATTATCAATTGGCAAAGTTCACTCTATATGCATGAACTTGAGGAAATGGGGCTCTAAATTGGTCCTTGTAACATTTGAAGATATTAGAAACAAGCAATCTAACACTTTATGGACAATTTATTGGGTACTCGATCAATGCTCCTTCCTTTCACATGAGGGGTGGGCCCCATGGTGGGACCCACCCTCATGTGAGAAGAGGGGAGGGAGCACTGCTTCCGGTGTACCACTTTATGAGACTGAATTCGAAAGTGCATGAGTGTGTATTAGGCTGTGAGCTAAATGCGATTAATGAATTCATTGTTCTGTACAATGCGAAATTCACTATGTCTGCAAAAAGCAATATTACATCTACAAAAATTTTCACAACATCTTTCAAAACAATTGAATTGATAAGTTTTGACTAGTTCTTATCTACATCCACAATTAACATAATATTTTTTATTTAATATTAATAATCTACCACATTAGCTTGATGTGAAATTTATCGTTAATTTTTGTGTCTATATACTTTTTCTTTCAAAACCAGATCAAATAAATGTACTTAAACTTCTTCAACTCAAGTATCTCCTTAACGTTCTAACTCTTTTTTTTGAAAAAAAAAAAAAACGGTACTTAATGGATAAATGTCAATTTGGGTGGCAGGAATCTGTACCCCCACCAACATGTTTACATAAATTAACTCTCTTTTTGGCCACTTTATATGTCCATTTCTTTTGATTGAAAAACTTTTTCATTTGTAATATTCAAGTAAAGTGTACATTGTATTTAATATATATTAATATATATATATATATATATACTTTTTTGTTTATTAAGGTAGTAAATTTTAGCAACATTATGTACAATTTACATTTTATAATTCATGTAAACATATAATTGTACTTGTTTATTTACGTAGAAAATTTTAAAGTCTTATTTATTTATTTATTTTATTGGAAGATAGTGAGGAGGAAAGGATGATGAACTATAAATATATGATACCACAAAAAATACCATTATTATTGAACTATTACTTAAATTTTAAATTTAATTTTTTTTAGGTTCAATTATTTTGGGTACATATTTAGTACCCCGAAAATGGAGGATCAAACTTTGAATATCTTACTTAGGAGATGACAAGAAGTGCCATATGACCAAAAAAAAAAAAGAGAAAAAAGGTCATTGGCAATTACTAATTTAACTAATTTTAATAAAAAAACTAGTGGGTCGAAACTGTCTTTTTAACAAGATAGGGGTAGAGAAAGAAACTGTAGAAGTGTAAGATAAATTGAATGGAAGTATATTCAAATCTTTTCAAATTATCCTCTACCTCTCTCCAAGGCGAGTCCACACAGCTGGAATCAAGATTTTCCAAGGCGAGTCCGTTTGGATACCGTCTATTTTGCCGAAAACTGAAAATACTGTAGCAAAATAAATTTTAAATGTATAAATAGTGTTGTGAGACTCATTTTTAAATTTTTTTTTCCTTGAATAAAGTACTTGTGGGTCCCATGAATAGTGCACGAGACCCATTGAACAGTGCATAATCACGTGAAACTGAGTTAAAAAAAAAAAAAAAAAAAAGCCAAAAACACAGATGCGTTTATTTTCATCCGTACCCAAACGGATACAAAGTCTGAGCGGAAAACATTTTAGCATGTGAGAATGAGAATAATTTCTCCATTACAAAATCATCTTCCATTTTACTGTGAAGGCTTGTTTTGGCTTCTGAATTATTTGCATATTTTCTTTTGAAAAAAATTGAAATATTGTAGTTGATTTTTCCCCAATCTACCTATCAAATAAAAATAATATTTATAACCTCATTATATATCTAATATTCTTCTAACTGAAAAAAAAGTTAGTGCTTATGTGTCTCTAGGGGGGAAAAAAGTCACACACCTGAGGTCCTGAACACGCATGCAAAAAAAAGTTCTTAAAAACAAAAAAACAACTGAACAATTCTTTACGTGGAATCAAACAACACAATAGCAATCTTTATTTAGCTGTGTCTTTTGGTTCCTGTTCTTTTGTTTGGGTTCTATAGCCTGCAATGGTACTTAACTTTTGCTTAAAAAAAAAAAAAAAAAAACCTACATTAATTGTGTAGCTCACCAAGCGGCTAGGTATGCTTTAAGTTCTAGATTGTCTTTTTTCTTTAATAAGGATAATCTGCCTCCTGCCTAAACGGCTATCTGTAAGGCTGATTATCCCCTGTGTTTTTTTTTTTTTTCTTTTAGTAATGAGTTGCAGTTTATCCAAAAAAAAAAAAAAATACAACACAATAACAACCAAATTCTGAAATACGAAACTTTTTCTACTTTGGTTCTCATAGTAGTAAATGGTGAAAATATACCAAAGGCGGAGTCATATATATAATCCAAACATGGAGTGACATAAATACAATTATTTACATAAAAAGCTAAACAATGTAATACGAGCAGTCGTCATAATTTTATAGCCATGTTATAATCACAAACATTGTTTATTGAGATTTGACAATTAGATAAATAAAAAATTATTCCCATAATTGAGAGAGACCTATAAACTTTTGGGTTAACTTTCAATTTTGGAAGGGGCCAAGTACAAATTTTTAAATTTCAATTTTGGGAGGGGCCAAGTACAAAATTTAAAATTATATATATATATATATATACACATATAAATCATTTTTAAAAAAATTAAAATTTCAAGGGGCATGGCTCCTTGGTCTCACTGTGGTTCAGTCCCAACCAACGAGTCAAAGTTTTAATTCGTAACAGTATACGTTTGGATGAACTATTAGAGCAATTGAAAGAAATGATAAGAGAATGATGTATTTAGATATATGGCTTTAAAGCAAAACGTTTCCACTAAAAATGGACAAAACACATCTTTCTTTTGGTTGTATTTGGGTAGAGTTGTAAGTAGAATTTGGGCACATGCCAGAATTTTAAATTATGTCATATAAAATTCCTTCTTTAGGTGTGCTGGGAAAATAAATTCCAAATTTCACGAGGGAATTCTAACTGGCATTGGAGTGTTAGAGCATCTGCATTGGTGGTGCAAAAAATTTAGCAATTTAACATTATAAAAAACAATTTTATCTATTTTACTACCTTACTTTACAAAACACCCAACATCAGTAATTTTATTTTAGCATTCAATACAATAAAATAATATAAACAATACAATAAAATAATATATTTGCTACAATAACAACTACCACCACCAGCATAATAAAATAATATAACTTTTAATAAAATATTTGTTTACCATCTTAACTACAGTGCACAACCATCTTTGGCTATGCATTGTAGCTCAACAGCCAATTTTTTTGGCTTTCCTCCATCATTGCGACATGCTCTTTAGTATTAGTAGTGCTAAAAGTAGCAATATTGCTATTTAGCACCATCAATATCAATGCTCTATTTCTTTTACAATTGTTGTACAAATATAAAAGTATTATTTTAGGACCACAATTTTTATACTGCAATTTTTTTTTTCAGAATTTTGATATGGTACACAATAAATGGTCGTCTATCATTTTTATATGAACTTGTTATTTTTTTTCCGCAACTCACAGCCTATCACGTCAAAGTTGTTTCACAACAATTTTGTTCACATATTTTCTCTTTGTAAAATCTCCACAATATACTTTACCTTTATCTCTCAACCCTTCCCCTCTTCTCTCTCTTCCTTTCTTCAAAGCACAACCTCCACTTGAAAAGAATTCATCCTCATTGAGAATCAGATCCCTAGAGAAATTGTGGTGTCACTTTAGATTTCAGCAATATTCTACATTCTCTGTTTGCAAGATAATCTCTTCTTTGAATCAAATGAGCCTCTGATTTAGTATGTTTGTCTATTTAGAGTAATTTGAATATTTGAGGGGGAACAAAATTGTGAATTCTATGAAAAAAATTCAATAAGGTTTGAAAAACAAAACAAAGATAAGAAAAATAATTCAGAAGGAAGAATTGTCATATTTATATTAGAGTCTATTGGACCCAAACATGTTGTAAAGCCCAAACTGAAAGGAGACCTTATGGAAGATGTTTTTATACAACACTAAGGCCTAAAAATCAGTGCTACAACCTCACAGCTTGGCTTCTCCTCTATCCTTTATGACTCTACCCTCTTTATCTGTCTCATGCCACAGTTAGTAATTTTGTATACTTAACAATCACCTGTCCTGCATTTCACATGTTGTGCATCACGTTTGTCAGTTTATCCACTTATTGGCTTTTCTTTCCTTGCACCAATAACCAAGTATTATGTGCCTGCTTTGATGTTGAATGAATAGGAGACCCCAATTATTGTTATTCCACTACTGCGAATTGCCTCTTATTAATTAGGGGAGTAATTGATTTATTGGCGAAGCAGGAAGTCATCTTTTTTTATTTTATTTTATTTTTTTTTGAGAGAATTAGTTAGTTAAGTTAGAACATAGGAAAATCTAGTGTACTAACAGGTCTAATATCACAGACGGTATACTAACAAAATGGCCAAAGTCTTGTTAGTCTAGCGAAAGCTTTAAACCTTTGGGTTAGTTCCTAGCAAAGTCATCTATTGCTGCTCGATAGAATATTGAGGTAGAATATTATGCTTTGGCTAACACCATTGTCAAACTCGTTTGATTATGCTCTTTTATCAAGGACATGAGTGTCTCTATTGCTAATATTATACCGCTTTGTTATGATAATTAGAGATTTAAAATGTTGTTCACTTGCTCATAACGATGTCTTTCATGAACAAACAAAGCATATCAAAATTGACCTTCATTTCATTCTCACTACCTTCTCCATTAGCTTTTCTTGGTCTCCATCTTTAATTTTTCTCTTCTAAAATAAATGAAATTAATATTTGATCTTTGATTATTGATAATGTCAAACGAGAGTGTAGGGACTGGATTTAAGAGCCCAAGCCCACTTAGAACAGTGATGTCTTGTATTCTAACCCAAGTCCAAACAATAAAGTTGTTGTTACATAAAGATGAGAAGGCAATCACAATATGGTTGTTCATTAAGTTTCAGGCTAGTGATGTGGGTCACAGTTAAAGAAGAAAGAGTCAAACAACTAAAAAAAAACTCTCCTCTGTCCCTTCTGAGGAAGTTTTCTTATATAAGTCTTTCTTGGGTTTATCTCAATCTTTACATTGTTCTTTTTTCTCTCACCTATTCAGAAAGAAAGTCCCCTCCTTGTAGAGCTTCTTTCTTCTAATATATCCTCTTACTTTGCATCTTGGCCTTCCACGTGTATGTCCCAAAACTCTTCCTTTGATACTTGTTCCATCAAGGCTCTGTTGAAGGTAGTAGAAGGGGTTGTTAGCTGTGCAAACATTGTTCAAGGGCCACTTCTTCATTAATGCAATTGAAAAGTTTGTTATAGAGAATTCAATGCGGGGGTAGTAGGTATACCTTTTCAAGGAGCTTTCTACCACCATACTGTTCCTCTCCTAGAATGTTACTTCTCCCCCTCGGGCGCTCATAAGACATCATGCACCTTTCCCATTCTTTTTTCGAGCAGACCACCTTCTTGAATCATGAGGCACTTTACAAATGGATTGGTAAAGGACGTTCCGCTCCTTGTTCTTTTTGGTCCTCAGACACACCGCAGATAGGATTGAAAGCGATATTTATATACAAATTTATTAAATGATAAAATTGAAAAAAAAAAAACAAATGATTTAGTTTTTCCTTGCAGACATTAATTCCTTGATCCAAAAACAATGATAATTACTAGTTTTACCTCTACGTTGTTGTTGTTGTTGTTTTTTTTGTTTTTTGTTTAATAAAAAAATGAATAAAAGGTAAAGAGTATATATGTATATATTGCATCCTTTTATTATAAACTTCCAAACATACTAAAACAACACAATCCTTTTTATTCCATCTAATTCCTGTTTAAATTCTTCTCAAAAAAAAAAAAAAAATCCTGTTTATATATTCCTTTGTAAACTCAAAGGCATTGTATAAAAGGAATTCAAAGAGGAATTAGAAAAAAATATTTGTTCTTGGGTATCCAAACCATGGATTAGCTTGATTAAAAAATACCGTGTATGTTATATATTAGAAAAAAATAGTTTAAAAAGTCTTTTCAAGAGCAAAGAAAGGAAGGACAAAAGCGGAGGCGAGAAGACCGTTTTCTTTTGAGTTTGTCAATGTCCATTAGAAGCAGTACGGGCATATGAACCGCACAAACAAAGAGAAGCAGAAGAAAAACAAAAAAAAAGAAGGATTGTCAACTCAAGACCTTTTTGATGAATAATGGTCAAGACCCTTGATCTAGCAATTGCTTTTTCTTAGCGTTTGTTTCTTTCCCATATATATAATGCGTTTGGCAATTATGTTGTTTGCTGCTGTCTTGTTGGTATCAATGTCTTCACGCCACCGCCATTGTGACAAAAACTAGAAAGCACTTCCGAGAATTATGCAAAAGTTTCGAAAAAGTAATGATGAGACTGCCTGCATTTATGGTCATATACTCATCTACGAGAAGTGGAAATATTATAATATATTTCGGTTTTGGGCTACCTCAAGCTCACGGTGAAACTAATCCAAGTCCTCTTTTAACTTTGTCCATTACAATCAGTATATATACACGCTTATGCACCGCACAAAGATGAGCACATGAAAAATAATAGTCTGGGCCGGACCTTTTAGATGAAACAGATCTTCTGGATATGACCAATAAATCTAACTTGCTTTTCTTAGCTGTTTTTCTCTTCGCATTATACTATGATCATTTACTTTAGAGATGCCTCACGAGTATGCTATCACAAAATCAGGCAGTGGCTTTCGTTACAAGAGCAAGAGCAACACAATTTTCAGTGGCTAGAGATCATTAGGGAATAGCAACCAACAAAGATGAAAGAGGTTCGGAACCTTTTTTAGATTGTTGGAGTATTATTTTGTTTGATCCTTTGGCCTTTGGGTCCCAAGCTAGGAACGGGCTGTTGTAACTTGATGTGTGCGCGTGTCTATAAAAGTTTCTCAATGATTGATGTTATTATTTTATTTTATTTTTTTGCATGATATGATTTATCACTACAAAAAAAAAAGTCATATAGTCGCCTTTTTAAAACGCAACTATAGCTCCTGAAAACGTGGCTATAGGATAATTCGGCCTATAGCCGTGTTTTTTTTAGCGCTTTTTCAGCCGTGGCTTAAAACCCGTAACTATAGGCTTGACGGGTCTATAGTTGCATTTTTTACTATCTTAGCTATGTTTATAAAATGCAGCTATAGAGTTTACATAGGCCGTGTTTAAAAAAGATGGCTATAGGTCCTCAACCTACATGTATTAATATTAATGCTTTCAAATTTTAATTAAATTTAGAAATTCAAAAAAAAATAAAACAAAAATACAAACCCAGCAAATACAAATTCAAACACAAACCCAGAAAATTCAAAATCAAACACAAACCCATAAAATTCAAAATCAAATACATCATGCTCACAATACAAACACAACATGTTCCAAAATACAAGAATACACCGTTTATTTAAGAAAAACAAAAGCACAAGCTTAGAAACACAAAAGCACAGGCTTAGAAACACAACCATTTGCCTTAGTCTACCTGAAACCCACATCCAAACGCACTTTCAAATCAAACACAAATCCAAGCTAAAAATCATGATTTACAAAAAAAAAAAAAAAGATCTAATATTAATAATCTCTCTCCTTTCTCAATAACTTACTAACTTGCTCTTGCTTGGGTCACTCCCGTCATTAACACTTTGCTATTGTAGCCACCACGTTGCCTGTACCAATCCATTTGGCCGATCTTCACTGTGCCATTGTACTTACCGGTCAGCTATTGTTGAAGCTTCAACCTCAGACCTTGAGATCGCACCAGCATTTCTTCTTATTATTCTTCTCAGTCTCGCCCACCCCTTCTCTCTCTGCATTTTTTTGATTGCCGCTTTTGCATTTTATGTTTCTCTGCGTTGTTTTTGTTTGTTGTTTCTACATTTTCCTCTCATCCTGCATTTTTCCTTTGCGTTCTAGAGTCTTCTAGTCTACTTTGAAGATGATGGACATCTTGCTTTCTGTCACACACTTAGTATATGATGTCAACCACTCTTTTTTAAACTTTATTAAGTTTAATCAAATTTTTAATGGTTTGTCCCGTCCCTCTTCTAGCTGTTGTTTATTTATTTTTTTTTTAAAATTTAAATAAATGCATGCCATCAAGTGTGAATGTGTCATTCACTCCTTTTAAAATTTTATTGGGCTTTGTTCTTTATTTTATCAATTTTTAATGCTTTGTATGATCACTCTTCTAGCTTTTATTTGTATATTATATTTTTGTGGGGAATGAGTTTTCCTTTTTATTATTATTTAATATTATTTTTGAACTTCCCATCAAAAACATATATTATTTTTAAACTTAAAAGTTAAAATGACAAGCCCAAGACTTGGTTGGGTGACACGCTCAGTGAGATAAATCACATGAGTTGACACTTTTTTTTTTGTTTTTTTTGTTTTTAATGTCATGACTTATAGCCACGTTTAAAAATGCGACTATAGACTTACCTTGTAGCCGCATTTTAAAAATGCGGCTTAAGTTTAGCTATAGCCATGTTTTTCAAATGTGGCTATAGGTCATCCTTTAAAAAAAAATTATTTGGTTGGACTTATAGCCACATTTTTTTGAAAGCGGCTATAGGCCCTATCAAAAAATGCAGCTAAAAACACTTACAAACGTGGCTATAGGTTCGCTATAGCCGTGTTTTTTTAAATGCGGCTAACAAAAACGCGGCTATAGCCTGCGTTTTTTTGTAGTGTATCTGTGTTTAACCTAGAAATGAAATTTAATCTAAGTAATCACTTGGTTAATATATTAGGTTAAACAATCTGGTTTAAGGGGTCTAAACGAACTCTCAATTGATTTTGAACTTCTTTTCATGTCAAATTGAAGAAGGAGAAATTGTAGGCAAATGAGAACAATCCAAACCAAACTTTCATAGGCATTATTTTGTTACATAAAAAAGCACTTGAGAATAACATACCAATAGTACTTCATACGGGAATTAGAAAAAATAAAATACAAACTTGGCCTACCACCTTATTATTGGACAGCCACACGCACACACGTACATATATCTCGTAATCTTTCTTTTCTTGTCATAGAAATTGTCAGATTGATATACTGAGTCTTTTCTTTAGAAATGCGATCATCAATAATTTTTCTATATCTGTAGAAAACCTCGTCAATTATTGCATTTTCAAAATGAGTAACAAGTTAGGATTCAACCACAGCTCTCATATACTTTGCCACACTGTATTCATCATTACTAAACCCAATAGATGGATTGAATTCACCATCATAAATTTTCCAGTTGACTTCAAAAATTTCTAAGCGATCAATGGAGAAATCTTCTTCTTTTAAAACTTCAAATTTCAATACAGACGAGGATGGTGTAATGAGGAATGTTGAAGGAATCCATTTTATCTTCTTCTATGAGTCTCTAAAATGCACATTCTATGCTTTTAGCACAATATATAAAATTAATGCAAATTTGAGAAGACTTATTTTTTTCTAGTACAAATTTGCTCTTAATAAGTTTGTTCTAATTATAATTAATCTATCAAAATATAAGGATAAGAAGAATGATTATGGGATTAGATTTGGAGCAATATATCAAAATTTGCTAGGGAATTACACCGAATGCAATAGTTTTAAAGGGTTGTGATTGAAATTCAAAAAGTTAATCTCAATCATTGAATAAAATAAAAGTGCAAAGAGGTAAAAGGGTAAATAATGAAAATTAAGTGAGAATTATTATGAAAGGGATGGGAGGTATTGCATTGGCTGCAATACCTAGATCTCAATCCAAGACCATTTGTTTTACTTATAGTATATTGAAATAGCAGGATAAGAAGAAAGATCACTTGATTAAGTTACAATGCAATATATTAAAATTTGCTAGGGTATTGCATTGAGTGTAACAATTTTGAAGGATTGAGATTAAAAGCTAAAAAGTTAAAATTTAATTTTAGCCTCAAAATAAAAGAGTAAAAAAAAGGTAAAAAGGTGAAAAGTGAAATTTTTTATGAAAGGGATGAAAGGTCTAGCATTGGACTCAATCTAAGATCATTTGCTAGTAACCAAGAGAATTATGGTACATTAGTACTTTCTGATCCCATTGGGAAAAGATGTGTATGGATCTCTCATCTCTGTATCGGATCTTGATCTAAGATCATTTGTTAGTAGCCAAATTGGTCATTAGTATTAATTGTTTAATCCCATTGAGAAAACTTGTGTTTCAATCCCTCATCTCGCACTTTTTATAAGCAAATAAAAAAAGACAGCTAGTTAGTAGTCAATTTGTTGTTAGTACATGGTTAAGAAACTCCTTCTAGTATGTGTACAACATATTTTGCAAAACTCAATTATATGTTTTTGTTTTTGGATAATTTGATACTTGAAATATGGTAAATTTGAATCTTAATTGTTTATGTTGCAAAGGGTGTTAAACAATTGAGTTACAAGGTTCTTGACAAGATTAATTATATATTAAATTTATTATGGAACATATTTTATTGAAGGTAAATAAAAGAATATAATCCTTTTTTTCTTAGATGAATCTAATTTGTTCTTAAGTTTCGATCAATTTATCAAATTTTAGATTAAGTAATCAAAATTTAAGAAATAATTAGTTATATGTCTACTAATCAAAATTAAGTGCAACTAATAATAAGCTTTCCATCATTTACCATCGAGAGTTGCATTTGTAGCAGCATATGTCAATGTTACCTTTTAGACCATGTCATTGAGTGCCATTGCCATTAGCTCCCAAATGTAACAACATTCTTTGCTAGATGGATCCTCGCTTCTTCTTCCCAACAATGTTAATACCATTCTCCCTCTAGCCACCAAATCCCCTGTATGATACTTTAAAAACATTGAAAAATCTCTCTAGAATTGCTGATGGTACGCTTTAAGTACACATGGGGGGCTTGTAGATGCCATGTAAATGTTTCCTTTGTTATTATCCAGTCCTTTCGGAACCTAATGTACAATAAAATTAATATTTGTTAATGTGTTTTTTAATGTGATGCCAATAGAGTGTGAACCATATAAATTTATCATGGCATAGATCTTGAATAGATAACAATAAAGCAATACTTTTGTTGCAAAAACTCAAACCACTTGCTAGAAATGGCGTAGCCATGTTGGGGCCAAATTTTTTTAGAAATATTAAGTATGTAGCCCTCAAAATTTAAAATAAAAATTATATGAATCTTAAATCTCAATTAAATATTTATACATATAACAAAATTATAAATTTTTTTAAATAAAAAATATGGTTTTTGTAAGAAAATTTAAAGATATTTATATTCATTTAAATAGAGTCACGATTTTGTTTGTGATAAGTTTTATAAATATATATATATATATATATATATATATATATATATAGATAGATAGATAGATAGATAGATAGATAGATAGATAAAAGGCCTTAATCATTGTATTTAAGGTTAAGGGCATGCAAAGGTTAGTACCTATCAGGTGACCTCAAAAAAAAAAAAGGCGAAAATACACTTTTGGTCCCTACATTTTGGGCCGATTCTCATGTTGATCCCTAAATTGATTTTGCTATTAATGTAGTCCCTAAAAAAATAAAATCAATTCTACATTGGTCTCTGCTGTCAACCGACTAATAGAAAAATCCTACATGGCAAACGGAGTGTATAGGTGACATATTAAATGTTAACGTGACTAATAAAATAATAATAAAAATACCATGTCAACATCCACGTCAGCATATTTTTAAAAAAAAGCCACCTCATAAAATTAAAAAACAAAATAATGAAATAAATTATTTTTTAAAACCTTAATTGAGTTTTTTTTTTGGCTTTTCATTATTTCTTTTGTGTTCTTCCCATTCTTCCCAGATCATGACTGTTCATGTTCTTGAAACCTAGCAACCCAATCAACCAAAACCAAAACGAAACCATCAATCTGAAATTAAACCGATCAAACCCATAAGAAAAAAAAAAAAAATCAAAACCGATCAACCAATCATACCCATATGAAACCAAAACCAAATCAAACCCATCAAATTCATATGAAACCAAAACCAAATCAAACCCATCAAACCGATCAACCCATCTATCACCACCACTGTCGATCTCAACCTCACCCACTAATCAACCCATCCACCACCACCGAGTTCCTAAATCAAGAAACTAAAACGTTAGATGTAGCTTCACCAAGTTCCCACCACCTCGTGCATATCGAAGAGAGAGAGAGTGGTTTAGACTGAGAGAATTATAGAGGGAAGAGAGTTTTTACCTTCGGTCTTGGAGCTACGGTGGCGTGTGGTGGAGAAGAAGGCCAAGTTGTGAGCTTCAGCCCTAACGGTGAAGAGAAAGAGAATGTGAGCTCAGAGAGTTTTTAGGGATTATTTGACGGGTTTGAATTAAAAAGATAGAGTGAAGTGTGAGATTTCTATTGGCTTTTTACAAGAAATTATTTACTTTTTAAAAAAAAAAAATTATTATTGTTTTATAGTATACATTTTTGTGTTTTTTGTGATGTGGGTTCGTTTTCTTAGCTTCTTATGAGATTTGGGTTCATGTTCTTTTGATTTTTTTTTTCAAATTTGAATCTATGTATTTTTATGTTTTTAATTTTGTTTTTATGTTTTTTAATTTTTTTTAATTGAGATTTTTTTTTAAATTAGATGCTGACGTGGATGCTGACATGGTATTTTTATTATTATTTTATTAACCACGTCAGTATTTGATATGCCACCTATGCACTTCATCTGCCGCGTAGGATTTTTCTATTAGTCGGTTGACGGCAGGGACTAAAATAGAATTGATTTTCTTTTTTTAGGGGCTACATTAGTAGCAAAATCAATTTAGGGACCAAAATGAGAATCGACCCAAAAGGTAAGGATCAAAAGTGTATTTTCGCCAAAAAAAAAAAAAAAAACTATGTCTTATGTTTCTATATATAAGGTTAATGTAATGCAAATGTCATTTTTCTGTGATTGAAATATAATGGTATGTTTGGTAATTGTTTTTTCCCTTTATTTTCTATTTCTAAAAACAATTTTATATTTTTGAGATTAAAAAACTTGTTATGCAATCAATGGTAACGCACATAACAATTACTGAATTTCAATAACTGTATCCTTGGCTTTGATAAGACACTGCACAATCAATCCCACTTGATATATATATACGGATTTAATATGGAATAAAGTGCTGAAACTTTAATGCATATGAACTCCATGAATATTAAAAACCATGACACAACACCATAACTTGATGTAGAAAATTGAAACACAAAGATAACGGTTTTTTTAAAATTTGAAATTCAATCACATGTAAACAATTATGAGATGAAAACATGGCTTTGATACCAATTGTTGGTAGATCTGGTTTTGTATCTCATACAAAACACACAGCGGAAGCAACAAACATAGATCTATTTCATTCATGATTGATAACATGCACTATGCAAATTTCAGAATTTAAGAACAAGATAGCATACCTTGGTGTGGAGAAATTCAAAACAATGATTAGAAGTACTTGAGAATACTTTTAATCTTCACTCCAATTCCACTTTACACCTAAGAAGTGTGGTCTCTCAATCAGTTTCCAAGGAAGAATAATTGAGTGGCTTCACTCACATATATACACCATTTCACAATAATATCTCTCTTTTTCTTATTTTCTTATAAAAAATTCTCTATGTTTATCCCATTATAACTAATTGATTGTCTAATTGGGCCTTTCCAATTGAGTTTTAGTGTGTGGTTTGGAGTGAGACCAAAAGGGATTAATAAGACACTAGCTCCAATGGGCCTTGGGCTTTTTTGTAAACTTTTAACAAGTCCAAAGTTACTATTAATTATATTTAATATCATTATATAAATATAATTGCACTCTAGGCTTTATTAATAAATTATATTCCAAGACTTTGTTATATATGCAACCTCTTCATAAAATATTCGTAGTAATATAAAGTCATGAATATAGACTATCGCTTTGAAAATTACTACATCTTAATCCTTGAGTACCTGGTTTAATCATTTAAGTTATTCATCATATGTTTATAAAATCCAATTTCATAAATATATACTTTAGTAATTCTTTACTAAAGTGGTTAGGTCTAATACTCTAAATAACCAAACCCATTAAACTTATCACAAGAGAATATTTTATAACTCCGTTAAGAGATTATGAATTCCATCTTGAGAATATATGTTTCATCAACACTAAATGTGGCTGCCCAACATATTGAGGTTTTGATCGTTACTTTAGATCTCACTCTTGATATATTAAAGCAACCTACACCTTATGATCAGGCTCATTATTCTCTCAGGATTAAGACTTCATGCAAATAGAAGTCGTGAGATTTGTTATTCATTGGACAATCGTTAGGAGAATAATAAATCTCATAGCGATCCAGTTCAATATGTCTTAACTCTTAAAACATATCAACTAGAAGTCTCCACTTCCATGATCAAGACAAATCATCTTAGTTAATACGTTATAGTTTTTGCATATGATATGCCTAATTTCATCACTGACTATGAACTATAAATTTTGAGTTTACAAAGAACTTGTGACTTATATTTTCTGTGACTTAATCACATAAATCATATACTATGCATTTCATGGACTATATGATAATGTCCAAATATTCATATTACCATTATTTTTAATAATAATAAAATAATTTTATTTATCATAATATTAAGTCATACATAATGTCATACATAGCATTATACAATAGGATTTAGGGGCACACTTCCTAACAATCTCCCACTTGCCCTAAAGACTATTGTGCACTAATCTAACTCCCATTCCCTCCAAAAGTCCTTTGGATTTTGGTAAAGGGATTCGTTAGATTACTTGCACTACCAATCTTTGCAACTACTACATCTCCTCGAGTAACAAAGTCTTGAATAATGTGATACTTTCTCTCAACGTGCTTTCATTTCTTGTGATTTCTTGGATTTTTGGATTGTGTCACCGCTCCACTATTGTCGCAAAACAAAGTGATGAAAACTTACTCCATTCTCACAACACCAAGATCAAAAAGGAATTTCTTGAGCCAAACAACTTCCTTTGCCGCTACACAAGCAGCAACATATTCAGCTTCCATGGTGGAGTCCGCTCCTCCAACTTATGGCTCCACATTCCAAGGTGAAAACACATTCTGAAGTAAATTTTCTGAAATCTAGATTCAGATTTTCAAATCCGATTGAAAATCTGAATCTGTATAGCCAATGAGAATTAAATCCTCACATCGGTAAACAAGCATATAATCTCTCGTTCTCCTAAGATACTTGAGAATATGCTTTACAGCTTGCCAATGTTTTGGTCCTGGATTTGATTGATATCAGCTGACCATGTCAACTGAATGACAAATATCTGATCTAGTACAAAGCATGGCATACATGAGACTTTCCACTGCAGAAGTATAAGGAACTTGTCTCATCATATTTTCTTCCTTTTGAGTCTTAGGCCTTTGGTCATTAGACAGAGGAACTCCATGTCTAAAAGGAAGCAATCATTTTTTAGAGTTTTGTATGCTAAACAGTTCTAGGACCTTATCTATATACCCAGCTTATGATAAGCCTAACATCTTATTCTTGCGATCTCGCCAAAACTTGATCCCTAGAATAAAGTTAGCCTCACCCAAGTCCTTTATATCAAATTGGCTTGACAACCAAACCTTTATTGATGACATTACCCTTACATCATTCTCAATAAGTAGAATATCATCAACATAAAGAACTAAGAACATTACTACTTTGTCTCGATGTCTTTTGTACACACATGGTTCATCAAGATTTTGTTCAAAACTTATTTGATTGCTTGATCAAATCTGATGTTCCATGACCTAGATGCTTGCTTAAGTCCATAAATGGACATTTTCAACTTGCATACCATATGCTCTTGGTTCTTTGCTATGAAACCTTCCAGTTGCATCATATAGATTTCTTCTTCAAGATTGCTATTAAGAAATGCAGTCTTGACATCTATTTGCCAAATCTCATAATCATAATAAGCAGCAATGGATAAGAGAATTCTGATAGATTTAAGCATTGGTACTGGTGAAAAGGTTTCTTCATAATCAATACATTATTTTTGTGTATACCCTTTCGTCACAAGCTTTACTTTAAAGGTTTCAACCTTTCCATCTATCCCTCTCTTCCTCTTGTAAACTCATTTGCAATCAATAGGTTTAATGCCATTAGGTAGGGATGGCAATTTAAGCCCGATCCGTGGATACCCGGTTCGGCCTGACCCTAATGGATCGAATTTTACCCGGCTCGATAAATAATAGGGTCGGGTATGGGTTTTATATAAAAAACCCGAAACGGATTCGGGTTGGGTCCGGGTTTTATTCATACCCAGCCCGAACCCGACCCGTATAAATAAATAATATAAAAAAAAATTTAAAACCCTACTACCCTAATATAAATACTCTCTCATTATTTCATATTTCTTTTTTTTTTTTTACTCCCAGCCGCCTCCTCTCTCTCTCTCTCTCTCACTCACTGACTCACACAAGCTCTCAAGATCTCTGCCAACCCTTTCTTTCTCTCTCTTAAGTTCTCATCGCCAGCCACCCTTTCTCTCTTTCAAGCTCTCACCCCCACCACCCTCTCGGCCTTAGATGCTCCCCTCATGGCCTTGTTTAGCCTCGTGCTCCTCACCTTGTTCAGCCCCACGGCCTCACACAACCTTGCCACCCTTTACCTCTCAGTCCTATCTCATTCTTACTCTTGTTTTCTCTCAACCAACCCTTACCCAGTCACGAAGGAGCAGGGATCTTGCGGTGCTTGCTGTTTGCAAAGAGGAGCATTCTGTTTGTGATTTTTGTTTGTGATTTGTGTTTATTTTTTTGAGTAAAAAATTTGTATTAACAGAGAAGAGCAAAAAAAGAGTTGATTTGTGTTTCTTTTTATGTTTGGGATTGTGATTTGTATATATATTTTTTAATGAGTGAAAAATCTGTATTAACAAAGAAGAGTATATGTTTGACAATCCAGGGTTCTTAATTATGCCAGTGTAAGATTTTTCCCATTTTTTTTTTTTTTTTCTTCTTCTCTTCACATTTTAAGCTGATTGGGCCTATTTTTGGCATCTGGGCCTTTAAAAAATAAAGATTGTGATTGGGCCAAGAATTAGGCCAAAATCTGGCCTAGCTGGACTGGGCTGTGGGGCCCATAGGGGGAATCTAGAGCCCGGATAAAAAATCTGTTTAATAAACAGAGCGGGTTTGGGTCACGGGCTTCAGCCCGCGGGTTGGGTCCAGGTATAGTAAAGCCCGGCCCGAACCCGACCTGTTACCATTCCTACCATTAGGCGCCTTTACAAGATCCCAAACTTAATTGGAATACATAGAATCTAATTTAGATTTCATAACTTGAACCCAATGTTGTGCATCTATATCATTCATTGCCTCTTCATAAGTGTAAGAATTCGATTCAGCCTCTTCTAGGATAACTTCATAAGTTTTTCCTAAACCTATAAATCTTATAGGAGGCCGAACAATTCTCCCACTACAACGAGGCACCTGAGTACTAGACATCTCATGAGTAATATCTAATGGAGTATCTAATACAACCACATCATCCCTAGTTTCATCTATTGGTTGTTCAGCTACAGGTTCTTTCATTTCAGCCAAGACAACTTTACTTCTAGGAGTAAAAGTATTCATGCATTCATTTTTCAGGAATTTGGCATTTGTGCTAACAAACACTTTATTATCCTTATGACTATAGAATAAACCTCCAATAGTTCCTTTTGGATACCCTACAAAGAAAACCACTTCTGTTTTAAATTGTAACTTGTCAGACTTTCCTTTTAACACATGTGTTGGACAACCCTAAATATGAAGATGTCTCATACTAGGTTTACGCCCATTTCACAACTCTACAGGTGTTTTAGGAACAGACTTCAGAGGTACTAAATTTAGAAGATATATTGCAGTACTTAAAGCATATTCTCAAAAGGAAATTGGTAGAGTCGAATAACTCAACATGGATCTAACCATATCTAAAAGAGTCTTACTCCTTCTTTCTGCTACACTATTTTGTTATGGAGTTCTAGGTGCAATCAACTAGGATATAATCCCATTTTCAGTCAAGTAATCTTTGAAATCCCCAAGAAGGTATTCGCCACATCGATCAGATCGAATGACTTTTATGCGTTTACTTAATTGATTCTCAACTTCATCCCTAAACTCTTTGAACTTTTTAAAAGTTTCGGACTTCCGTTTTATTAGGTACACATAACCAAATCTAGAGTAATCATCAGTGAAAGTAATGAAATACTCATAGCCACCTCTTACTTGGATTGACATAGGACCACATATATCTGAATGTACTAGTTCTAACAAATATTGGGCTATTCTACCTTTTGCATTAAAAGGTTGTTTGGTCATTTTACCTTTCAAACAAGATTTGCAAACTGGAAAACCATCAAAGTCCATGGGCTCTAAGAGTCTATCTTTGATAAGTCTTTGAATTTTGTTTGAATTAATATGACCTAAACGCAAGTGCCAAAGATATGCTTCATTAGTAGAAGGAAACTTTCTCTATAATGATTTTACATAAGAGCTACTATCTAATTCAGAATTGTATAATTCATGTTTATATAGAGTTAAAATATAAAGACCATCCACAATATTGCCAGAACAGATAAACATTTTATCCTTCTTTATTACAACATTGTCTTTCAAGATAACAAAATATCCATGCTTACCTAAGTAAGTTGCAGAAATTAAATTCTTACGAACTTTAGGTACATACAAATAGTCTTCTAGTATTAAAACTCTAAACTCAAAGCATAAATTAAACATTCCAACAGCTACAACCAGAATCCTACTCCCATCAGCCAAAAGAAGAAATAATTCTCTCTCATTCAACTTTCTAGTCTCCTGGAACCCCTGTAAAGAATTGCAGATATGATTAGTACAACCTGAATCCACACACTAAGAATCCGTGGGATTCTATACCAAACATATTTCAAGAAGAAATGAACTTTTCATACCCTTATTCTTGGCAGCCTTGAATGTTGGACAATTCCTCTTCCAATGTCCTTTCTCACCACAATGGAAACACTTTCCTTTGGTTTTCTTTTCTTTGTTGGCAAATCCTAAGGCAATTTGTTTACCATCTTGCTTATTGAAGTCCTTCTTCTTCTTCTTCTTCTTCTTCTTCTTCTTCTTCTTACCGTTGCCTTTCAACTTAGGTTGAGAAGTAGAAGCTTCACTAACATTGACTGCAACACTAGAAGTACCAAGGATGCATTCTGCCACTACTAACTCATTCATTAATTCAGACAATGAATAAATATTTTTGTTCATATTATAGTTAAGTCTGAATTCTTTGAATGATTCTGGTAGTGACTGGAGTATCATATCCACTTAGGATTCTCCATCAATATCGGCACCTAAAACTTCCAATGTATTTAGATTAGAGACCATCCTAAGATACTTCTCCCTCACTGAAGTACCTTCAGCTATTTTGGTATTATAAATCTGCCTCATAGTTTCTTGCCTTACAAAACGGCCTTGCAGAACGGCCTTGCTCACCAAACATCTTCTTCAGACTAAGCATTATGTCCAAAACAAGTTCTACATCCTGCATTTGATGTTGTAGAACATTTGAAATAGATGCTAGGATATAACACTTAGCCATATCACTAGATTTTTGCCAACGATCATATTGTTGTTTTTCCTCGAGAGGAGTATCTAATGAAGGAAAGATAGGACATGGTTGAGTAAGCACATATTTGTGCTCTTCAACAATAAGAACAATGTCCAAATTTCTTTTCCAATCAATATACTTGGATCTAATCAGTTTGTTTTGGTTAAGAATAGCAACAAGTGGACTAAATGATGTCATGATTTAAATCTGAAAATAATAAACATGAATATAATAAGTAAATTAGACATTATCAATTTAGCATATAAGCATATAACATGGAACATAGAATAATATATGCAACAACAACCCAATCCCATATTCAATATCCCTCAGTATAGAGTGAACATTAAACACTATGATTGATTGAGAACTATTATCATTATTAGTGCTATCATGATAACTCTTATCAAACACTAATAATATGCTGTTTTACATTTAGCCTTTAAGTAATAATAGTAAGAACTTAGCATAGAGGATACTATAATACTTAGTTTAGTGTATACCATTGTCTAGAATCATGTGTAGCCACATGTCATCTATTTAATAAGCTTATTTTGTAGTACCATGATAAAAACACCTTCCGCATGGAATGCAAAGCTCGAAACTAAAACAAGGTATTTATCAAACCACTAAAAACCAGGAAATTCAATCTTGTAGGACTATGAAATAAATACTCTCCGCATGGATTGCTAAACTCGAGGCAAAGACAAAGTATATATTTCACACTACTATGAACCAACAATGGAGGTCGTGAGATGTAATCCTTGTATCTCTCTCCACTAGATATTTTAAATTTAAGGTTTTTAAGATCAAGAACCATAATAATTGTAGACACTTTGAAAACATAATCCTAATCTCAGTAAGAATAAATTTCATAATTCTAGCATTAATATATATAAATATATATAATGTAATATAAACCCATATTACATTAAAAGCCTATATTATATTATATTATATTATATTATATATATATACAGATTATTATATGTAATATATAATTATTACATTATATATTATTATTACATGTAAACCTATATACGGATTGTACATGCAAGTTGAATCCTTGATTAGGCTTAGATATAGTTATTGAATCCTTTATATTAATGCATGCAAGTTGACCATCTAAGCAATTAATATTAAATGGTCTTTCTATGGCCAAGAGGTGCAAGAAAGTCCAACTAGTGCAATAAATAGCTCGGGCAATTGACAGTTACATTAAATACTCATATAGTTGTACAATAAGCCAATTGATACATTAATAGTCTAAGCAATGCAATCAATGGTAACGCACATAACAGTTACAAAATTTCAATAACTGTATCATTGGCATTGATAAGACATGGCACAATCAATCCCACTTGCAATATATATATACACACGGATTCAATATGGAATAAAGTGCTAAAACTTTAATGCATACGAACTCCATGAATATTAAAAACCATGACACAACACCATAACTTGATGCAGAAAATTGAAACACAAAGATAACGGTTTTCTTAAATTTTAAAATTCAATCACATGTTATACAATCATGAGATGAAAACCTAGCTCAGATACCAATTGTTGGTAAATCTGGTTTTGTATCTCATACAAAACATACAGCAGAAGCAACAAACATGGATCTATTTCATTCATAATTGATAACATGCACTATGCAAATTTCAGAATTTAAGAACAAGATAGCGTACCTTTGTGTGGAGAAATTCAAAACAAAGATTAGAAGCATTTGGGAACACTTTTAATCTTTACTCCAATTCCACTTTACGCCCAAGAAGTATGGTCTCTCAATCAGTTTTCAAGAGAGAATAATTGAGTGACTTTACTCACACATACACACTATTTCACAATGATGTCTCTCTTTTTCTTATTCTCTTATAAAAAATTATATATGTTTCTTCCATTATAACTAACTGATTGTCTAATTGGGCTAGCCTATTGGGCCTTTCCAATTGGGCTTTAGTGTGTGGCTTGGAGTGGAACTAATAAGACATTAGCTCCAATGGGCCTTGGGCTTTTCTGTCAACTCTTGACAAGTCCAAAGTTACTATTAACTATATTTAATACCACTATAAAATATAATTGTACTCTAGGCCTTATTAATAAATTATATCCTAAGACTTTATTATACATGCACCCATTCATAAAACATTCGTAGTAATACAAAGTTATGAATATAGACTGCCACTTTAAAAATTATTACTACATCCTAATCCTTGAGTACTCGGTTTAATCCATTAAGTTATTCATCATATATTTATGAAATCCAATTTCATAAATATATACTTCAGTAACTCTTTACTAAAGTGGTTAGGCCTAACACTTTGAATAATTAATCCCATTAAACTTATCTCAATGGAATATTTTATATCTCCGTTAAGAGATTGTGAATTCCATCTTGAGAATATATGTTCCATCAACACTAAATGTGGCTGCCCAACATACTGAGGTTTTGACCGTTACTTTAGATCTCACTCCTGATATATTAAAGCAACCTACACCTTATGATTAGGTCCATTATTCTCTCAGGATTAGGAGAATAATAAATCTCACAACGGTCCAGTTCAATATGTCTTAACTTTTAAAACATATCAACTAGAAGTCTCCACTTCCATGATCAAGACAAATCATCTTAGTTGATATGTTATAGTCCTCGCAGATGAAATGCCCAATTTCATCACCGACCACGAACTATAAATTCTGAGTTTATAAAGAACTTGTGACTTATATCTTCTATGACTATATCATATAAATCACATATTATGCATCTCATGGACTATATGGTAATGTCCAAATATTCATATTATTATTATTTTAGATAATAATAAAACAACTTTATTTATCATAACATTAAGTCATATATAGTGTCATATATAGTATCATACAATAGGATTTAAGAGCACACATCCTAACATCTCTATGTGTCTTTACCGTTATTGTAAATTATGTCTCTGTGGGGCTTTGTATTCTAAACTTATAAATTGAATATTTTTGTGTGTCTTTACTGTTATTGTAATTAAAGAATTGTAAACAAATTAAAGAATTGCAAAAAAATAATTTAACAACAATAGCTGTGACTTTATGTGTCTTTACTATCCTGTAAATTGTGTCTCTATGGGGGTTTGTATTGTAAACTTATAAATTAAATTTTTGAGTCTCTATGTGTCTTTACTGTTATTGTAGTTAAAGAATTGTAAACAAATTAAAGAATTCCAAAAAAATCACTTAACAACAACAATTAACATGTTTATTGTATTAGAAAAAAATATGTTAAATGAACTTATAATTTATTTTTTTATTCCAGTTAGCTCAACTAGTAAAGTCTCTGATGGTTGTATAAGAGATCTGGAGTTCAATCCCTGTCTACACCAAAAACTGATTGGTGTCTTGGTCTGATGATAAAGAGCAAACATTAGGATCAGACACCATAAATTGAAACTCTCTTACACCATAGATTGAAACTTTCTTAAAAAAAAAAAAAATTTAAAGGTCATGGCTGGTAGGCCTGCACACAGTGCGGTGCGGCCGGTTATTGAAGGGGTTTTTGCACCGCACCTATAGGGAGCGGTTTTCTTACATGTTGGACCGCACCTCACCTATGAAGAGAATGGCACCGGTCTACATAAGGTGTGGTGCACCATATCGGTTTGGTGCGGTTAGTTTGGTTAATTTCTCTATTCTTTTAGGAATCAAACACATCGCATTTAACAACCCAAACCCATCATAATCATTCAAAATCGCAATTATTCCGTAAAATGAAAAAGAAACAAAAGAAAACACACAAATACAAACAAATTCACAATCTTTGCGTCAAAAATATCCCATTTCAAATCACACAAAAAAAAAATTAAAAAAAAAAACTAAGCTGAATCCATAAAAGATAAAACAAAACCATTGAAAAAATAATACATAAACATACCTTAAAGAAAAGCTTTATAAAGAGGAGCATCAAAATTCAAAATCTTCAAAACTTCTTGAGAATAGAAAAAAGGAGAGAGGAAAGAGTGAAACTCTAAGAATTGTGGCATCAAACGGCAGAATATATTGGCAGCAAGCAGTAAGCAGTGGAGGCAGAGAAGTGAGGAGAGAGAAAGAGGCGAGGAGGAGATGTTTATGGGAGAGGGAGAGTGGGCGGCTGATGAGAGAATGAGTGAGATTGATATCTAAATCTAGGTTTTAAAATTTAACACTGTTGTTTTGATTTTTTTTTTTTTTTTTTTTTTAAGCTGATACCAAAACGACGTAGTTTTGGAACTAATTTTAAACTTAATGTCAGGTTCAAAACGGCATCGTTTTGGTATTAGATTATATGAAATAAAATTTTACAACCCTCAACTCCAAACCTCAAGCAAACGCCGCATCTTCTTCTTCCAACAAACATCAAACCCATCTTTATTGTCTCTCCACTGAAACATATAATTTTATATATACAATATATCATACATATATTTAAATTATAGCATATATATATACCCTCGGTGCGGTGCGGTTTCTCGTCGGAGTGTAAAATAGTAGCCGATCGCTGCACCGGCCTTCGTCGGTATGCCCAACTCTCCTCTGACCACCGCGCCGGGCACCTACGGTGGAGCTTTGTAGCGGTCGGAACGGTTCGGTGCCGGCCAGTTGCATCGGTGTCGGTCGGATCCTGAATAGCCCTAATGGCTGGTATGTCTGCTATTGGGCCGAAAGTGGATACAAGTGAAGAAGCTGAACTCCTTGCTTGTCGACGATCCATTGAATTCGTTGTGGATGCTGGCTTTAATCGGCTAGTGATAGAGGGAGATAATTTAAACGTTATGAAGGCAATTTCCTCAGATGTGGCTAACTATTCTTTTCTTGGCAATGTGGTGGATGATATCCGGCATTTGATGTCCGGTTTACAATGGGTTACAACGAGTAAGATTAGGAGGGGAGGTAATAAGGTGGCACATGTATTAGTTCAAAATGCTAGAAACTTAGATTTTGATTTGTATTGGATGGAGGATTCTCCCCCACCAGCTTTGGAAGCTTTGTATTAGGATTTTATTTTATTATAATTGAATGAATGACGTTCCTTTCTCAAAAAAAAAAAAAAATTTTTTTTTATTCTTTTGCTAATACTATGAATTTAAGAAGATATTATTTACAAAAGAAACCTTGTCAATCTCACGAACACGATTTTCCTCAAAAAAAAAAAAGGTGGACTTATGTGTTGATTTAATCCTAAATGGTTTAAAGAGTATAAAAATTGGTTAGAATATAGTGTTGAAAATGATGCTGCATATTGCTTATATTATTACCTATAATATTGAAATTTACGTTTCTTATTAACCCCTGAACAAAAATCTTAAAGCCGCCCTATGAAGCAGGGAGTTGTCTCTCTTTCTCTCTCTCTCTCTCTCGTTTAAGGTGGGTTCACTACAGCAAAATGTAATTTTAGTGACGAAAATTAGTGAGAAAATATTTTTCATTGCTAAAAATACAGCTTTGGTGACGAAATATGGATTTCGTCACTAATAATGAAAAAAAATTATAACATTTAGCGACGAAAATCAATTTTCGTTGCTATTGTGATCTGAAAAATGGGCGCCAGTGAGGAAACATTGGCGCCAACTTAATTGATCTATAGTGATGAAATATTTCGTCACTAAAAGTTGAAATTTTTAGTGACGAAATATTTCGTCACTGTAGGTATTGCTATGGATAGTATTAGTGACGAAAATCATTTCGTCACTATAAGGAAGAATTAGCAACGAAAAATAATCGTCGCTAAAAATATTCATAATTTTTCATTCCATTGTTTTAGTGACGAAATCATAATTCGTTACTGAAAATATACTATAGCGACAAAATATTAATTTCGTCTCTAAAAATCTTAACAAAATATAGGTTCTTTAGTGACGAAATTTAAGTTTCTCACTAAAAACATTAAACTCCTTATACCATTAGCGACGGAAATAATTCGTCGCTAAAGACCTTCATATATAAATGCCCTTTACCTGTGCCCCTTCCCTATTTTTGTTCAATCCTCAGCTCCCAACCCATACGAAGAAACCCATATATGAAGAACCCAACCGTTCGCGGCGCTTGGTCTCACGGCGCCTGAGCTCGCGGCGCCTAGGTTCGCTGCGCCTGGGCTCGCAACGCCAGGGCGCGCGGCGCCTGGGCTCTCGGCGCTTGAGCTCGGGGCGCTTGAGATCACGACGTTTCAGATCGCGGCACTTCAGCTAGCGACGGTTCAGCTCCCACCCAGCCGGCGACCCTTCGCCTCCCACCCAACCGGCAACCCTTCATGTAACGCAAACACAAATCCCATTTGGGTTAGTGATTCTGAATCCCAAAATATGTTATTTGTTTTTTCTTCCTTTGATTGCTGATGGGTTTGTTCTTTTTTTTTTTTTTTTGGTTGGGTTATTTATGATCTAGGATTTTGTTGTGGAAATTTTGGATTTTTTGTTTGTGGGTTTTATTGATTGATGCGCTTTTGGTTGATCTATGAAGTTTTGGGGGTTTGAGTTGATGGGTTATTTTTGGATTGTGTTGTTATTTTGTGGGGGGAAATGATTGATAGAGATTTTGATTTTGAAGATTTTAAGGGTTATGGTGGTTGTTTCTTTATTTTATATGATGAGTTTGTGCTTGGTTTGGGCTTTGTGTGTCAAAAGTCAAAACTAAGTTATAGGCTATGATGTTAGATTTAGGGATGGTTTACAATCATTGGCAATGCAAGTCTTGATTGAAGCAAGTAAAATAGGGGAAAAAAGAGAGACAGTGGTTTTGAATTTTGACTATTGGAAGGTGAGGGGTAACTCAAGGGAGAGGTATGGATATAATATTTTTGATTGGTATTTTTTTTTAGTTCCTTTGAGTATTTTTGTTTAATGGTTCTAGTTCCTTTGGGTATTTTTGTTTAATGCTTGATGTTAATTTTTTTGTTTAATGATTCTAGTTCCTTTGGATATTTTTTTGTTTGATACAGTAATGGGTATATGCATTTTTGTTTAGTTTGAGTATTTGATATTTACTGTGTAATGGTTGTGAAGAAAGTTTCTTACAAGTGAAGGTGTAAACTTTGTTGCAGAGTTTTAATCAAAATGGGAACCATAAGAATTGAATCATCAGAATTTAACACTAGCATTGATGAGAATCATGATGGCACTGGTTAGTTTAAACAGAAGCACTTTAATATTACTTTAAAAACTGCCAATGCACTTTAAGGTAGAAGTTTAAGGATTTGGGTACATATGTACTTGACATAAAAGTTTAAAATTGATGCATAATAGGTGTAAATATCTTTCTTCATTGGCTGTTCTAATTATCTTCTTATCTGCTTGTTTAACTTTTCTTTAACTTTTGTACTTATAAATTTAACATTTCTTTTGCAGAATAAATATACATTGTTTGCAGTAACTTTTGGGAGTGTTTTTGGTTTATTGCACATGTGAATAATTATTGTTGATTAGATATAAAAAATAGTATTTTCTTTGATTTAAATACTTGTAAAAATCTATACTTGTGATGTTGAAAATTGGATTTGTGGTGATATGTTGTGTTGGAGCAAGTGGGTGGCTTGTATGGTGTTATAAGGTGATTTAAATACATATTGAGAGTGTTTTTCATTTCTTGCAAATGTAAATGAGTATTGTTGATTAGATGTGAAAAATAGTATTTTCTTTGATTTAAATACTTGTAAAACTCTAAACTTGTGATGTTGGAAATTGGATTTGTGGTGGTATGTTGTGTTAGAGCAAGCGGGTGGCTTGCATGGTGTTATAAGGTGGTTAAATACGTATTGGGAGTTTTTTTTTTTTTTAATTTTTTTTTATTTCTTGCAAATGTGAATTAATATTGTTGATTAGAAATGATAAATAGTATTTTGTTTGATTTCAATACTTATAGACTTAGATGTTAGAATACATTATGCATGAGTTGTCTTTATTTTACTTAAGTAGCATTCACCTTGCAGTTGTTAGAAATGTTTTTATAATATAGTTAATGTTTTTACTTTACGATTTTAATGTAATATTGTTTTTATATTTGTGCAGATTTTTTATTGGTGGGTTTTAGGGGATTTACTTTTGGGATTACTTGAAAACATATGAGGACATCTTCCGTTAGTTCTAATTATATTATGCTACACTTTTTGTATTGTTATAAAGCATCTCAACTTATTGTATATGTTGCAAACAATTATTGTATGGAAGGAGTTTGAATTGGATAGTTGTTTTATTTTTTACTTGTGGAATGTATGGATCTTTTTTTTTTTTTTTTTTATAAATGTGTTGTTGAAATAAATGTGTTATTCAAATGTGAGATTTTAATAATGTAATGACAGGTTTCAAGTTAATATCAAAGCCATGAAAAAAATAAAAACAGAAAATAAGTTTTAGTGACGAATTTTTTCGTCACAAATATAGATTTTTTTTTTTTGTAAAATGTAGCAAAAATTTGTAATAAATGGTTTTAGTGACGAAAATTTTCGTTGCTATATGTGCCCAAATTTTCTTGAAAATAGTTTTAGTAACAAACTTTTTCGTCACTATATGTACCTAAACATAGTTTTAGTGACAAAATTATTCGTCACTAAATATGATTTAATAAACTTAGGTGTTTTTAGTGACGAAATATTTTCTTCACAAAATAGTTTTTTTAGCGAGGAAAATATTTAGCGACGAAAACGTTTTGTCACTAAAAGTTTTTTAAAAAAAAAAACAAATCGAACTTTTAGTGACGAAATTTTTCGTCACCAGGACTTTTACTGACTGGATTTCAATGACGATTTTGTCACTAAAGGTTCTCAGTGACGAAAACATAGATTTTTAGTGACAAAATTTTTCGTTACTAAAAATACATTTTGTTGTAGTGGTTGCTCGGGGAGTTTGAGTTGATAGTGTTGAGGGAGAGGAGTGTAGAGGACCCAATTTATGGCCATCGGTACCTCCCTTTTCTGAAGAACCCAGTGATCGTGATTATTTTGAATTCTTTGTACGTAATAGTAATAATAAACGTAAGCATGACAAAATGTGCTGCAATGCAATGTATACTTGGAAGACCTGGCCCTGAAGGAGGACTATGCCTGGTGTGGTTATAATCAACCAGCTTAATTGCTACCCAAAAAAAAACCAAAGGATATCTCTACGTAGTACGTACGGCCTGACACAAAATGACAAAACGTGGAATCCATGTCCATGTGCCACATTAATTTTGCCCATAATTCTCAAATTTGATCAGATAAAATATCGAATTAAAGTCTATTTCACGGTCCTTTTTACAACTATTTAACATAACTGTGGTCGCATTACGAGAGCTAAAAAAAAAGTAGTGGATCCTACAAAAATAAGCAGCTCACGTAAAATGACGAGTGTGTTAAAGATTGTGGTCCACACGCCCTCGACCTTTGCCAATGATATTGCTTGCTAGTTTTTTTTTTTTGGTAAAAGGGGATGTATTACTGAAACTAACCAGCCAAAATAGACTCAGAACCGATTCTGTTTTAAGTACAGACAATTGGCATCAGCCTTAAGAAAATCCATAACGTCCACAGGCGGACTTCTAAAAACATGAAAATCACTTGCTTGATTGGAACCCAGCCTAGCCAAGACATCTGCACATCTATTGGCCCTCTAAATCACTTGATTGCTAGTTGCGTCACATAAGCCTGCCTCCTCGATAAAATGTGTTGCATGAATCTGCCCTACCTCTTGCCGACACTCTTTGGCTCCTTGTGCTTTGTACGGATTCTACGGAATGAAAATCTCATGTGATATATTCATCAGAATTTTGTATGTATAATAATTAGGTGATATGGGGGTTATAATAATATTGGAATTGTAACAATCCAGCTTCATCTTAGACCTTCCTTAACAATATATGATGCATTGCAAAAGAAATTCACATTTCATGTCTTGAATTTTAAGCATGAAACCTTATTGTTCATGTGAAGTAAGCATTTTTGAATAGTGTAATTTATATTTCAACCACTCATAGAATAACGTATGCATTCCATTTATTTTAAATTTAGAATTCAACCATTCCATTGATCTTCCGAAATTTAACGTTTTTTCTAATCAAACATCCACACCAAAAAAAAAAAAAAAAAAAACCCTATTTGCCCAAAAAGAAAAGAAAAGAAAAAAAAAGAAGGTGAGATTTTGTGGATGATGATGCCGAACTTCACTAGTGAGCTGCACGGTCTTATATGGCGAGCGACAAGAACCTGCAGGACAACAAGAGAGGACCTGGAAGAGGGACCGGTGTGGTGCCGGCCTAAAACCCTCCGAAGGTCAAGTTAGGAACCTCGTTAATGACTCAAGAGCGCTAGAGTTCAAAATGATTCTACGTACCTTGGATTTTGAGGGTTCTGGAGTATTTATAGTCACACAGACCTAGCGAGCCCTTTGGTTCGTAGGGGTACCCTATCCTCTAGGCCTAGGCGTGTAGATCAAGTAATGGCTACAGTAAACCATAATGGGCCGCGACTGGGCCTGTACGAAAGGCCTTGGAGGCCTACGCACTGTGCAGGGCACATGCCAAACCTACCGCATATTTTCCTTTTCAGCTGCCCCCCATTCCATGAATCTGTCACCCAACATGACGGGTCCATGGAATAAGTCGTCACGCTCTACCCAAGCTGTCATAAACATGACGGACCATCCGTCCGTTGATCCGTCCACAGATATCTGTCACATAATAGTACCAGACGGATCGCCAGGCTGGAGCAGGTGTAAATGTTCATAGAGGACACGTGGCGAACCCTGATTGACCGCGCACCAGAATCGAGGCGTCTCTTCGTTGGTCGTGCCACGGTACCTATATATTCACCCACAGCTCCAGCCATTATCTCATTTTGGAGAAATTTTCACTGATCAAAGCGCATCCGTCATCCCTGTGATTAGCGTCGTGTACTTCTATTGCTCCGTCATCCACTTAGCCTTTCGCCGTCACGTCATTACTTGTAAGTTTACTTCTTACTTCCTGTATCCTCCGACCTTTTCTATTTAGAAGTTGGTTCGTTGCGAGAGCAGTTCTAGAGTCTTAGGTTTCCCTCTCCGTCCTTTGTAGGTGTCCGATGTCTAGTGAAGCTTCCAGCGGTTAATCTTTTGTCCGTGAGGGAGCAGACTATGAGGAGATGGGCCCGTCAGGTCAAGGAGATCAGGGCACCTCCATCGAGGATAGAGAACCGTCATCCAGCTCTCCTTCCTTCACGGAAGAAGAAGGGCAAGGAGAAGACGGGTCGGAACATGACTCGAGTGAGGGAGTTTTAATTGTAGACCTTTCCGTTCGATCCACGATTGGCAAGGACGGTTTAAGGGAGTTCCTCCTGCTTCCGGAGTGGACGGTGAATTATTTCACGTCCTCTATTAGTCTGCAACACTTCAACTCACTAAGGGAAAAATACCAGATCCTAAACACAATCCCCATCCGTCTACCCTTAAAGAACGAGCGGTGTTATCACGAGGGGCTAGAGGACGTCGGCGTGTACTAGCAAATGCTCAAGGCCGGCCTACGCTTCCCTCTAAGCGCCTTACACCGTCAACTTCTTCAATATCTGGGCGTGTCCGTCACCCAGATTTCCCCGAACGCCTGGATGGTGTTCTTAAGCGTAGAAGTCTTGTACGGTGTCATGTCCAACGGAACAAGACGGTTAACAATGGAGGAGTTCTTCAATTGTTACCGTCCAGACGAAATTGCCAAGTCAAAGGGGATGTACAGCTTCGTGGCGAGGAGCCCGTTGCTTAGACTAGTGTCCGAGACTCCAGACTCCAACCGGAACTGGAAGAGTAGGTTCTTTTTCCTCCAAGGTGATGAATGGATGGGTCGTCATGACGACCTAGACTTTGCGCCTGTCGATAGGACATGGGGCATAGTATCTCCGTCTGGTATGCGTCTTCCTTTGTGTCCGTCCTGTTCTATATGTTTGTTGGTTACTCATTCTAACCGTCTATCTTTGCAATTCGCAGCCGTCCAGATATTACCGTCGAGCAGTTCGGCTTTCTTGAGTCCATTTTCCAAAAAACTCAACTATCCGAGAGGACTTGGGCCAAGCTCGTCACCCTAAATACCATCCATTGGTACTGCGACGGCCCCGAACCCTCAGCTGCTGCCATAAAATACGACGAGGGAATACGCAAGCGTAAGTCCGTACAATTTATGAAGTGTTATTTTATGTCCGTCGTATATACTCACCGTTCACTTTTTGCAGAAATGGACGACGCCAAGAGACGAGCCCTTATCAAGTAGCAAGCCGCCAACAAGAAGAAGCTTGGGGGTGAACTGCCGCCCAAGGGTTTGATCCCGTCTGCAAAAAAGGGGCCGGAGAAGACAGACCGTCCGGCCAAGAGGCCAAGGCTGGTGACGGGTTTGCCGGCCACTTACGAGCCAATCAAGCCTCCGTCCAAGATGGTTCCGGGTAGGGGCAAAGGTCTCATGACGAACCCTAACCCCGTCCCTGAGAAAGCTGCTCCCGTCCTGCTTAGGGAGGATTCGCAGTACGCACTCTCCCAAATCACCTCCATCATTAAAGAGGAGGACTACGAGGACCTCGGCAACCATGCGACGGAGGCTATGGGGGAGACGGCTCTGTTCAGCTTGACCCAGGTAACCTATCCGTCCACTTTCCGTTCTGGCTTGTCACTGTGCTTGCGTTCTAATCTCCCATTTGGACTTGATGCAGACGGTTCTAATGGCGAAGGGGCTGATGGACCGTTGCCTGGCCCGTGAGAAAGCATTGGACCGTGTACGTCACAAGGCCAAGGCACTGGGGGAAGAGCTGGACGAGCTGAAGCTCTAGAGGCTCTGTCAGGAACAGAAGCTGAAGATGTACGAGGAGGCTCGTGAGGCGGCGGAGAAGGAGGTGGAGGCCCTGAGGGAGACGGTGAAGGCCCACGACGACAATGTTCGGCGAGCCAGGGTCGAGGCTGTCCAGGAGTACCGAGACTCCGAAGCGCTGCTGACGGAGCTCGGCACTTCCTTCGCTGACAGGTTTGACGACTGTCTCCGTCAAGTGAAGGCGGCGTACCCTGACCTTGACGTCGGCCACATCAACATCGACGCTGGAGGCCAGACCCCCGCCCATACCGTCGAGTCAGAGGAAACCGCCGAGCTTTTTGGGGAGGTGCCCGAAGAAGGCGAAGCCCCTCAAGACAACCATGATGATGCTCGTCCTCCCGAGCCGGATGGTGCCAGAGTACCAGCTGATGCCCCCCAAGTTGAATGAGTTTAGTTTTTAGTGTATTTTTTAATGTTGCAATTTTCAGAACAATGGGTTGTATAATTTAATAACCGTCATGCACATTGTTACAAACAATTTATTCAATGCCGATTTTTATTCGTCGCACGTTTCCTTTGTGAATGTTTTTAGACGCTTTCCACCGTTTTTGCTTATGTTTTGAATAACAATCCGTCGATGGTACGTGCTGTAAGTATAATCCGTCCACTTAGGCGATTTGACCGTATGGTCCGTCTACTTTGTGGACTTAGGTTGTTTCCATCTTTTAGATGGTCCGTCTACTTTGCGGACTTAGGTTACTTCCATTTTTTAGATGGTCCGTCCACTTTGTGGACTTAGGTTATTTCTATCTTTTAGATGGTCCGTCCACTTTGCGGACTTAGGTTGTTTCCATCTTTTAGATGGTCCGTCTACTTTGCGGACTTAGGTTACTTCCATCTTTTAGATGGTCCGTCCACTTTGTGGACTTAGGTTATTTCCATCTTTTAGATGGTCCGTCTACTTTGCGGACTTAGGTTATGTCCATTTCTCAAATGGTTCGTCCACTTTGTGGACTTAGTTGTTTAGACCCGTTCATTAAACGGTCCGTCCACTTTGTGGACTATGTAGGTTATACCCATTTCTTAAATGGTTCGTCCACTTTGTGGACTTAGTTGTTTAGACCCGTTCATTAAACGGTCCGTCCACTTTGTGGACTTCGTAAATTCTTTCCATCTTTTTAGATGGTCAGTCCACTTTGTGGACTTGGTAGATTATTTCCATCTTTTTAGATGGTCCGTCCACTTTGTGGACTTGGTAGATTATTTCTATCTTTTTGGATGGTCCGTCCACTTTGTGGACTTGGTAGATTACGCGTTTTGGATTTAAATGTCGTGCAAGTGTTAAGACGTTCCAAAACTCCTACTATTGCGACGGGTATGTAGAGCTTTGATCAAAAACATGAAGAGTAGCCTTTAGGCAATAAGGAAGTAGTACTATAAGGAACAAAAACTACAATTTTGACAAAAGATACAAGGTTGGTTATTGTTCTCTTCTACTGATAGTACTTCTTTAGGTGCTCTGCATTCTAGGGGTGATTTAGCTTCTTCCCGTTTAGGGTCTCTAGGTAGTACGTTCCCTTCCTGTGCCACGCTGTGACCCTGTATGGTCCTTCCTAGTTTGGTCCAAGCTTCCCTTGGGTGGGATCCTTCGTAGCGCCGAGCACTTTCTTTAGGACCAGATCTCCGACCTGGAAGCTTCTGTGACGGACTCTAGAATTGTAGTGCTTCGCCATTAGATCCTGGTACCGGGCTACCCTTTGTTCTGCAGCCGCTCTTACTTCGTCCACTAGATCAAGCTGTAGTCGCATGGCTTCGTCGTTTTTGCACTCGTCGTGGTTTCCGACTCTGTAGCTTGTGAGACCTACTTCAGCTGGTATGACAGCCTCAACACCATATGCCAAACGGAACGGCGTCTCCCCAGTCGGTGTTCTTACCGTTGTTCTGTACGCCCACAAGACACTTGGTAGTTCGTCCGGCCATATACCCTTCGCTCCCTCAAGCCGAGTTTTGATGATTTTGAGCAAGGATCGGTTTGTAACTTCAACCTGTCCGTTGGCTTGGGGGTGTGCGGGTGACGAGTAGTGGTTCTTTATTCCCAGTTGGGAACAGAAATCCCTGATCGCCTCGTTGTCGAATTGCTTGCCATTATCCGACACCAGGACTCGTGGTATGCCGTATCTGCAAATGATGTTTCTCCATACAAAGCTCTAGACGTTTTTCTCGGTGATGGTTGCCAAGGCCTCAGCCTCAACCCACTTAGTGAAGTAGTCGATGCCGACCACTAGGAACTTTAGCTGCTTTGCCGCTATTGGGAAGGGGCCCATGATGTCGAGTCCCCATTGTGCGAACGGCCACAGGGCTGTTATGGGCGTAAGCTCCTCTGTAGGTTGCCTGATGAGGTTGCTGAAGCGTTGGCACTTATCACAAGATCTGAAATACGTGTTGGCATCCTTCTGCATCGTTGGCCAGTAGTATCCCGCCCTAAGAAGCTTGTGCACTAAGGACCTTGATCCTGAGTGGTTTCCGCAGATTCCCTCGTGGACTTCACTCATGACATAGTCCGCCTCTTCGGGGGCGAGGCATCTCAGATAGGGTTGAGAGAAACCCCTTTTGTACAGCACACCTTTCATCATGACGAACCGAGATGCCTTGACTCTTAATTTCCTCGCATCCTCCTTGTCGTCTGGTAGTAGGCCGTCCTTCAAGTATGCAGCTATCGGAGTGATCCAACACTGCTCATCATTTACCACCTGCAGATTCGTACCGTCGACTATCGGTGACGTTTGGGCGAAGAATAGTACTTGGTCGAGGACAATCATTGGCTCGGCGGAAGCTGCCTTGGCGAGCTGGTCAGCTTCTTGGTTTTCTTCTCTTGGCACTTGAATTAACCTGACCTGTAGGTTGCTCATCCGACTCCTCACCTCAGTGAGGTACTTCTTCATTCTCTCACTCCTGCACTCGTAATTGCCATTAATCTGGCTCGTGACGACTTGGGAGTCGGAGTAGACATCCACTCTCTCCACTCCAGCTACAGCGGCGATGTCTAGCCCTGCTATTACGTCTTCGTATTCTGCTTCATTGTTCGTGGCGGAAAAGCACAAGCGGATCATGCACTTGATCTGATCCCCTTCTGGCGTGTGGATCACCACACCGACTCCTCCGGCGTGCTTGTTGGAGGATCCGTCCGTTTGAACCCTCCACACGGGGAGCTCACTCGCCCCCTGCTCCGTTGTGTCGGTGAATTCTGCAATAAAGTCTGCCAGGATTTGTCCCTTCACCGCGTTTCGAGGTTGATACCGAATGTCATACTCACTTAACTCGATCGTCCAAAGTGCCATTCGTCCCGCGGCTTCTGGGCTACTCATGGCTCTTCTTAGGGGCTGGTCGGTCAGCACGTTTATTACGTGTGCTTGAAAGTATTTAGCTTTCAAGCCGCGGTCACCAGTGCGAGGGCCAATTTCTCCATCGGGGGGTATCTCTTTTCTGCCCCTCTGAGCGCTTTGCTTGTAAAGTAGACGGGCTGCTGAATCCTGTCTTCTTCTCGAATAAGGGCTGCACTGACAGCCGTCGGAGAGACGGCAATGTATAATAACAGTTCTTCACCCTGCTTGGATAGGCTAAGTAGTGGAGGGGAGGAGAGGTACGTTTTCAGGTCTTCGAAAGCTTTCTGGCAGTCGTCCGTCCATTCAAACGATTTCTTCAGCGTGTGAAAAAATGGTAGGCACTTGTCCGTTGCCCTTGAAACAAACCTGTTCAAGGCCGCTATCTTGCCGTTTAAGCTTTGGACCTCCTTCAGCGTCTTCGGGGGGGCCAAGTCCACAATTGCCTTCACCTTTTCTGGGTTGACCTCGATGCCCCGTTGAGATACCACAAAACCCAAGAACTTCCCGGCCGTCACCCCGAAAGCACATTTGAGGGGGTTCAGCTTCATGTTGTAGGACCGAAGGGTGTTAAAAGTTTCTTGCAGGTCGCTCAGGTGGTTACATTCGCGAGCGCTCTTTACCAGCATGTCGTCCACGTAGACTTGCACATTCCTTTCGATCTGATGTGCGAACATCTTGTTCACTAATCTCTGGTACGTGGCCCCGGCGTTCTTGAGTCCGAAGGGCATCACTTTGTAGCAAAAGAGCCCTTGGCTGGTGACGAACGACGTTTTCTCTTGGTCGTTTTCGTCCAGCTTGATCTGATTGTAGCCAGAGAAGGCGTCCATGAAACTTAATAGTTCATGTCTTGCAGTCGAATCCACTAGCGTGTCAATACGCGGCAGAGGATAACTATCCTTCGGGCAGACCTTGTTTAGATCCGTGGAATCAACGCACATTCGCCACTGCCCATTCGCCTTCTTGACCATGACCACATTTGCAAGCCAGTCCGGGTAGTGTACCTCTCGTATAAAACCTGCTTCCTTCAACTTTCGGACTTCTTCGGCGATAGCCTGGTCTCTTTCTGGAGCAAATACTCGTTTCTTCTGTCGGATTGGAGGGAATGATGGCGATACACTCAGCTTGTGTACTATGACCTTCGAATCGATCCCCGGCATGTCCTCATGACTCCAGGCGAATACGTCCCGATTCTCCTTCAAGAAGGTGGTCAGGCTTCGCCGTGACGAGGGGCTGGACATTGTGCCGATCCTCGTGGTCCGTCCAGGCCTGGTGTCATCAAGTACTATTTCTTCCAATTCTTCAACTGCTTCAGCCGTGACTCGTTGCCCCTCAACGTTTAGCGCCTACAAATGATCGTCCATCTCTGTCATGGCGACATAGCATTCTCTTACCGCAGCCTGATTCCCGCGGAGCTCTCCGACTCCATATTCGGTGGGGAATTTAACCATCAAGTGGTAAGTCGAAGTGGCGGCTTTCCACGCGTTGAGGGTAGGTCGCCCAAGGATCGCGTTGTAGGCGGATGAACAATCTACCACCAAGAAGACCACATCCTTGGTGATTTGCCGTGGGTAATCTCCCACCGTTACGGATAATGTGACGGTCCCAAGGGGATAGACCCGTGTCCCCCCGAATCCGATGAGGGGGTAATTAGTTGAGACGAGCTGATCTTTATCCATTCCTATCTGTTGGAACGCAAGGTAATACAGAATGTCCGCTGAACTTCCGTTATCAATGAGTACTCGATGTACGTTGTACTCCCCAGCTCATATGCTGACCACGAGGGCATCGTCGTGTGGATGGTGAAGGCGTCGGGCATCCTCATCGGAAAAACCAAAGGTTAGTACTTCTACCCGCGGGAACTTCGGGGTCACGCCCGTCGTTTGCACGTTCTACACCATCCGTAGGTAAGCTTTGCGAACCCTTTTGGACGGTCCGGGGGTACCCCCCACGATCATCCTTATGTCCCCAACGGGTGGTCTTGGGAGCTCGTTCCCTCGTGAGGGGGGGCTGGCCCTGTGATGGATTCGTTCCTTCCTTACTGACAAACCTCTGTAGCCTCCCTTGCCTGATGAGCGCCTTAATCTGTTGCTTCAAGTCATAGCACTCGGATGTATCATGGCCGTGGTCACGATGGAAGCGACAATACTTGCTTCTCGATCTTTTGTTGGGATCCCTCTTCAGCTTTCCGGGGTACGTTAAGGCTTCCTCATCTTTTATTTGCATTAATACCTGGTCGATCGGGGCCGTCAGAGGGGTGAAACTGGCAAATCTCCCCATGTGAGGCTTCTGGCGTCTATCCTCCCTTCTTCCATCCGTCTTAGGCTTCTTCCGTCCTCCCTCTGACCGCGTTTCCTCCTGCCTCTCCCTTTTCTTTGGCTTATCGTCTCTCGCCATCAGCGCATCTTCTGCGTTCATGTACTTCGTCGCCCTGTAGAGTACTTCGGACATAGTTCTCGGGTCATTCTTATATAAAGAGAAAAGGAACTTGCCCTTCCGCAGCCCGTTGGTAAAGGCCGCCACTTGAATCTTATCGTCCGCTTCGTCTATCGAGAGAGCCTCTTTGTTGAACCGTGTTATGTAGGATCTTAGTGTCTCGTCTTCCTTCTGTCTGATGCTCATCAAGCATGCTGTGGACTTCTTATACTGGTGGCCCCCTATAAAGTGCGACACAAACTGGGCGCCTAACCCCTTAAAAGTACTAATTGAGTTAGGCGTTAGCCTGTTGTACCAAACCCTCGCGGATCCCTTCAACGTGGTGGGGAAAGCCCTACACATAATCTCGTCTAGCACTCCTTGTAGGTGCATTATGGTCTTGAAGGACTCCAAGTGGTCCAAGGGGTCCTTGGTTCCGTCGTAGCACTCCACCGGAGGCATTCGGAACTTTGGGGGTAAAGGGCACGAGGTGACGCGGGCCGTGAAGGGTGAATCGGTGCGCTGGACCAGGTCGTCGAGGTCGCTAGATACCCGTCCTTTGAGGGCGTTCATCATCACGGCCATTTGTTCGCGCATCTCCTGCATTTCTGCGGTGACGTGGGGTGGTAAAACTTCAGAAGGGGTCGGCAGGTCAGCATCCCGCCTTTCCTGTCTGCTTGGTGCGTTACTTCCCTCTGGGGCCTCGTCATCCCTCCTTTCCACGCTGGTTCCTTCCTCTTCCCCTCCGGGGTGTCCATCCTTCCGACGTAGCTGTTCCTCCAATTCATGATTCCGTTTGGTCAAGCGTTCGACTACTGCTGCTAGTGTTTGAACTTGTCTTTCCAGCGCGGTCGGGCGAGGTTCGTCTCCTCGGTTGTTAGTTGTTGCCATCGACCTCGTGAATACCATGCAACCCTTTGTCTTAGGTGCAGGACAATGTTTGATCGTCCTAGCGCTTCCCACAGACGGCGCCAACTGATGATGCCGAACTTCACCAGTGAGCTGCACGGTCTTATATGGCGAGCGACAAGAACCTGCAAGACAACAAGAGAGGACCTGGAAGAGGGACCGGTGTGGTGCCGGCTTAAAACCCTCCGAAGGTCAAGTTAGGAACCTCGTTAATGACTCAAGAGCGTTAGAGTTCAAAATGATTCTGCGTACCTTGGATTTTGAGGGTTCAGGAGTATTTATAGTGGCACAGACCTAGCGAGCCCTTTGGTTCGTAGGGGTACCCTATCCTCTAGGCCTAGGCGTGTAGATCAAGTGAGGGCTACAGTAAACCATAATGGGCCGCGACTGGGCCTGTACGAAAGGCCTTGGAGCCCTACGCACTGTGCAGGGCATATGCCAAACCTACCGCATATTTTCCTCTTCAGTGGATGTTCTTTGATTGCCGAGAGAGTGTAAGAGCACTGCTGCAGGAACAAGCCAAGCATATACAGCCAGATCAGCTCAAGCCAAAAAAAAAAATAAAATAATAATAATAATAATAATAATAATAATAATAATAAAAATACAAACCCAAATTCGCCCCAAAAGAAAAGAAAAAGGTGAGAATGAGTTGAATTTTGGAAGGTCTTTGAGTGCCGTAAGAGAGAGAGAGAGAGCAGTGGTGGAGGAGCAAAGAAAGATGAGAATGTGTTCGATAAGAATGTGTAGGATTTTGTGTTTAGGGAAGAAGGGCGAAATTGGGTTTATAGATAAATAAAAATGTAAGATTAATTTAAAGATATGGGAGAGCGTTTTCTACAGAACTTTTGCTGCCCTTTTGTGTTGTTGATCCAACGCGAAATTCACTTTTCGGGCCCAAAACGCAACATTTAAAACTCTCCTCAAAAATTGCTATATGAAATTGGCAATCGTGCATGTTCAGAAAACTTGCTGTACGTACGAAAACGATGTATATTTTATTCAAGTACATGCACGTCAGGAAGTGGAAGTATATTTCAGTTTTGGGATGCGAAATTAACGAGAACAAGACTTTTTATGTGGATGTTTCGCGTAGCTAAGGCCTCTAAGAGCAATTTCATCAGCTCGTGTAAAAGATTCCATCTATTTTACACTAAAAATCTATCTTTTCTATTTTACACATTCAGTTTTACAAAACACCCACATCAGTTCATCTATTATACACATCTTTTAATTAAATAATCAATTTCTTCACAATTTTTTATTATTACTCTAACTACCCCATATATATTCGCGCCTCACTCTCTCTCTACACCCATTTCCGTTTGTTCTCTCTCTCTCTACCCATCTCTCCCCTGAAAAGCTCTCCCTCTCCCCTCAAAAAATCTCGAGCTCCGATCAACCGTCCCTGGCTCCGATCGGCTCCGAACAACAAGCTCCGATCCGCTCCGATCAACGAGCTCCTATCCAAGAGCTCCGATCCGCTCCGAGCTTCAAGCTCCGATCCAAGAGCTCCGATCCGCTCCGAGCTTCGAGCTCCGATCTGCTCCGATGCAAGAGCTCCGATCCGCTCCGATGCAAGAGCTCCGATCCGCTCCGAGCTTCGAGCTCCGATCCGCTCCGAGCTTCGAGCTCCGATTCGCTCCGAGCTCCGATCCGCTCCGATCCACGCATTTCAAGCTCCGATCCGCTCCAATCACAAGCTCCGATCCGCTCCGATCCACGCATTTCAAGCTCCGATCCGCTCCAATCACAAGCTCTGATCCACGATCCACTGCGATCTCTGATCCGAGCTCCGATCCACTATCCACGAGCCACGACTTCCGATCCGAGCTCCGATCCACGACCTCCGATCTGACCTCCGATCTGCGTTTGTGTATCTCTGCTTTTTTCTTTTTTTTTTTTAAGCAAGTGTTGATTCTCTGTGTTGATTTATCTGTTTGTGTGTGGGTGTGTTTTTGTGCTTCTGAGGGAAAAAAAAAAAAAAAAAGATGAACAGTTATTGGTTTGATGAGCACAGAGATGAGAGTGAAAAAAACGAGCGAACTGAAAAATAATAAAATAATTTATGAACAAGCTACAGTACCCGTGTAAATATACACGGGTACTGTAGCTCGTGTATTGGTTTTCACATGTTTGCATATTTATACATCCACTGATGTGGGTGTTTTTTGGCATAAAATGTGTAAAATTAATAATTTTTTATCATTTTACACATTTATACACTTTTATACTTTCACTGATGGGAATGCTCTAATCTTTATCAGATGCTATTACAAACTCGGGTTTCAAGAGCAAGGAACACAATTTTCAGTGCTTAGAGATCATGAAGGAATAACAACCAACAGAGTTGCGTGTTTTTAAGTAGCTAAAAGAGATTTTGAACCTTTTCCAAATTGATATTATTATCATTATTATTTTGATCCTTTGGCCTTAATTAAGTTCCCAAGGAACAGGCTATTATTAGTAACTTGGTGTGTATATCACAAGTTTGTCAATGATCGATTCTGAACTTTTTTCATGTCAAATTGTTAGAAATTAAGGAGGAGAAATTGTAGGCACTGTCGGTCAATGAGAACAATCCAAGCAAAACTTTCATAGGCATTATTTTAGTACCTAAAAAAGCACTTGTGAATAACATATCAACCCTTAGTACGGGAATTAGAAAAGATAAAATACAAACTTGGCCTACCAACTTGTTATTGGACAAACACACTACGTAAGTCATTCATACTATGAAATGACATATATATATATATATATATATATACATGTATGTATCGTAATCATTCTTTTTTTGCCATAGAAATTGTCAGATTGATAAACTGAGCCTTCTCTTTAGAAATGCGATCATCAATAATTTTGCCATATCTATGAAGAACCTCGTCAACAATTGCATCTCCAAAGTAAGTAACAAGCAAGGGTTCAATCACAGGTCTCATATACTGTGCAATATCGTATCTATCATTACTAAACCCAATAGATGAGTTGAATTCACCATCATAAATTATCCAGTTGACTTTAGAAATTTTTAGGCGATCAATAATGAAGAAATCTCCTTTTAAAACTTCAAATTTCAATTCAAATGAGAATGGTGTGTAACGAGGAATGTTGAAGGAATCCTTTTAATCAACTTCTATGAGTCCCTAAAATGTATATTATTATTCTATGCTTTTAGCAGAATATATAGACTTAATGCAAATTTGAAGAGATTATTTTTTCCTAGTACAAATTTGCTCTTTATAAGTTTGTTTTAATTATAATTAATATATCAAAGTATAAGGATAAGAAGAATGATTATGAGATTAAGATTTGGGGCAATATATCAAAAATTTTTAGGAAATCACATCGGGTGTAATAGTTTTAAAGGGCTACGTAAAAAGTTAATTTTTGATCTCGTTATTGAATAAAATAAAAGTGCAAAAAGGTAAAAGAGTACATAATGAAATTAAGTGAGAAATATTATGAAAATTTATAAATATCTTGGACTTCCTCTAGAAGAAGGACTCTACATGGTGTGGTTATAATAAACCAGCTTGCTACCAACAAAAAAAAAAAAGGATATCTCTTCGTAGTACCGACAAAATGACAAAACGTGGAATTCATTGACCTACTGATATATGATTTGGAACCTTTTTTAGATTGTTATTATTATTTTGATTCTTTGGCCTTTTTAAGGTCCCAACTCCCAAGTAACGGGCTATTAGTAACTTGGTGTGTGTATCACAAATTTGTCAGTGATCGGTTCTGAACTTTTTCATGTCAAATTGTTAGATATTAAGAGGGGAGTGATCGAAATTGTAGGCACTGTAGGTCAATGAGAACAATCCAAGCCATACTTTTTCATAAGCATTATTTTATTACGTACATAAAGAAGCACTTGCGAATTACATATCAACCCTTCGTACGGGAATTAGAAAAGATAAAATACACACTTGGCCTAGCCATCACCTTATTAAATTGGAGAACCACACTACTTAAGTCATTCATATTATGAAGTGACCATATTCAATAAGCCATGTATATCTAAATATCATAATCATCAATTTTTTATCACGGAAATTGTCAAATTGGTAAACTGAGTCTTCTCTTTAGAAATGCGATCATCAATAATTTTGCCATATCTATGGAAAATCTCGTCAATTATTGCATCTCCAAAGTGAGTAACGAGCAAGGGTTCATATACCGCTCTCATATATTTTGCAACACCATATCCATCATTGCTAAACCCATTAGAAGGGTTGAATTCACCATCATAAATGTTCCAGTTGACTTCAGAGACCTCTAGGCGTTCAATGGAGAAATCTGCTCCTTTTAAAACTTCAAACTTCAATTCAGAAGGAGATGGTGTGTAATTAGGCATGTTGAAGGAATCCACTTTATCTTTTTCAATGAGTCCCTGAAACGCACGTTCTATGCTTTAATTAACACAATATATAGACTATATGCAAATTTGAGAAGAGTTCTTTTTCCTAGTACAAATTTGCTCTTTATAAGTTTGTTTTACTTATAATTATATATCAAAACATAAGGATAAGAAGAAAGATCATTTGATTAAGATCAATCCAAGATCATTTGTTAGTAGCTAAGAAACTTATGGGTCATTAATTAGTACTGTCTGATCCCATTGGGAAAAGGAGTTTTTGAATCTTCCTTCTTTGCATTGAATTTCAATCCAAGATCATTTGTTAGTAGCCATTTGGGTCATAGTTGTCTGATCCCATTGGGAAAACATGTGTTTCCATCCCTTATCTCTCACTGTTTATAAGCAAATAAAAGCAGACAGCTAATTAGTCGTTAATCTCTTGTTAGTACATGGTTAAGTAACTCCCACTGGTATAAAACCTATTTTTTAAAAATTAATTTTATGATTTTGTGCGTGTGTAGATAATTTGATAGTTGGAAAATGATAAATTTGAATCTTAGATGTTTATGTTACAAAATGTGTCAACCAATTGAGTTAACAAGACTCTTGGAAAGATTAATTATACATTAAATTTATTATGATGTATATTTTATTGAAGGTAAATGATCCATTTTACTTAGAAGAATCTACCTTTCTTATTAAGTTTCGATCAATTTATCTAATTTTAGATTAGATAATCAAAATTTAGGAAATAATTAGTTATGTGTCTACCAATCATAATCAAGTGCAACCAATAATAAGCTTTCCATAATTTACTATCGAGAGTTGAATTTGTAGTAGCATATGTTAATATTACCTCTGAGACCATGTCATTGAGTGCCATAGCCATAAGCTCATAAATGTAACAACACTCTTTGCTAGATGGATCTTCACTTCTTCTTCCCAACAATGTTAATACCATTCTCCCTCCGGCCACCAACTCCTCTGCACGACACTTCAAAAATATTGAAAAATCTCTTTGAAATTGCTCGTAGTATGCTTTAAATACACATGGAGGGCTTGTAGATGCCATGTAAATATTTCCTTTGTTATTATCCAGCCCTTCTGGGACCTATAATATATAAGATATATTAATAGTTGTTAATGTGTTTTTAATCTGATGCCAACAGAGTATGAACCATATAAATTTATCATGGCATAGATCTTAAATAGATAACAATAAAACCACACGTTTGTTGCAATAACTCAATCCACTTGCAGGAAATGGCGAAGCTTGTAGCCCCCAAAATTTAAATTAAAAATGATATATATGTATTCTTTTTTTAAGAAAATCTTAAGTGTATGTGTGTGTATATATATATTAAAAAAAAAATCCCGCGTGCTTATGAATATGAATGAGCAAAATAAGTAAGCTCATAACATCTTAAATCTCAATTAAAATTTATACATTTAAAAAAATTATTAATTTTTTTAAAAATGGTTTTTTGAGAAATTTAAGATATTTATATTCATTTAAAAAGAGTCACAACTTCATTAGTGATAATTTGTAAATATTAATTGTGGGGGCCCAAGGACCAAGAAAGAATACAATGAGTTGTAGTTGTCACTATTGAGGCATCATGAGCCCGAAGAAAGGATCTACTTGAGGATAGGAGGAGAAGAGACAAAAGACTTCTGGGAAGTCCGGATGGGGAGGATGGGGTGTAGAGAGAGAATCATGGAAGGTAAAGGAAATTTTCAGTGAGAGTTAGCCTATTGCTTCCATATTAAACAACTGACAACAGTTTTATCAGTTGCATTGATGGAGAAGTAACCTAAACAGTGCAATTCACAAGTAAGCAGCTCTTTCTACCCCCTTCAACAGAAGTTTAAGAGTACAAGTGTCATAGGGAGAGGCTGGGTAGGTGGAGATGAAGGGATATGATGTGATGTTTTGAGAAGTATATAAGGGAAGGGAACTTCCAGATGAAAAGGGATCAAGAGAAAAATAGTCTAAGGATAGAAATTAGAGCAAAAACATTGAGAAAAAGAGAGTGAACACTGTATCGCCCAGTGTAAAGGCTTTGTCCTCGGACAAACTTATATATTTAACTAGGGGCTCTAACCATTCTTCTTGTGTTTTTGTCCTGGGGCTAAGCCCTCCCCCTTTGTCTTACCCCACTCCTCTTCATAAATATCTATTGTTTGGGCTTGACTGAGTTGCATCGACCCCACTCTTTTAAGTGGGTTTGGGCAGCTTGATTTTTGTGTCCTTACATTAATTATTTTAATTATTGCACTTGTCTAGTGCTTAAATGATTATTGATTATATGTTAGAAATATCAAATATTTTTTAAAATATTGAAAATTTTATCAAGTTTTATATATGTAATTTTTATAATACACATATTGCATTATAAAGTAATTAATTTACATTTCAAATTATTTCATATTAATCTTTTTTCACTACAGGCCATATATTCGGAATATGATATATGAAAAGTACCTTAATCATTGTATTTAAGGTTAATGGAATGCAAAGGTTAATACTTATGAAGTGACAATTTAAAAACCTATTAGGTGTTAATGTCATGTAAATACCTATCGAGTGATGACCACAAAAAACAATAAACAAACAAACTATGTCTTGTGTTTCTATATTTAAGATTAATGCAGTGCGAAAAGGTTATTTTAATTTTGTGTGGTTGAAATATAGATTACTCTTCACATTAACAATGAGGTTTCGTGCTTTTTCCTTTTGTTTATATATTTGAATGGAAACTAATTTTATTTTTCATAATATATTTAGTCTTGAATTTTAGTTTTTTTAATGAAAATATAGTTCATAGTGTATACTTTGATCCTCTGAAACTAAAATTTTAACTCTCTCACTGGTGTAAGATAAGGAAAATTACACAACAATCCAAGAGTACAATAATATTGTGTTCTCTCATCTCACAAAATAATGGGTGTATTGTGTAATCACTTCTAAGATAAGTTGGATTTAACCCCATATTACGTGATTATGGATATAATTAATCATATTAATCATTTTGTGTTCAAAGAATAAGTTAACCTGAGACAACCAATGGAGACTATAAGAAGAATGGACAAAATGCAGACAATTGCTCGGAAAAAGCCTGCCATAGAAGGAACCAGGAGTTCCTGAAAACAAGCATGGACCAGCGCCAGGCCCCAGTTGATAGCTCATTTCTTTCTGGAAGCTTGGTAATGACTTGAAAATGGTATTAAAGTCGTTCCCTGGAAGGTCGTTCAAATACACTTGATATTCAGGTGAATCATGGCCTAGCTTTTGACGAAGCTTGTCCACTTCCTTGATAAGTTCAGAAACCACCAACAAAGTATTTGGTCCAGAAGAACAACCCAAGTCTGCGATGGCTATGCTTCTTGGCAAGGTGTTGCAGTACAGATTGGCTATAGCTTCCTCTGCGATGGGTTTGGTCATAGATATTACTTTTTGCTGTAAAAGTCCAAACAAAGAGTTTGATTGAGTTGTAATCTACATTATTATGTACGTACAGTGCAAATAATTGACCTTCTTCAATGAATTTTATCATAACTAATTAAAAGCATGGTAATTACAATATAGAGATGAACTGAATTTAAAAATTATGTGCACATATTAGTTTAAAGTACATTATTCTTTTGTTTTTTTCCTCTTTCACAGACAAAAAGCATGTATACAACTATTTACGACAAAAATAAACTAAATTTTATACTAAGGCTGTGTTTGTTTTAATGTAAAATATTTTTCGAGTGTAAAATAATTTCAAGTGAAAATATTTTCGAAAAAGGAAAATAATTTTTGGTGTTTGGTTGTATTTAAAAAATTACATTAGAAAATAATTTCAAATGTTTGGTAACATTTTGAAAATGCAAATTTTCTACTAGTTTTTCACATTTTCTCAACTTCCAAACAAATTTTATATCAGAAAATCCACCACCACCAACACCCCAGCACCCACACAAAATCCACCACCATCCACACAAAACCCACCACCACACAACACAAAAACCACCAAAACACCACCACCCACATCACCACAACAACAACAAAAAAAAAATCAGAGATCAAAGAGAGAAAGCAGATCAGCGAGTGGCGGATGATGAGATCGAGAGATGATCTGGCCCAGAGGAGGACGAGGCGATCTAGAGGGCGGCAGTTCAAGCTTGGGGCTTTGGGCTTTGGGTGACGAGATCGGTGGTTCGATCTAGAGGCAGTAGCGACGACGGGGGTGGGTGGTGGGTTGTAGATCGGTGACATGCTATCTCGCCAGCGATCTTGCTCCTCGATCTCGTCGATGCGAGTTCTATGGTGCGATCTCGCGGCTCGATCTCGTCGACGTGAGCTTGACGGCGCGTTTGGGCTTGGGGCGGTGGTCTAAGCTCAACGGCGCAAGCTCGATCTCACTCTCTCTACTCTCTCTTCGTGCTCTCTCTCTCTCTCTCTCTCTCTCTCTCTCTCTCTCTCTCTCTCTCTCTTTGTTTTCAGGCCAAAAAATGTGATTTGAAAGTAAAATAGAAACGGAAATGGTTTTACAGGTGGGAAGGGGTATTTTACGGTCAAAGTGTAAATGATTTTCAGTTGCTCCAAACACACGCAAATGTGTAAAATATTTTCTGAAATTGATTTACTGTCAAACCAAACGCAGCCTAAAGTGATCATACACTTCTATTGATATCAAATGCCACATATACTGTGTTATTAAAATACTTAATAATTGCCATAATGATGAGTATGTATCCTAAATTTAAATATTTGAGTATCATTTTTCTGTTTGTAATTTATAACAAAATATGGCACACAAAATGCCAATTATTTTGACGACTTTAATAAAAATATTAACCATCTTCACTTGAAAATTACAAAAATTTTGGTCCAATAAAAATAAAAGTAATATTACATTCGCAATATTTTTATAATAACTTCACAACAAATCAAATGTGATAATCGGAAAGTGGTTACTAATTTTAATTTAGACCCAATAATATTGATATCAATTTTTAATCCACCAATAACAAAATTGTTGCATAAAATTTGTTTTAAGAATGTGTAGTTGTAGTATTACTCCAAAAAAAATCCTAGCTTCTTAAATAGAATCCTTCATGTATTTTTTTGTTTATTTTTTGTGACGTTAATAAATTTAAATTTCTTAGTAACCACTTAAGAAAAAATTCATGTATTTTTTTGTTTATTTGTTGTGACGTTAATAAATTTAAATTTCTTAGTAACTACTTAAGAAAAAATTTCTGAAACTACCACTAACTCCAGCATTCAATTAAGTTGGAGAACCATCTACTACCTGTACTTAGTTTGAAAATATTCGTGGGAGGGGTTGGTAACTAATTAAGTATACCTGAAGTAGGGAGTTGTTTGCATAACTTGTTTCTCCTATTCCTCCATTCATGCAGAGCACTTGGACAACTTCCATCTCTCTCTCTCTCTCTCTCTCTCTCTCTCTCTCTCTCAAATAATGTGCGTTGATCTGTGAGTTTGAGCTGATTGTGTTGAAGGAGAGGGCCCAATTTATAACCAACGGTATCTCCCTCTTTTCAAGAATGAGTAGTCATGATCATTTTGGTCTTTCAAGGGTAATAATCAACACGATTAGCCCATGACTGAATTGGATAGCAATAATGCGATGTCCTTTGGAAGAAATGTACCGTGTGTGGATGTGTGGTTATGAATAGATAATCAATCATATTCAGCGAAAAAAAAAAAGAATAGATAATCAATCAGTTTGCTACCAAGTAGCAACAAGAAATAAAAGAATCTCTGCCAAAATGATCTTCACATATGATGCACGACCAGAACGGTGATCGAGAGTGACAACAACTCTTGCCAAAATGATCTTCACAACAACCATTGTACCGAACGTGATCCGTGTGTTTTTTTTTGAGGAACCGTGTTCCGTGTGTTTGAAGTGTATGGTTTGTGGTGCATGATGCTATTGCTACATAGTCGATCTAGAATATGTATCACGTGATATTGGGTTTCACAAAAGTCTGTCTCGTCATGACCAATGCAATAAACATCATGTGCTCTGACGTAAATTTAGTGCTGTGTTTCCTGATGAGATGGTGTCCAAAACAAATGAGAGTCCCCGGCCGTACTTAAAGGCTTTCATACCTGTAGGATATTTTTGAGAGGGTCAGTAAGAATTATAGATTATACAAATTTTTTAAAATAAAAAACATGAATATATCCACGTTACAAAAACAAAATATATAAAGTTATATAATTTGCTTTTTACGATGTTTTATATTATGAAATCGTTGCATGATCATTTTATTATCAATCTTATGAATGTTTATAGTCAAATAATTTTTTATCTATTGATCTCTTATTTAATTGATTTATTTTAAATTTGTTAAGATCTAAATGAGTTTTTTTTAAGGTTTAAGATTAACAAATTTCTATTTTTATTGTTGGGCTTATGAATTTTTTTTTTTCCAGATTTTAGATTAAATTAGTTTGTTATTGAACATTTTTTTTTTTTGTATTTAAAAATGCCAAGATCTTCTTTAGAGGATCATATTCAAACTTATTTCAGCGGGGCTTAAAAAAAATCTAAAATCAAGGTATTCAAGATTTTATTTTATTTTAGAGAAAATTCAAGATTTTATTTTAGGAGGGTAAAAAAAAAAAAAATCTGTATAGTTTTTTTTTTTTTTTAAATATTATATAATTTAAACTCCCTGGCCTCTAAGTGGAGTCACCCTGGCCTGCTTTCATATATTCCCCTTGGCAATGAATATATTCATCAGTGGATGGACATATATATCGTATCTTAATAATGTATCTTTTTCACACAAAAAAGATACTATATTTGTGAAGTAACATCATCCACCAATTAGACCGTATTGCATGCATGAGAATTAATGCACCATATTATATGGTGTGCGAGCACCCTTAGTTACCTAACGCTAATTTAGCCAAAAAAAAAAAAAAACCCCTTACGCTAATGTGCCTCATTTGACGACACCATAACCAATGGTGTTTGCTCAAACGAGCATAAATCATCGTACCACATGCAATATTGCTCAGGGTTGACTCCATTATATAGGATTTTAGGTAATTGCCTTAGGTCACTTTTTTTTTTTTTTGGTTATTGTGGGGATAGGAAGTCCAATGAGGCATATTGAGTTATAGGCCGTGCCCGAAGACCAACAAAAGCCTGAGGATGGTCGAAGGGATTGCTATAGACCGTGCCCGAAGACCAGCAAAAGCCTGAGGATGGTCGAAGGGATTGCTAGGCCTGGGTAAATTGGCCAAGGACAAAGGAAAAGAATAATGGGTAAGCTCTAATTTCTGAGGAGCCAAGCCACCTCGGGAGGGCTTTAGGTAGGTAACCATTATGGATGGATAAACTTCAGGGAAAGTAGCAGAAACTTAGTCAACTATAGAAGACAAAATATCTGGGAAGAAGGCTGTCACTACCGTGTTAAATGCACTGCACCAAATGAACTGGCTGCATTTATGGAGAAATGACACCTGAATAGTGGCATCTCAGCTCACAGCTGCCCACAAAGCTTTCAAGAGGTCCTAATGGGACGATCATCCAAGGGATTTTCTACTAAATCAACAGGTGAAAAGCTAGGATGAATTGGTAAAGGACTATATAAAGAAGTGATCACCATGAGAAATGGGCATGTAATCTAAGAAGGAAAAGAAGAAAAGGAAAAACAGTGTATTCACATAAGCTTGAGTTAAATATAAAAACATTTCATCCTCAGACTTGACCGAGAAACATTATTCATATCAATTTGTACTTTTAATCTTATTAGTATCTACCCTATCAACTCTGGCTCATACTTAATTTGCTGAGGCGTTTACTGGCCAAATTCATTTTCTTAAAAATATATTGTGTTGGGCTTGTTGGGTTGCGATCCATTGTACTTAATTAGTGGGTAGGAGTTCCATTTTTGTGCCCTTACAATTATAATATTATATTTATTATAGCGACTTTTTTTTTTTTTTTTTTTTTGAGAAGGAATTATATAACGACATAAAACAAAATTTATCTTGTATTAATTATTATTTTTTTTAAATCTTGGAAAATTTGTCAAACTAATTAAAAATGGAACAAATCCATATATTCTTTTTGTTCCCTTTCTCTCTAAGGCAAATAAGTGTATTTTATTCTTTATATATTATTACCGCTAAGTTTATCTTTCATAAATTGTGATCAGTCATTTATGTCGAATTAAATTTTATTTCATAATTTAGTTAAAAAAGGTTTTAAGGGTTCCAAAACTAAATAAAAAACCATAACATATCTCAGACGAAGTGACCTGGACTTAGAAACATAGTCATGTGTAGGAAAGGTGTTAGGCACCTTACGATGCTCATCTTTTAATGATACCTTCTTTTGATTCACTCTTGTCTAATTATTTGAAAAGTAACTTAAATAATTGGCATTGGATCCTTGGAAAAAAAAGTTTATTTTTGGAAATTCGTTGAACGTAAGATATAAATGCTTTAATAAACTAATTGTAAGAAAAGTAAATTGCATTAACTATGGCTAACTTTTCTCCTTTAGAAAGTATAGCAAGGCTTAAATTGCAATTTATTCTCCAATGTAATTTTCTTGTGCAAAAAGACAACAAGAAGCACAATGTTTAAATTTTGGGGGAGGGGTTTGTTGGCTTGATTTTGGAGTTGATGGAATCCATGGACCATGGGTTTTTATTAAGCCATGGACAAAGCATTAATTTTAGAGTTTTTGAAAATATATGAGTGATTTGTTGGGAAATAAGGAAATTTCAAAATGAAAGCATTTTTTTTATACGGATTTTGAAAAATGATGATTTATTAAAGAAATTTATTCATGAAAATTGTTTTTGGAATTTTTTTTTCAAATTTTGGAATTTTTTTTTGAAAAATGAAAGTAGTTTGTTTTCAAAAAGGATGAATTTCCATAGATTGTGAGGAAATAATTTTTAAGGGTAAAAATTTCATCAAGTTTTGAAAATACGATTAAGAGAAAGAAAAAAATCCCATGGATTTTGGGAAAAAAAAATTAAAGGAAAAACTCACATGGATTTTGGAAAAGTATTTTTAAGAGTGAAAAACCCAGGGTTTTGGAAAATAATTTTTAAAGGAAAGAATGCATGCGTTTGCATTTTTTGGGAGCGTATTTTCAAGGATGAAAAATATCATGATTTTTAGAAAATCATTTTTCAAGATAATAATGAGATTCATGGCCCTTTGGGAAGCAATTCTCCCTTTAATAGGATTTTTGGGTACCGATTTTTGAAAGTATGGATTATTTGAACACTTTAAACAAAGTTTAGTTTGAAACAAGATTACTTTGAAAATAAGTTAAAAATCATTTTGACTGTTTTACCAATTACATAACAAAGATGAAAATATAATGCACAATACCTTAGATATTGCACTACAATACTTTTGAAGGATTGGGAATAAAAAATTAACTTTTAATCTCAACTCTTAATTTTAAAAAGTAGGAAATAAAAAAGAAAAAAAATGTTAAAAAGTGAGAAAAAATTGCAAGAGAAATGTGAGGTATTGCACCTAAGTATTGCTTCGGGTTTAAATCGCCCTAGCCAATACAATTGATACTATACATTGCACCGGTTTACATTGTTGTTAATTACGTGTATCAGTGTATGTCACATTGTTTGTTGTCATTGCTAGATAACCGCCATTAAAAGTAATGCTATGTTTGGATGTTGGAAGAAGGACGGGTTGTGGAGTAGAATAGAGAGAAAGAGTAATTAAGTTATTTTGTTTGGATGTTTTTTAAGGAATGAGGGGGAGAGGTTTGGAAAGGTTTGAACTACTTCTAACCTCTCATTTTTAATTCTCTCAAATTGGAGAGATTTGGAGAGAGAGTGAAGCATAAAAATGCTTAACCAAATGAATTACCAAATTTGCACTTAATATGCTAACAAAATTACAAATGAAAAGATTAATTATTCCATTTCCCCTTACTTAATTTTAAAAACATCCAAACAAGGTAGATGATAACCATTTTTTTCTACTCTCTTCTCCACTACTCTCCTTCTCTCTACTTTCCTTTCTTTTAAAACTTTCAAACATAGTATAAGTACTAGAGTAGACCTATTTTAATGCTTATAGCGGCTGTGATTTTTAAATTGACGTAAATATACTTTTGGTCTCTATATTTTAGGTCATTTTTTGATTTTGTCTCTAAACTGATTTTGTTCCTAGGTTAGTCCTTGATTTTTCAAAATTGTTTTTAAAATAGTTCATTCTATCAACCCAGTAGTAGAAAAATTTGAGGTGACAAACGGAGTGCATAGGTGGTATGTTAGATGCTAATATAGCTAATAAAATAATATTAAAAAATACCATGTAAGCATCCATGTCAGCGTTTTAATGACAATTCAGCATTTTAATTAATTAAAAAAATAAATATATATTTTTTTAAAAATAAACTGAAAAAATTCAAAATCAAAAATAAAAAAAGAAAAAACTTTTGCAAATCCTTTCTTTCTCTGTGTTTGTGTCTGTATCTTTCTTCTTTTCGGTTTTTTTTTTTTTCCAGATCCTTTCTTTCTGTCTCTTGGTGCGTATTTGTGTTTGTATCTTTCTTTGTTCGCTTTCAATCCCTCTCTCTCTCTCTTAATCTCTGACATTTTCTCTCTCTCTAAACCCAACTCTCTAATCTCTGGGTTTTTCTAGTTTTCCGTGGGGTGGTCGGTAATGGAGGTGGAGATCGGTGGTTAGGGTGGAGATCGGTGTGGTTGGGGTGGTCGTGGTGGAGATCGGTAATCCATGGGTCTTGGATTATGGGTTTGGTTGGAGATGGAGATGGAGATGGAGATGGCTAGGTTTGGTTGGAGAGGCTGGGTTTTTGTGGGTTTCAGTGGGGCTGGGCTGTGGTCGTGGAGATCGATGTGGCCGTGGAGAAGGAAACGGTGACGACAACTAATCACGCTGCTGGTTGTAGGTCCTAAGTGGTGCTTCTGAAGAGAAGCCATGAAATGGGCGAGCCCAGACCGAGCTCGTTGAAATCGAGTCACTAAAGCCATCATTGTTGGCCTTGCAATTTAGTGACTCGGTGTGACGTTTCAGATCTGGTCATTGATGAAGTGGATGACCGAAGTAGAGATTTTGAGGTCTGGGTTTGTTGAAGACTGAAATAAGGAGCTGCTTATGGTTTTTGGGTTGTTCATCTCAGTGGGTTTGTTGCTTGATCTCTCTATATGTTTATTTTTGGGTTGTAAATTTGTAGGTTTGATGTAATTTTTCTGGGTTTGTTGTTTGATATTGATTTATGGGTTCGATATTCACTTCATTTTTTGGATTTCATGTAAATTTCTGGGTTTGATGTTCATCTCAATTTATGGGTTTAAGCTGCTGAGGTTAACCAAAAACAAAAGCAAAAAGAATTAAAACAATTATGAATTTTTATTTTTTAAGAAATGATTTTAGCTAAAATTAGATTTTAGGTTTTTTTTTTAATTTAATTTACTTTTTAAAAAAAAAAATTTAGCTGTTTTTTTTATTAATTTAAATGCTGGCATGGCATTTAAAAAATATTAAATATATTTTATAGTATTATTTTATTAGTTACATTAGTAAACAGTAAATTTCATTTGTCACTTTAGCATTTTTTATAACTAAGTTAACGGTAGGGATTATTTTAAAAACTACTTTGAAAAAGAAGGTACTTATCTAGGAGCAAAATTAGTTTAGAGACCAAATCAAAAAACAGTCCAAAATATAAAGACTAAAAGTACATTTATACTTTTTAAATTTGCTGCAATAAAGTTCCTACTGCAGCGGTTTTTAAACCGGAGGTAAAAGTTTTAACACTGGTTGCAGCAGTTTTCAACCGTTGCTAAATGAACCGCCTGGTAGGAAAATCTATTCCAACGGTTCGAAAAAGCAGTCACTATAGGCCTATCTACAGAATTTTAGGAATGATCAAGCTCAGTATTGCCAAATTTTTAGCAGTGGTTTTTTTTTTTTTTTTGGGTCTTTTAATTGCATGGTTTTGCCCTTTGCAAAAAGCCAAATGTCCTGTAGGGCTATCAAGTCAATTGCAAAGGGGTTTGTTCAAAATATTACATATCAGGTTCATTAACACAAAGCTTTATGAATTGAGTTGTCGTCAAGGGGTGTTTGAAGTAGCTAAAAGAGGTTTAGAACCTTTCATTAGATTATCTCTGCTTCATTTTCGTCCTTCGGCCTCAAAATCCCAAGGAACAGGCTATTGGTAACATTGCGAATAACCTTGTGTTTGTGTTAGTCGGGTCTCCCATTGGTTTTTATTTTTTTTGGTTGAGAAACTCCCATTGGTTAGTTTTGAACTTTCTTCGTACTGAATTGCTAGAGAGGAGGAGAAATTGTCAGCAATACAAGTCACTAAGAACAATACAAGCCAATTTTTATACACGTAATTTGAGTACATAAAAAAGCACTAGCAGATAATACATCACAACCCTTGGTACTGGAATTTGAAAAGAAAAAGTCAAGATCTTGACTTACCACAATATTATTAGACAACAACACCATTCAAGTCATTCGAATGAGGAAATTCAACCAACCACATACAAATATCTTGACCATCCTCTTTTTGTCGTAGAACTGGTCACATTGATAAATTGAATATTCTCTTTGGAAATGTGATCAGAAATAATTTCCTTATTCCTACGGAAAATCTCGTCAATTATTGCATCTCCAAAGTGACTAACTGGCAAGAGTTTAGCCACAGCTCTCATGCACTTTGCAACATTGTATTAATCATCACTAAATGCATCAGATGGGTTGAATTCATTGTCATAGACGTTTCAATTGACTTCAAAAACCTCTGGGCGATCAATGGAGAAGTATCCTCCTTTTAAAACTTTGAATTCGACTTATGACGGGGTGGTGTGTATTGAGGGACATGTTGAATGAATCCATTTTATCTTCTTCTGTAAGTCCTTGAAATATATGTCATATACTTTAGCACAATAGACTTTAAGTAAAATGGTGAAGAGTTTTTCCTTCCTTGTATGAAAGTTTGTTTTATTTGTAGTATATTGAAATATAAGAAGAAGAAAAAAATCATCGTTGTCAATAGACAAAAGATTTATGGCTCAGTAATCTTGCCTAATCCATTACGGTGAAAAGATGTGTTTAAATTCTTAATCTTCCACTATTTTAGGGGAAAAAAAATAGAAACAAACCCGAAAGCTCATATAAAATTATTTAATAGCGTGACATGTAAAAATGACAAAATTTAGCTATAAAATTGTTTGTAATCTTAAGTTACAACCTTATTTCAATATCTTTTTATTGAAAGTAATTTTGACAAATCCGTCATTGGATTATATCATTTTATTATATCCTACATGCTTACAAATTTTTTAGAAAATTAGAGATCAATAACTATGTTATCCATAAATTATTCAAATTGCAAATTTTTGTAATTTAAAATAATATATCAAATATAAGTTTATAAATCATATAGTAAATAATCTCTGATTGACACAAAATTTGACATCCGTATTAAAAACATAAAGAACATGTAATTCAACAGTTAGATTTTCAAAATATGTAGTAATATTTATTTTATTGAGTAAAATTGTAACTTTAGGCTACAACTAGTTTTGTAGCTAAACTTTGTCCATATAAAAATATGTGAACAAAATACCATGTGTTAAAATATCCTATTTTTATAACATGAAATAAATCAAAATGATTATATTCTATTAATTATACCATACAATTTTTTTCAGGGAGGTGAGGGGGGATGGGTGTAAAACAAAATGCGCCTCACAAAAAATACCCATTTTGCAAGGCATTGGCCTAACATGAGCAATCAATGAAGTTGGAGAGTTGCATGTAGTTTGGGGCAAAATGGCATAATACCACTTTTGCTTTTAACTTTTCAACAGAATAGCATTGTTTTGAAATTATTTGGCAAAATACTACTATTTTGAAATTTGACATTATGAAAATCAAGTTCTATGTAGAATTCGATGTTACCAATATAAAGTTTTACGTGTATTTTGTCAAGGTGGCAGGCACTGATGTGACTTTTCTAAATAAAAAATTGCCAGATGAAACTCAAAATTAGAAAAAATCGAGTTATGTTTATTTTTTTAAAGTGAAACTCACTATTATTAGTATAGAGTACTTTGCAAATTTTTTTTTAAATAAAGTGGAACTCGATATTATGTATTTTTTAAAATAATACGTAATATCGAGTTCCATGTAAACAAAAATGAAACAACCATCCAAGTTAGTTTTGTTTTAATTGAGAGGGCAGTGTGAAAACAAGGTAACATGACAGTAGATATTTTTGAAGAAGTTTTGCTTAATTTGAGGATTCACATTTTAATTACTATCATCTTTGATGAGCCAAATAGATACAATCGTCCAGATGATCTAGCTTGGATGAAGTAAGGATGCCATAAAGAAGCATTCAATACTCTGCCGATTACGTATCAACAAGGAGACCGTTGGGGTCTCCATTAAAACCTACATTAAGCAGACCTAAAACGTTATAGAGAAGGCATTCAAGCATCCATTAAGAGAGGCCAACGGCTACCAAGGAAGAGAAGTCTATTTATAGACACCTCACAGCTCAAAACATGGTACGGATAATATACACAGTGATTTACAAAATTCTTCTTTTTCTCAGCCTAGCCTTAAACTTCATTTCTTTTTTAACTTTATCATCAGAGACTCATTGGCTGGCACTACACCAGTGTCCTCATAAGAGAGTACTTGTTTGCAGCTTCTTGTAGAACCTTTGATGAGTTTGTGCTGGAAACCTTCTGGATGAACTTGATTGCTGATGCTTTTTGCATCATCAATTTGGCGTTGTTTGTGGGGATGACAATTTCATACCTCGGTCTAAAAGTGTAGTTCCATTCAATTCTAAGTTCCAAATGGAGTCCAATATCTCGCAAGATTTTGCAGCACTAGCATTACAGATCCAAACGCTCATAGCTAGCGTAGAAGAGCTCACTAGAAAAAACCAGGAGTTGAGACTGCAGTTACAACAAGAGGAAAATTGTTCACCCACAAGGACTAGGACTAACATGAATGACAATGTAGATAGCAACAAAAGAGACGACCACGACGATTAAACACTTCTGACGAAGCAAATTCAGACCTCCTTAGAGAAATGAGGAGAGAGATGGACGAGCTGAGGAATGCAATGAGGGAAAAGACAGATAGGAATCTAGATGGGATGGTCAGAAGAACAAACTCTCCCTTCACCACAAAAGTCCTAGAGTGTCCTATGCCCCTAAAGTTTCATCTTCCACAACTCGAGTCATTCGATGGCTTGAAAGACCTGCTAAACCATATTACTACCTTCAAGATAACTCTGAGTCTACAGCAACCCCCAGAAAAGATCCTATGCCACTCCTTTCCTACCCTCAAAGGAGTAGCTTGAGTGTGGTTTAGTAAGCTAGCAATATCGTTCATTGATAATTTCGTTCATTGATAATTTCGAACAACTAAGCAACTCTTTTGTGTGCCATTTCATTGGTGGACAATGCCTGAAAAGGCCTGCAAACCATTTTCTCACCACTAAGCAAGGAGAAAATGAGTCCTTAAGATCATATGTGAAACGTTTCACCAGAGAAGTCCTGAAGTTGATGAAGCAGACGATAAGGTGTAGTTAACCACCTTCAAAGCCGGGCTGAAATCCAGAGAGTACATGAACACTAAAGGTGCCCTAGCTGCAATAGGGGAGGAGGACAAGCCCAAAGAAAAAAAGGGCGTTAGAGAAGGCTAGAAGGGGCGTAAGAGAGAAATGGGAGATCATCAGAACCCGAACGGGAACAAGCGAAGAGACAATAAAATGTCTTGGACTGTAAAATTTACCCCTCTAGTTATGCCCGTTGATAAAACTTTAATGTAGATTAAGGATTATCATTACCTTAAGTGGTCGAAACCGCTACACTCCTCACCCGATGTGCGTAACAAGAGAAAATATTGCCACTTCCACAAAGACCACGACCATTACACTGAGGATTGCAGAGACCTGAAGGAGCATATAGAGGAACTCATTCAGAAAAGGAAGCTACAAAAATTTGTGAAAAAAGGGTAGTCCAGTCGACCTAGAGACGATAACAAGGAGAGAACGAGATTGTTCCTAGGGATAAGGCTAATTCGTTTAATCGTCCACAAAGTGCGATAGGAGAGATAAAGATGATCATAGGAGAACCATCCATGGTTGGATCCTTTAAGTCCCTTAAGAAGTCACAGCAAAGGCAGGTAAACAGTGTCCACAGGATACCAACCCTGAAGCAAAGCAAAAAGCAGACATCCTATTTTCAGAAGAGGATGCTAGAGGTGTAAAATAACTGCACAATGACCCCTTGGTTATTATGCTTATGATAGAAGGATTCAACACTAGACGAATCCTCATAGATAATGGCAGCTTTGTAGACATTATCTATCTTTCAACTTTCCAGTAACTAAAGGTAGACCCCAAAAGATTTCGGCCCTTTAAATCTTCCCTCGTTAGTTTCAGCGGAGACTGAGTATACCCCAAAGGTATTGTAGCACTGACGGTTACAGTGGGATCTCACCCCCAAAAATTAACCTAGCAACTTGACTTCTTGGTGGTAGATTACCCGTCCTCATACAATGTGATTATTGGAAGGCCCATACTCAACCACTAGAAGGCAGAAACGTCTACGTACTGCTTGAAGGTGAAATTCCCAACGGAGTATAGTGTGGGCGAGGTAAAAGGAGATCAAGTGCTAGTTAGGGAATGTTATCAAGTAGAACTAGCTACAAAGGAAAACCATACATGGACGATTAAGGAGAAGAAGGAAGAGAAAGTAGAAGCCTTGGAAACCATGGAACTGGTAGACGAGGAACCAACAAAGACCACGAAGATAGGGACAAACTTGAGCACTAAAATGAAGAAGAGGCTAGTCCAATTCCTCAAGAGCAATTTGGATATTTTCACATGGAGTCATGAGGACATGTCAAACATAGCAACAAAAGTCATCCAACACCATTTGAATGTAGACCCTAAGAAGAAGCCTGTCCAACAAAGATGATGAGTCTTTGCCCCTGAACGAAACAAAGCCATCAAGGACGAGGTAAATAAATTGCTGGCAACCAATTTTATTCGAGAAGAACCAGGACTGGCTGGCCAACGTCGTTTTAGAAAAGAAAGCAAATGAAAAATGGAGGATATGCGTGGACTTCACGGACCTGAATAAGGCCTGTCCAAAAGACAGGTTCTCACTGCCAAGAATAGATCAGCTTGTAAACTCCATGGTGGGGCATAGACTCCTCACATTCATGGATGCATTCTAATGTTACAACCAGATCAAAATGTTAAAGGAAGACCAGCAAGCAAGGAGGAAGATACATACCTAGACGACTTTAAGAAGGCATTCTCGACCCTTAGACAGTACCAAATGAGGTTGAATCCTAGCAAATGTGCCTTCAGGGTTGCATTAGGGAAGTTCCTGAGGTTTATGGTATCCTAGTGAGGAGTAGAAGCTAATCCAGAAAAATTACAGACCATATTAGAGATGACATCATCGAGAACGATGAAGGAAGTCCAGAAGTTAACAAAGAGGATTGCAACTCTCAACAGGTTCGTCTCCAAAGCAATGGACAAATGCCTACCTTTCTTTAAAACCCTAAAGCAAGCTTTTATCTGGATAGAGGAGTGTGAAGAAGCCTTCTAAGAATTGAAGCGCTATCTAAGCAATCCCCCTCTCCTAAGCCTATCAAAGGAAGGGGAAAATCTGTTTTTGTACTTAGCAGAATTAGCCACAGCCGTGAGCTCAGCCTTGATTCGAGAAGAGAATAGAGTACATCTCTCTATTTATTGTGTCAGCCAAGCATTCTAAGGAGCGAGGCGAAATATCCATAGATTGAAAAGATCGTCTTTGCCTTAATCATCGCCTCCCATAATCTACGTCCCTACTTCCAAGCAAATCTCATGTTAGTAATGACTGATCAGTCGACAAGGAAATCAATGAACAATCAAAGCTGTAGAAAGAACGGTGCAATGGGCAGTTCATTGAATACCACCCCAGAACAACGATCAAACCATAGGCGTTAGCAGACTTCATTGCCAAGTTCACCATGCCAAACGACAAAGAGATTCAAACAGATGGGTAGTCAGCCCAAAAAAGAGAGGGAGTGTGGGTCATCATTAACACTCTAGAAGGAGATGTCCTCAAGTACGGGGTACAACTTCAATTCCCTGCCACCAACAATAAGGCAGAATACAAGGCCATACTAACAGGGCTTAGAATCAGGAGAGCTTTGGGTGGCAGGAACATACTCCTTAAAAGCGATTCTAAACTAGTAATAGGGCAAATAAAAGGTGAATATGAAGCAAAGGAGGACAAAATGCAGAGATACCTCAAGTTGACGAACCACCTAACCCAAGAAATCGATCTAGTAGACTTCATGTAAGTCCCTAGGAACCAGAACTTAAAAGCAAACGAAGTAGCAAGGCAAGCATCTTTAGAAGAAGGAACAATGTCACCAGATTGGAAAGTAGAAGTGCAAAAGTGTCCTAGCATTGAAGAATTTCACACTTTTGCAATTCAAGACCAAAAAAGTTGGACGACTCCCATTCTTTCTTTTCTTCGAGGCAAACGACTCCCAGCAGACGTTGATGAAGCTAGGAAAGTCAGAAAGTGAGTGGCTAAGTTCACAATCTTGAACGAAATTTTGTATAAAAAGGGTTCTCTATGCCTTACCTAAGGTGTGTTGAGGAAGATGAAGCTAAATACATCCTGGAGGAAATCCATGAAGGAATATGTGGAGACCATACAGACCCGAGATCCCTGGTAAACAAAATCATCAGAATAGGTTACTTTTGGCCTACCATGCAAAGAGACACAAAAGAGTTCTTCGAACGGTGTGACAAGTGCTCGGGGTTCGGGAACATCCAGCGTTTCCCAGGAGAAAAGATGACGGCCATAGCTTTCCCGTGATCATTTGCTCAATGGAGGATAGACATTGTGGGCCCCTTTCCCCAAGGTAAAAGGTAGGTAAAATTCTTATTAGTTGCAATTAACTATTTTACTAAGTGGGTTGAAGCAGACACACTACCAACTATCATGGAGGCAAAGATCTAGAACTTTGTATGGAGGAACATAGTTTGCAGGTTTGGGATACCAAGGATGATAAAATCAAACAACGGGCGCCAGTTCGACAGTCGAGATTTCAGGAACTTCTGTTCAGGATTAAAAATCAAGAACCATTTCTCTTCACCTGGACACCCACAAGCCAACGGACAGACATAAGTGACAAATCGAACGTTGTTGAAGATCACTAGAGGAGACAAAGGGTGCATGGCCTGAGGGCGTGCTGAATGTCTTGTAGGCCTACTGCACCACGGCAAGGACCCCGACAGTAGAGACGCCGTTCAGACTCACCTACACCACCGAAGCAGTAATACCAATCGAAGTAGGAGTCTTAGCATGAGAAGAGAAGTTTTCCAAGAAGATAGCAATGCCGATCAACTGAAGGCCAACCTGGATTGCTTGGATGGAGTAAGAGAAGAAGCATCTTAGAAGATGGTCAAGTACTAGCAAAAAATGACTGAGTTTAATCGCTAAAAGAAATATTGCATTTGAATTAACCATGGCTAACATTTCTCCTTTAGAAAGCATAGCAAGGCTTAAATTGCAATTTATGCTCCAATGTAATTTTCTTATGCAAAAAGACAACAAGAAGCACTATGTTTAAATTTTGGAGGGAGGGGGTTTGTAACTCTGTTGGCTTGATTTTGGAGTCAATGCAGAGATGGAACTAGGACTTTAAGTTAGGAGAGGCAGCTTTACTGTTAGCTGTGCGTGACAGTTTTAACTTTTGACTGAGCTACTACTTAGTCGTGAGTTTTTGTTTTTGTTTTGTTTTTTTTTTTTTTTTTGGTGTGGGTAAGAAAAAATTATTTTTCTTTAGAATTTTTTAAAGGGCCTGGGTTGTTTATTTTGGATAAAATTGATTGATTGGGCTTAAATTTTTTTTTTTTAATTTTGCTATTGATAATTTTTGTTGTTTAGCTAATTTTTTTAGGCTTGTATATTTTGTTTTAGATTTTAGATCCATAATATTTTTTATGGTCACTAAATTGAGAAAAATGCTAAAGTTACAAACTTTTCTATAAATTGTTGATGTAATAAATGATTATTGGTAAGTAAAAAAAATGGTGTAAGTGGTGAGCTTATATGCGAACCAATAAGAATTTGCTACCAAAACAGTTTGTAAAAAAGTTTGTAAGTATAGCATTATTCTTTAAAGAATCAATGATATTATTTAAGAAGAGAAAAATGTAATTTTATAAAACAAAATTGCTAAAATTAGTACACATATAATAATAATAATAATAATAATAATAATAATAATTTTTTTTTTTTTTTTTTAAATTACGGGGGCAAGTCCAACCGTGGCTCTGTCCCTGAGTCTATGGGTTCCATTGGTTTTACACATGGACAAAGCTTGTTTTTTAGAGTTTTTGAAAACAAGACAGCAGTTTTTTGGAAAATAATCGGAAAATTCAAAATGAAAGAATTTTGTTCATATGGGTTTTGTAAAATGAGGATTTATTTAGGAAATTTATTCAAGAAAATAGTTTTTGCATTTTTTCAAGGAAAAGCAATTTTGGAGTTCTTTTTTGAAAAAAGAAAGATGCTTGTTTTCAAAAAGGAGGAATTTCCATGGATTTTGAGGAAACAATTTTAAGTGTAAAAATTCATTAATAGAAGATAAAGGCCAAATTTCCTGTAGGGCTGTCAAGTTAATTGCAAAGGGATTTGTTCAAAATATTACATATTAGGTTCATAACCTCAAAGCTTTATGAATTGAGCTGTCGTCAAGGGGTTTAGAATCTTTGATTTGATTATCTCAATTTTCTATTGTCCTATGGCCTCAAAATCCCAAGACACAGGCTATTGGTAACATTGTTAATAACCTTGTGTTTGTGTGTGTCACAAATTTCCCGGTGGGTTTTGAACTTTCTTCAGGTCAAATAGCTAGAGAGGAGGAGAAATTGTCAGTACGACTACAGGTCACTAAGAACAATCCAAGCCAATTTTCATATACGTAATTTGAGTACATTAAAAAGCACTAGCAGATAATACACCGCATCCCTTTGTACTGGAATTTGAAAAGCAAAATACAAGATCTTGACTTACCACAATATTATTAGACAACAACACTATTTAAGTCGTTCGAACGAGGGAATGACATTATTCAATCACCCATATATAAATATCTTGATCATCCTCTTTTTGTCATAGAAATGGTCACATTGATAAATTGAGTCTTCTCTTTAGAAATGTGATCAGAAATAATTTCCTTGTACCTATGGAAGACTTCGTCAATTATTGCATCTCCAAAGTGACTAACAAGCAAGGGTTCAGCCACTGCTCTCATGCACTTTGCAACATTGTATCCATCATCACGAAACGCATCAGATGGGTTGAATTCATTGTCATAGACGTTCCAATTAACTTCAGAAACCTCAAGGCGATCAATGGCGAAGTATCCTCCTTTCAAAATTTCGTATTTTACTTCCGACGGGGATGGTGTGTATTGAGGAATGTTGAATGAATCCATTTTATCTTCTTCTATGAGTCCCTGGAATATACAACCTATACTTTTAGCGCAATAAACTTTATGCAAAGTTGGGAAGAGTTTTATTTATAATATATCAAAATATAAGAAAAAGAAGATAAAGAAAAAATCGTTATCAATAGACAAAAGATTAATTTATGGCTCAGTAATCTTGCCTAATCCATTATAGTGAAAAGATGTGTTCAATTTTAATCTTCCACAATTTAGGGGGGAAAAAAACCGAAAGATCAGTTTATTAATTAGTTGTCAGTAGCCTTATATTCCAAATTCTCAATGGTACTTCGTTCTCCTGTGTGGAAAAAAAAAAGAAAACCCTTTTCTCCCACTGTTACATGCAAATAAATCAATCACTTGTTAGAACATGGCCAAGAACCTCAAGTTGGTCCACAGTAACATATTTAGAAACCCTTGCTTTTGAAACTTGCATTAAATAATTCGAAAATAAATAATTTTTTTTGTTTTTGTTTTTGAGAATGAATAAATAAAATGTTGATATGGCAATAATACATTATTATAATTTTATAATGGGCAATTATCTTAAACACACAAGATATCAACATACATAATAAAAAAAATTAAATAATGTTCCTAGGTTAATTACTACGTTAATTAATTTAATTATACATCGAATAATTTAATTAAAAAATAAATAAATAAAAGAATCTGATTCTTTTTGATCAATTAATAGAAGAATCTAAATTTGTTATAAACTTTTCATCAATTCAACAAAATTCAGAATAGCTACTAAACTTTTAGTAAATACTTAATAATGAGTCTGCTAATCATAATTAAGTGAAACCAATAGGAAACTTTCCATCATTTAGTACCCAGAGTTGAATTTGTAGTAGCGCAAGTTACCTCAGAGACCATGTCATTGAGTGCCATAGCCAAAAGCTCCCAAATATAACAACATTCTTTGCTAGATGGGTCTTCACTTCTTCTCCCCAAAAATGTTAGTACCATTTTCCCTCCCGCTACTAACTCCTCTGCACGACACTTCAAAAACATTGAAAAATCTACTTGAAATTGCTCGTAGTAGGCCTTAAGAACACCTGGTGGGCTTGTACATGCCATGTAAATGTTCCCTTTATTATTCTCCAGCCCTTCCGGAACCTAATGCACAATAACATTAACATTCATTAATGCTTATTTTAATGTGATGCCAACAGAGTGTCAATGTGTGAACTATATCAATTTGTCATTGCATATCTTGAATAGTGACCTTAAAACAGACACTTTCACTTCAATAACTCAATCCAAATGACCTCATATTATTCCCTTCCTATATATATATATATAAATGAGGACCTTGTTGACTGAGCAATTCCAAATGACCTGATATTATTCCCTTCCTCTTGCAGTTTGGGATGCTTGGAAGATGGATGTTGGTCTTTACTCATTTTAATGAAAGTTTCCTTATTGTATATGTATATTCTTGTGTTTCTATATTTAGGATCAACGGAATGCATTCTTTTTTTTTTTTTTTCTGAAGGGAACGGAATTCAAATTAAGGTTATTCTTTGAGTGGTTGAAAATATAAATTACACTTAGACATGGCAAAACGGGTTAAAATTTTCTGACCTGACCCAACCCGACCCGACCCGAAAAATACTTGACCCGAACCTGATTTTTTTGACCCGAAACAAAAACGGGTTAACCCGTGACCCGACCCGAGTTTTTCGTATTTTTTACGGGTCAACCCGACCTGACCCGCGACCCGACCCGAACCCGAATCACTTTTTTAAAACTTTTTTTTTTTGGTAAAAAAAAAATTAAAATTAAGACAATAGTAGTTTAATTGTTTATTTTGAACTTTAAAGAAACAATTGATACATTTACATATGCAAATTAATTGAAAGATAAAAGGTTGAGCATTCTGTAATGAATAAAAAAATTTTAATATTAAATAATAAAGTACATGTAAAGATAATATGATTACAGTAGAGTTAAAAATATAGATTTAAAATTGTAGACATGCGTGAGAAACATTTACAAGTGTAAATATAGTGAAGCCAAAGTATTAAATTAGCATAAATTATGAATGCTTAGACTCATTTTTTAACAATTTATGTCCAAAATAAATGGCTTTTCAAAATAAACTATGATATTTTCTAGAGTGTGTGTTGCTTAACAATGATATGATATTCATAAAAGAGACCATGTATAAATAAGCAAGCAATCCAATTTTAATGTATATCTCAAATTGAAATAGAGTGCCAACCACAATTGATAATAGAATATAAAATTAATTTTCAAGATTGTAAATTTCTTATATGTTTTTATTCTTTATCAAATGAGTTATCCAATAAGTCATTTGTAATTTTGTTTTATATTTTGGAATGTTAATATTGTGTAGAAATAAAACATGTGTATTTGTTTTACTTATATTTGTGTTATTTTGTTTTAAATAGCGTTTAGGATTTGTATAATTTTGAAATTATTGAATAAGTATTAATAAGTTTAACTGAATTCATTCTTGATATAAGTGGTGAAGTCAAAATAATACATTTTACATAAAATAATTTGTTGCATAACTTTTCAAATGACAAATACATGTTGTTTTATTTATAAAAAAATTAAAAATAAAAATAAAAAAAATTTAAAAAAAAATCATGTGAAAAATACGGGTCAATACGGGTCAACCCGACCCGACCCGCAACCCGATTGACCCGAACCCGTTTTTAACCCGCTTAAGATGACCCGTTTTTGACCTATGACCCGTTTGACCCGTAACCCGATTGACCCGACCCGAACCCGACCCGACCCGCCCGTTTTGCCATGTCTAATTACACTATTCATGTATAACCACTTACTTCACAATGCTTAAAATTCAAAACATGAAATGTGAATTTCTTTTGTAATGCATTGTATTATTAGGGAAGGTCTAAAATAAGATGGATTGTACAATTTTGATTTTATTATAAACCCATATCATCTAATTTTAGATATAATTAATCATTTTAGACTTCTCTGTTTATAATTAAGTAATTACCTGAGACAACCATTGGAGACCATAAGAAGAATGGACAAAATGCAGACTCTTGCTAGGAAAAAGCCTGCCATAGAAGGAACCAGGAGTTCCTGATAACAAACATGGACCAGCACCATGCCCCAGTTGATAACTCATTTCTTTCTGGAAGCTTGGCAACAGTGACTTGAAAATGGTATTAAAATCATTTCCTGGAAGGTCGTTCAAAAACACTTGATATTCAGGTGATTCATGGCCTAGCTTTTGGCGAAGCTTGTCCACTACCTTGATAATTTCAGAAACCACAAATAAAGTATTTGGTCCAGAAGAACAACCCAAGTCTGCAATGGCTAGGTTTCTTGGCAAGGTGCTGCAGTAGAGATTAGTCATAGCTTCCTCTCTGATGGGTTTGGTCATGGATATTACTTTTTGCTGCCCAAAGTGCAAAACAAAGAGTAGTTTGAATGAGTTGTGGTCTAAATTTTGCACATATACTGTGCAGATAAGATAACTCATTACCTTCAGTGATTTTAACTATAAAATATTAACATGGTGCATGCAATTGCAATTTAACATTAAAGATAGAGATGAACTGTGGACAAATTATGCATACGTATTACACCTTGTTTCGTCTAAATAACATTATTCCTTTGTATTTTTCCCCTTACGCACAAGTGAACAAAAAACACGTATATGACTATATATTTTACAGTGGGACTGTTAAGAATATATGTAAACAAAATACCACGTGTTAAAATCATATTCTATTAATTATAGCTTGAAAGTTGAAATACATCAAAACTATTCTACGTGTTATTGTTTATGGGATATATAATGCAATTTTTTTTTTGGGGTATAACAGAATGTGGCACACAAAAATACCCATTTTGCAAGGCATTGGCCTGGCTTGAGCAATCGATGAAGTTGGAGAATCATCTAGCTACCACCTGTATGTAGTTTGTAAATATTAGTGGAGGACTGGGTTACTAATTAATTAAGTTTACCTGAACCAGGGAGTTGTTGGCATAACTTGTTTCTCCAATTCCTCCATTCATGTGGAGCACTTGAACAATTTCCATCTCTCTCTCTCTCTCTCTCTCTCTTGTATTGCTGGGTGAATGTGAGTTTGAGCTGAATGTGTTGAGGGACAGGAACCCAATTTATAACCATGGGTACCTCCTTGAACAGTGATCATGGTTGTCCATAAAAAATAAAATAGTGGCCATGATTATTTTGGTTTCATGGGGCTAATAATGGACAAATCGTGGAACCATTGACTGGTACAAAATGTCTGCGACAATGACCTTTGCCAATCATTTTTGCATAAATAATAGTAATAAATGAAAAAAAAAAAGAAGAAGAGAAAATCAATCTTTACCTAGCATGCGTCCAGACGCTTTGGTTGGTAAAGATCCATAGAAACTCTACTACGTTTCACACCTCCCACAAGTCGTTTTCATTTTTAGGTAAGTTCATTTTATTTCCTTTATTGGGAATAATTGTTATCTGGGCTGACATTTTATTTAGATCATCCAAGTTTCTAGGTGTTGTCTATGTGATGGAATAAAATAGAGGTGCTACTTCCACAACATTTTTATAATATTTTCACAATAAATCACAGGTGGTTAATTGTTATTGATTAAAATTTGTACTTAATACTAAAATTACTTTTTTACCCTAATAATAATAACTAGTAACAACCTGCCACTTAGAATTTGTTGTAAAAATATTGTAAACATATCATTTCTCTGAAATAAAATCATCTACATTTCATTTCAAATGGAAAGAATTTTTGATCTAATCATATATGAAACATCCTGTCATTTAAAATTTTAAATAACATGATATTAGACATATCTTTTAATTATAATATTTAATTTGAACCATAAAATTAATCAATATCATTCTTACAATATATTCTTTTTTCCCTTCAAATATATGGTTCTAAGAAAATAAAATAAACTATTTTTCAAAGAAAAAAAACCATACAACCTCACCTTTGAAAATCATGACATCCCTACTTTATGAACCATCGACCAGTAACTATCCCAATTTCCCATAAATAAAAATCATTTATCCCACTTTTTATAATTTATTTTATACTCTACCAATCAATCACTTCGATTTATCTAAGCATTATCTTTGATCTTTTTTGTTTTTCCTGCAAATAAAATTAAATTATACTACTATTTAGATAATATTTCACCTCACATCTTTTCAAAAGAAAAAAAAAAAAAAAAAGGATGGATATTAGTTTTTCTTCTTAAACAGAAACCTTTTTATGTCTTTTTTTTTTTCTTTTTTTTTTTTGGCTAAGCTTTTGTGGCTATATATTTTTATGAATGGGGGTGTTTAGAACTTTTATTTTTTTCGAGCGGTTGATTATTCTAATTAATATATACAAAATAATATCTTAAGGGTAACCCTGTGACTATTTAAAAGAAAGAAATTGGAAGTAAAAGTAGACATTGGAAGGCGATTTCGTTATGACAAATACAAACCTACCTCATATCCATGAGGTCATCACAATGACGCTGGCTGGCCCTGTAGTGTTTTTCATATATATAGTATAGTACTTATATAGTATTATTGCTTTTTATGTTATATAATTTGATTTACAAAAAACTAATGTGTGTTAGTTGAGTAGAGTGTTCACCAACCATGCTTACCAAAAAGTTTGTTGAGTAGGGTGTTCACCAACCATTGTTCTGTCCGTTTCGAATGTACTAGTAGAAGCAAACATAGATAACATCGAAATAAAATACTTGTCACATGGTAATCTTAGTGATTTTTTTTTTTTTAAACGGTAATATTAGTGATATGTCTACATCATGACTAGGTTCAACGTATTCAGTTCAATCATCTCTTAGTCTCTTACTTAAAAAAGAAAAAGAAAAAGAAAAAAGAGATACACTCATCCACGTAATTTTTAAAGTTTGTTCAATTTTATAATTTCTGTACCTAGATTTTTTTTTTTTTTAATGAATATGATTAATTATATAAATAGGGAACAAGGAATAGGTCCAAGACTCCAAAACCATATAATTTTTAAGGAGAAAAGACCCAAAAAGAGGAAGAGAAGAGCCTGTCCTCATTACAAAATGCTAATTTGTACTCTATATATTGTCAAATGTTTCAATTTTGGTCCATACAATTAATCTTAAGGCTAATGTGTTATTTGATTGGGTATTACCCCCAAAAAAAAAAAAAAAAAGAGAGAGAGAGAGAGAGAGATCAAATAAGTGATCTAAAAATTATATGTGAGCAACCATAATGTAAAATAAAAGTGTCATGTGACTACAACCAATTTCTGCCAATGTTGTTAAGACTTAAGAGTCTTGTAACTCAATAATATTGTTTGTTCTCTTTTAAGAGGAGGACTGAAGTTGAAATCTCTCCTTGCCCCCAATTGTTATAACTATCAAATTACCCACTAGTCAATGTAGCATTTTTAATCTACTTGAAATGCTTGCACACTTTTTAATTTACCCAACCAAATGATATATCCATGTTCAGATGAGCATATGAATTAATTAGGACCATTTTATATAATTTAAAGAACAAATTGCTACTTTGAAGCCAGAAGAAAATTGAAAAGTTCAGCAAATTTCAAAGACCAAAGATTATAAATTTGGAGAGAGATCGAGGTGTAAGCATTGTAGTCGATACCGTACCGGTACCGGGCATACCAATCAGTAGAGAAAAAATCTTTTTTTTTTTTTAGTTTTGTAATTTTTGAATTTTTATAAAGGCAGAATGAGAAACTTATTTGTATTAACTTATTAATATTATTTGTTTTCTTAGTATGCAATAAACAATTAAGCTTTCTATTTATATATTGTTTTTTTTTTCTTTAATTGATTCTAAAGTCTAAAATCATAAATAATTTGTTTTCAATTGAAGTAATGTTTTATAGTAAACTTTTATATTTATTATAATATATATACACACACACATATACATACATACATACATACATACATATATATATATATATATAAAATAACGGTAAACCCGAAACAATACACTGGTATTGACTGGTACCGAAATATATCGTTCCACTAGTCAAACTGATACAGCCTTCGGTACAAGATTAACTCCCGTGGGTGTAAGTGATGTATATCACTAGCATATTTCTTTTTCCTTTTTGGGTAGAAAGGGGAAATTCATTCAAATATTAAAGAGCAAATACATCAAGTATATTCATTAAACGCCTAAAGGTGGTGTAGTCTAGTTACAAAAGGAACCAGAGGGCATTCTCTAGGAGTACATATATCTGCAAAGGGTCCCAAATATGTCTACATAGAACAAAAGATGGACATCACAAATAGATCTCTAGCTTGCTTCTTTGCTTCCTTTTTGCAAGCCCATTTGCAACGCTATTTGCCTCACGGTATATATGACGTAGACAAACGGTCCACTCTCTATTTTTGAGAATTTTGCAATCACAAATTAAAAGAGTCAAGCTGGAACTATGTCCCTAAAACAAGGTTATCAAAAATCTGGATCCTATGTAAAATCATAAGAAGTAGGTGGGATTGTAGATCGTAAGAACATATCGTGGATCATAAGATTCTATATATTTTCAGATTTAAAGCAAAAAAACACATTAATAATGACTTTGTATGTTAAATAATCACAAAAATTTTGAAATTATCCATAAAGAAACAAAGATTTGCATCATATGATGCAATTTGCATGTCAAACATCGCTACATCTATACTAATGAAACAAATATATATAAGTTTTGACCCAATATATCTAAAAAGTTTAATAAATGTTTAATTAGCAACTAGATACCAAAATAATTATCAACACATATGGAAATATTTTCCAAGTTCCAAGTTTAAAATCCAAAATAAGTTATCAAATAAAAACTAGCTAACTAAAATATGAAATCCAAAAGCAAGATGAATATTAAGGTGAAGTGAATATTTAATTATTCCCATTCTAGATTTCTTCTAACCACCATCCTAATCATTATCATTCAGTTTATCATCTATGTAGACATTGTATATTTGTATACTAGAGCTGCAAAAAAAGATCAAGATACAACTTCACACTCAACCATTCAAGTTATACCACTCAGCAACAATTATAGAGCATGCTCAAAAAATCAATCAATCAATATACAAATACAAGCATACTAATAAAATTATATATATATATATATATATATATAATTTTAGTAATATTAGAACACAAATTAGTATATTGATCAAACAAATTTAAGAACATTATAGCTTAAAAGGTAGCAAAGCCAATATAAATTTTTTTATTTAGAAATGATGAAGCATTCCTCCATTTTGATTACAAATGAACTAGAAACTAGAAAACATTTGCTTAGGTTAACATAATTATATTTTTTTAAAAAAAGTCATACCATCACAACATAGAAAAACAACCCTTAAAGCTTCATCATAACCTAAAGGTCCAAAACTTTATCCCAAAAAAAAAAAAAAAAAAAAAAAACCAAAAACTAATGTTTTGGTAGGATTGATAGAATCGGTAGGATCTCATACGATCTTATGATCTTACACAATCCTATATACGACCTTACCATTTTTATAATCCTAATATGATCCTAAACATTTTAGTAAAGTGGAATCGTAAAATCGTGTGATCTTAAGATTTGGGTCGTAATTTTGACAACCATGACTCAAAAGAAGTTAAGCAAGTTATCACTAATCAACCTTTACATTTAAAAATTTTATACCCATGTCCCATGCAGTAAGAGCTATATTATTTGTTGTTACACCTATATGACAGGAGCGGCCTGTAATCCATCTCCCTTGGGAATCTATAATAACTAGCATGTTTTTGTCCTTTTGTTTGTGTACAGTAGGATGAGGTTTTTTATGTGTTTAAAGTGTGGGTCAAGATTAGTCAAAAAAATAATGTGGATCGAGAAGAGAACAAAATTGTGGTAGATAAAAATATTTCTTCCTAGTGGCGAGAGCCAATTTTATAAATCAAGGGATTTTAAATGATGTGTAAATCCCATTGTATTTAACAATTTTTTTCATCATTTGTAAATTCTACGTACGGTGATGCATGTATTAAAAGTAATTTACAATATATAGTGTATTTTTAATGATGCATTAAATTTTATAGGTAAATACTATTTATGAAGGGATTTTTTTGGCACCTCATCTTGATCTGAAAAGAGGGATTATTTTATTTTTCCTTTTAACAAAGGAAAAGTTTGATCAATAATACAATCATGCATATTACAATTCTATGTAAAACTTTCTCACAAGGGTTCACAACAAGTATGAAATAATAAATAATAATTAAATGACTAACAGTACGTATTCATCACAAAAAAAAGATCACCTTTGTAATTGGAATATGGACTTCTTAACAAAGCGTGTTTGCAATACCACACCAAATACGCGGTTTGGATTTTAGTTAGGAAAAAGTGCTTTCTGATAGAAGTTTGAGACAGATTTGTCTATATTATTCGTATATTTCTGGTATCCAATTTTATTCTATATTTATTCATATTTCTAGAATAAATTTTGAAACCCACAAAAGAATGTTAGAGCATCCACACATCAGTATGTGGAAAAAATTTTCCATTTTACACATCTATTTTACACATGTTTTTACAAAACACTCACATCAGTTTATCTATTATACACATTTATTCAAATAAAATATTCATTTTTTTAACAATGTCATCTCTCTCACAGACCCAACACAACCCAAACAACCACACAGCCACCATCGGAACAGTCGAAACCTACACAAGATCGACACCAACAACCAATCGAAACCCACTGTGCAACAAGATCGACCCCAACAACTAATCGGAACCCACACAACCCAAAGAACAACCTAACAAAAATAGCCCACCACAACAGAAAAATAACCAGCAACCAACAGATCGGCTGTCGACGATGGGAAAAAAACCAAAAAAAAAAAAAAAACCCAACAACCAACAGATCGGCGATGGGAAAAAAAAAAAAAAAACACCAACAACCAACAGATCGGCAATGAGGCTTGGGTCGGCGAGAGAGTTGGTCTGAGAGAGCGATGAAATGAGAGAGAGTTGATCGGTGAGAGTGAGGTGAGAAAGGAAATGAGAAAAAGATAATGAGGTGAGTTTAAGGTAGAGAGAGGAGAGAAAAAAAAAAAGAATTAAAAAGTCATTTACACGGTAAATAATAACTGTGTATATATGCACGGTTGCTATTCATTTACTTGTCGATTGTGTATATTTGCACATTTTTACAAAGACTGTTTTTTTTGGGTTAGGATGTGTAAATTTGGTATTTTTTTCTATTTTAAAATATTATAAATAGGCTGATATGGTTGCTCTTAGATTTTGAATCATCTCCTTGCAAGTCTGGTTGATCCAAGGTTTCCTTTGTTGACCTGGTTGATATATGTGTGGAAGTATCTCATGTACTCCATGGAACATGTCTCTCACAAGTATGTGTGTCCCATATTTTCATAGAATTCGCATCATTGTGAGAGACCTGCTCCAAACAAGAGATAATGTTCACTGTTAATTCGGGTTAACTTGAGTGAAAAACGCAATAAGCATCCAACAAATTATTGGACTACCGAAAATTAGGACAATTGTCAGCTGACAAAGTAAAGCATCCAAACCTCCAAGGCCTCAGATGCATCTCAAAATAAAAGACGTTTGTTTATATAAGCAGAAAACTCCTTTTTCTGCCATTTAGATTTTGTTGTTGCAAACTAAACGTACACTGTTCCACTTAAAAACCACATGTTTTTATTTTCTTTTTATGAAAATTTAGCAAATTCTGGAACCATATGTATCCAAAACCAAAATGTTAGTTTTAACATACCCATGGGCGGCGTTACTTTAGGCTCAGGGGGTTCAATTGAACCCCCTGACTTGAATATTTTTTAAAACAATTTATATAATTTTTTTTTATTAATATAATTTACCCTTGAAGATATGTTTATACACTCGGACTTAAATCTTGTACACCCTAACCACATATCAGCTCAGCCTAAAATCAAACAACAACATAGATCACAAGTCTCTCTAAGAGTAAAAAGAGAATGTTTGTAAGTGGTAGGTGTCTCTTTCTATTATAAATTTATGTTATATTTGTGTGAGTGTGTGTCGGTGTGTCTACTACTGATTGTGTGTGTTATTTTTTATTTTTTATTATGTTATTTGTGTAAATTGTAATGCATGTGAATGTGTGTTGTGTGCTACAAATATAATATAACTTTATATCATTTAATAATTAGAAAATACTGAAGGTTTGTTACATGTGTGTATATTATTATCATGTTATAATAAATTTTTGTTATAAAGATAGTAATTCAAAAACCAAAATAGTAAAATTAGTAATTGTTTAAGCATTTTATTAGTTATGTAGATACTTAGTGTATTATTTATGTATGGATGAATATGGTTGTGTGGGCCAATTTAATACAGAGACAATTGGTTGAGTTTTGTTATTTATTTTGAAATATTTTTTATAAAAATAATGACAAATAGATAATAACAACTTCATAAAAAAAAATGATATACAAACTTAATAAAATAAAATAGTCATACTTACCAATATTAACAATAAATAATGACAATTGATAAAAAACGATATTGTAATGATTTTAAAATATGAAAACTCAAGAAGAAAATTGTAAAACTTCATATATTTGCTTTTTTTTTTTTTTTGATAACTCAATATATTCAAAAAAAAAATTTTTAATTAAATTTTGTTTAGTTCAAGTTTCTTAATGACCCCGTTGAACAAAATTCCTAGAGTCGCCACTAAACATTCCTTAAACACCTATGGACGTGAGCTAAAGCATAAGTATGACTTACAAAGGTCACTTTAGATTAGAAATCACAGAAAGATTAAATAATAAGGGGAAAAATGCAAATTGTACCCTCTAAGTTTGACCAAAATTTATTTCAGTCCTCTTCACTTTACTTTTGTTCAAATGAGTCATCTGAGTTTCATGTTCATTCCATCAAATTTCATTAAATGTTGTGGTTAAGTGTCCAAAACTCAATTGAACGAAAGCAAATTTAAATGACTAAAATAAATTTTGGTCGAACTTAGAAGATGCACTCTGCATCTTTGCCTAATAAATAAAAGTGCACTTGTCAAATAGCCCTCATCTATCCTTTCCCAGCAATCATCTATCCTTTCCTTCCATACACTTTGTTAAATTTATGGTTAAGTGATTAAATTCACAATTTCCTAATAGCTTAAACTTTTGAAATAATCGGTAATTTAACACACTTAAAAAGCAAAAGCTATACGCCAGCTAATATATGAACTTCAGAGAAGATAAAACAACTAGCCAACCTAAGCGCCAGTATCTGTGCAAACTTCTAAAGCATGTTCAACATTCGCAAAAAGATTCTTCAAATTATAGAACATCAGCTCAAAAGCTCATCATCTAATACACATATTTACCTATTCTTCACCACCATCTCCCCAAAAGAAAGGTAATTGTAATTCATTTCTTGGCTCGCCTTGTTCCACTAGATAAAGAGTTTCAGGACCCCCCAAAAATCCATGATCAGAGCAACTGAGTGAACAGACAACATAATGTTAGCAAAACAGACACTAAAATAATGGCAATCCAATCTTCTAGCCATCAAAACAATTTCATGACAACTTCACTCCTGTCACACATTACTCGCTTGAATGCCACCAGAACTGTTTGCTTTATCAAGCTCAGACTTGATGGAAATATAGAGCATGTAGGCAGAAGTATTGAATTATCTTTCAGTTTGTAAAGATGATGCTAATTGCAATCTATTGATAGCCTATCACTGTAGCAATAGCATGTAAAAATCTTTACGAAAACTGTTTTACAATTAACAGATTTCAAGGTGCTTTTCAAAACTGAGGGTAATGATTAAATATTATTCCTATTTGATATGCATCCAAGAATCTTATGGTGCAAGCTAGCCAACAGTTTATGAAGCCAGAGTATAAAAGTCCAGTAGTCATCTAGCAACGTATAAACTAGGTATTGAGGCAGTGGCCATATACTTCCATAATAAATACAAAAGTGTAAACATTACAAGCACCAGGACAATAAAAATTAAAAATTCGTTTAGATATCTACAAGATAGGAGAACAGGATAAGATGAAAATAATAGATCAGATTGTAACATGCTATCTTTGGATGGTAACTTTTAAAACATTATAACGAAGATTAAAAAAAAATGATACCAGGAAAGTTAAACATGAGTAGGAATTTATCCTTATGAAAGAATGGAGGCATTAACATCAATCTAAAAAACTGACAATACACCATATCACATGCAGTTTAATCTGAGCAAGTGGAAAATTAATTTAAGACCAACCTCGACATGGGAAATCCTCTACCAATGCCAGAATAAATTTAAGAAAATGAAACATTTCAGTTGGTGTGTACTTCCATTTTTGAATTCCAACACTATTTGAACTTCTATTTGATTTGCTAGTAATTGTTCTAGGTACTTTGTGTTCATCATCGTGAACATATAGATATATTACTTTTTTCACCTTCAATAAAACTTCTATTACTTGTCCAAAAATAAAAGGAGAATTTCCAAAAACATGGCAATTTATGTTAAGTCCTGCCACAAATCATCTACTGAACTAACTAACAATGAATAATAAACGCGAACTATCTACAGTAAAAAATAAGTGATTTTTAATAAATAAAAAAATGCTGAACCCCATATACAATGGCAGTACACTTGAGCAATAATGTTTAAGCAACAAAGATTTTATCACAGAAAAACTACTCCAATCTAAAAACACAATATGCTTAATAGTTTGAGAAAATATATTTGGCACCAAATCAGCTACAGAACACCATCCAAGAAAAAATTATACATGATAATGTTAAAGTAGTTTGATTAAACTCAAAACTATAGTACCTTGCTTTGACATTTTGCACATTCAGATGATCTCCTCCAACAGCATCCTTAAGAGGGATGAAACTTGGTACATGGGTAATTGCTTCAAAGACTGATTGAACTCCATGAATCACAAGAAATCTAAAATGTCTTTCCATGGGATTATATGCAAATAATTCCCTCTTACCATACATCATTAATAAATCTCCATTTTCCAGTAGCATTATTGGTCGATATGGGCCACCAAAATGCGTGCTTATAACATACTCTTTAGTCCAAGATGTTGGATCACCATACTCCTTCATCATCCATATATCCATATGATCCACAAAAGTGCAGTCACATACAGAAAGACAATCTCCTAACACTCCCATATTCAAATGGTGCAAATTCTCTTTTTCTTTGTGTTTCTCTCCAAAGTGAGGAGGCAGCGGGAACTCATTGAACCTCTCTTCCTCAAAGTCAAAACCCACAATAAAAATCAAACCCTTCTCATTATCACTTACTCTTAACCAATGAATAACCCCATTTAGATATGTTGCAAACAACGATAAATCAAGGTCAAATGGAGCAGGTCCAATGCTCCTCCATGAGGCTGTGCCTAATGTATAAACCTCAGTCATCATTTGAAAAATGTTCTCAAGACGAAAAACCAATCTTACAACCTTGTATTTGTTACTTTTTCGACAATGACCAAACCCCGGAACCACAGAACCCCACAATGAATTGTCATCTATGGATTTTGGGACAGTTATAAATTCACCTGTAATCGGATTGCATACAATATGAGGATTGTTAAGCATGGGTTTGCTTAAAAGAAGTATCCCATTACATGAATTTACAATAGAAAAATCATGGTCCACAAAACTGTTACTGCTACCACTACCTCCAGTATCAGAATGTGCAATTGGGAGATAAAGTTTGGTATTGAGCTGAGTCTGGTGGTGATGGTTTGGGTGAAAAGGAGGAGAGGTATTGAGAATGGAATGAGTATCAACCCAATGAAGGGTTGTGGTTACATAAGAGAGGCTATTGGAGCGGAGAAAGAGTTCAAGGGGTTGTTGAGGTCTTGAGAGGTAGAAATAGGTGAAAAGAGGATCTGAGATTAAACAGCGCCAGGTAGTACATACACACCTAGACACCAAGATTGAGTTGAGAGGTAGCCTTGACAAAATGTCAATGAGTGTGTGGCCTGGAAGGTCCATTATGGTTGTGCATGGTGTTGAGGATGATGGTGGCATTTTGGTGATTTGGGAAATGGGTGGGGTTGGGGTTAGGGTTGATCCTCTTCTTCTTGTTCTTCTTGTTCTTCTTATTCTCCTTCTCTTTGTGGATTTGCTGATTCTCCTCGAGCGGTGATTGGTGAAATATTGGAAGAAAAATTTCATCTTGTGGATGTGGAAATGGAACACACAGATTTGGTGGGTCAAGTGAAATTAAAATCACCCAAGTGATTTTCCTTTCCTTGACTCAAGATGGCTGGTTGTTATTAACACTTTAATTGAGGTGAGGTTAGGAGGATGGAGGAGGTCCACGTGAAATGTGACTGGTCGATGATTGGAAGGAAAACATCCCCTCTGTTTGACATGGACAAAACAGAGAAGATTCAGCTGAACAATGCCTCACTTCAGCTGCAAAACCGAAAGAAACATGTACAGGAACATGAGACATATTATATGAAAATAAGATATTCAAGTTGCTCTTGAACGACTATTGTCAAATATATATTATATTTGGTCAATAAAGCACTCAAATGCTCTCTCTCTAAATCTCACTCTTCCATTAACCCGGAAATAATCTATATATTTAAATATAAATCAGCATCCAAGGGCTAATACAATTTAGTCAATTATTTGTAAACTCACTAAGACACCAATCTCTTTAAAATACCATTCACTTGACTTAGTTATTCAGGAAAAAAAAAGTGTCATTAACAGGACTATGAGGTCTAAAAATACCCAATTATCAGATGTAAGCTGCCATTTTAGAGTCAGTCCTTCAAGCATGGAAATGAGATGACCAATGGCAACTAAAACCAAGAGAGGCACAAACCATGAGGTTGACTTAGACTAATGCAAGAGTGAGTGCATGCTCTAAAATGGGAATGAAAAGAATGTTTTGCAACATGATTTCACCCAAAAAAATTACAACCAAGACAAAGTAAGCACATGAAAATTGAACAAAAGATTAATGATCCTGTGTTGGCAAGATTGAAGATAGGTCTTCATCAATTTAAAAAAAAATTCAATGTTGGAATCCTAGGTTGGATGATTTTTGCCCCAGTTTAAAATGAATCCACATAACTTCAAGCCTGATTGAATTATGTTGGTCTTTTTAGTGAAATTTGAATTTGTGGATATGTGTTGATTCCTTACTAATATCTTAATTAATTTGAAATTTGATTGGATCGGTTAAGATTTCAACTATTTGCTTCTTTACTTTTTCTATATGTAAAAAATGACAAACCTTGTTATGTGTGGCATATACTGCAGCTATAACATTGTGTTTTAACAAGAATAAGACATAACTTATCCCCTAGTTGTTCAAGCAGATCCTACTCATTATATGTTAAGATCCATAATCTTGTATTGCTATGATGTAACTTTATAGAAATTTAAGCTATATGTTAAGCTCAACAACAAAGTGGAGGTTCTAATACAATCTGTGGACCTGTGGACCCAAATGTGAAACTGGGTTCACTTGGGTCTTCCAAAAAACCTACCTGTTGAATATTTATAATTGCCTAATTATATATTACAATCTGATTACAACCTCTTCAGTAGAACTGAGCTAAAAACAGTCAAAACCCTAAAAATTCTACAAATTAATTATATGGAATTATAATTAAAAGGAAAATTATATTGGCAAAAAGAAAAGGGGTTACACAAAGTCACAAACTGTTTGCAAAATACTAAAGAGACTTCTTCATCTTACTGTCTTAAACACAAACAAAGAAATTTATTCTTCACTTATCCTATCCTAATCCACTTAAAGCTGGTAGCAAATTTAACTCATGGATGTGGGGAAGATAGTAAAAATGCTCCCACTTTAAATAGGCATAGACACAGAAACTTACCCCCACTTCTGATGGAATCAATGATTTGAGAACTTCTACTTCTAAGAACCCATCCAACAGAAGCAGAGGCCTCACTGAGACACCATATCTACAGTTCTGGTTAAATATCAATCAGTCAACAAATTGCGTCAACTGTTTTACATATTCAATTAGTACTTGACTGACAAACACAATAAAAAACCAAACTTGTGAATTTATAAGCCATATGCATGCAAACCCACATCCCAGTGTCCAAGCCAAAGCCACATTT